>JAJOZX010000766.1:0-45000 GCA_023014485.1 Bathynomus jamesi | reverse complement strand
CATTCGAGATGTTCTGGGCCTCTGCCTGAATCCCGGTATATTTTTCATTAATTTCTGCAACATTCGTGGCCTTTTTTCAAATTTCCAATCTGCTGAACACCACCTCTCCTCCTCTAAACCTCCTCATCCGTTCCTCACTGAAACTCGGGTGTCTGGGACGACTGACAGCAACCTCTTTTCCGTACCCTCTTACTTTATCTATACTCAATTTCACTTCAAAGGTGGATGTTGCGTATATGTACGCAATGACCTAACTTGTTCTCATATTCCCGAACTCGAATCTTCCGAATTCTATACCTCTGGCTAAGGCTTACACGCCAATCTCAAACTAAATACATCTGCGCTGTTTACCTTTCTCTTAATTCTTCTACTTACTATCCAAAATTCTTTGACTACCTCACTCCCAAAATGGAATACGTTCTATCCCGCTCTCCCCTTTGCTGAAATTTGCATTTTAGGAGATTTCAATGTTCACCACCACCTTTGGCTTTCCTCCCATTTCACTAACATCCCTGGTGAACTAGCGTAAAATTTTTCTATCCTGAATGACCTAGAGCAGATTGTACAGCACCCTACTCGTATCCCCGATCACCTTGGGGATAGGCCCAACATTCTGGATTTATTTCTTACCTCTCGCCCTTCTTACTCTGTCAAACATTCTTCTCCGTTAGGCTCCGCCGACCACAATCTTATATCTCTTTCCTGTCCATCGTTACAATTCGGCCTTTGGATCCTCCCAAGAGGAGACGTCTTTGGCACTTTGGCGCCGCTGATTGGGAGGCCCTTAGGCAGTACTTCTCTGAATTCCTATGGATGATCACTGCTTCCGTGGCAGGGGCCCTTCCGAGTGTATCAGGGAAGCGATTCTCTCGGGCATGGAGGTGTATTCCATATTCTATTCCTACTATCAATGCAAAAAAATCCTTGGTTTAACTTTACTTGTTCTAATGCTATCCGCAACAGAGAGGCAGCTTTCAGAAGGTACCGTCGCCATCGAACTCCTGACTCTCACTCAGCTTATATTTCTGCCTGGAATCGTGCAAAATCTGTACTTCGACTCGCCAAAATTTCCTTCATCAGACAAAAATGTGAAAACCTATCCAATTCTAATTATTCTCGATCTTTCTAGCATCTAGCTAAGAACCTCTTCAACAACTGTATTTCCTCTTCTTTCCCATTCCGATGGCTCAGTTGCCGTCTCTTCTCCTGACAAAGCTGAACTCTTCGCTCAAACTTTCGCTTCCAATTCAACCATGGAAGATTCCGGTGCTGTTCCTCCATCTCCTCCTCCCTTTGACTTTATTATATCTAAAATTAGAATCTCTTGCAAAGATTTCTACTCTAGGAAGGCGTACAGTCCTGATGGTGTGCCTCCTGTTGTTCTTAAGAAATGTACTTTAGTGCTGACACCTTGTCGAGGCAAGCTCTCTCGTCTTTGTCTCTCATCTGGCACTTTTCCTTTCTGCTGGAAGTTCGTTTTCATTCAGTCTATCCCAAAGAAGGGTGACCGCTCTCAACCCTCCAACTATCGTCCAGTTGCTTTGATTTCTTGCCTTTCTAAACTTTTTGAATCTATCCTTAATAGGAAGAGTCTTAAACACCTCTCTTCTCACAATCTTCTTTCAGATCGTCAGTATGGGTTCCGCAAGGGACGCTCGTCTGGCGATCTTCTTGCATATCACTGACTCTTGGTCATCCTGCTTTCGGGATTTCGGTGAAATTTTTGCTATTGCGCTAGACATATCAAAAGTTTTTGATAGAGTCTGGCACAAATCTTTAATTTCCTAACTGCCTTCCTTCGGTTTCTATCCTTCTATCTGTGCCTTCATCTCTAATTTCCTTTCTGGCCGATCTATAGCTGCGGTTGAAGATGGCCACCGTTCTTCTCCTAAAGCTATCAACAGTGGTGTTCCTCAAGGGTCTGTCTCGTCACCCACTCTTTTCCTTTTATTTATTAATATTTTAATTCGCACTTCCTGTCCTATTCACTCCTTTGCCGATGATTTCACTCTTCACTTCTCCACCCGCTTCCCAAAGCGGCCATCTCAACAGTCATTCCATGATTCGCGAAGGACGGCTATGAAACACCTGACCTCTGATCTTTCCGCTGTCTCTGATTAGGACAGAGAAAATCTTGTGGCTTTCAATGCCTCAGTTCCTCCATCTGTCTACTCTTCACAATACGGGCCAAAAGGAGGTACCCCAATTACTGGAGGGGTTAATTGTTAAACTTCGCAAAAGTTCCTCGTGAACTTAAAATAAATATTAACCTTTCACTGGCTTAATAATTTCTTTTCAAAATCTTTGGTATCCGACTTCAGCTTTTGAAATAATGTTTTTTGACAGACTCTGCCTCAATTATATTATATTTATTTCTTTTCTGTCAACGGATCGTGTGAACAAACCATCGACAAAATGAATATGACAAACACGCAAACTGTTTCGACAATGCGGTGCGAATGACAGTATGCAGTGTAAATAAACAATGTATTATTATTATTATAATGTATAAAAGCAATTTTTTTTACAAAATTTTAAACTACTCAGACTTTAGCATTTAATTACTTTAAGAATATATGTAGTTACAGAAGTTATAGGCTAACAAAGACCCAGGGTTTCTTTTTAAGGAATTTTTAGAACTGCACATTTTATAGGCCATACATAGATGAAAAATAACTTACCTGCACTATCTAGTATCCTACTCACTCATCAATGCTATTTACTCATCAATTCTACTCAATTACCAGACATGGGGCTGAGACCTGGCCTTGGCCTCGGACCTCAAAAGTGGCCTTGGCCTCGAAGCCAGCTGAAAAGTGGAAAGGCCTCGCGACTTTCGTGAGGCCTTAGGGAATCCTGATTTGTTTTGTTCTGTAATTTTCAACCCCCGGTAGCATTGGGGTGGAGATTCTTCAGGTGGGCGCGCTCGGGGTGGATATTCTTCAGGTGAGGACCATGACCTGACAGGTGACCGTATGTGGCGGCATACTTTGATAAATATTATTCAGACAGGTGACTAGTCAGGCGGCAGTCTTTGATAAATACTATTCAGTTAGATGACCAACGGATTAGTGACGGGTCACTGCGACGTTGGGTACATAAATATTATATATGTCGCGGTATATAAATATTATTCAGTCAGTCAACAGCAGAGTAATTGACTTAATGTAGCAAAACTAGTGAGAAAGCAATCTATCAGTTGGTCATCAGTTGAACTGAGCTCATATAATGTGTGTGTGTTATTTATGTGTATAAACTATTGTAATTATCTATTTCTATAACAAAAAATAGGCCAAACTAGAGAAGAATACAACCTGGTATACTGATAACCAGGGCCGACGAGAGCTGCCACGGGCCCCGGGAAAGGATTGGTATATGGGCCCCCCTGTTTACTCAGTATTTTATTATGAATGTTTTTTGTGTACATAACAAGCAAACTGATTACAGTATATGTCCAAGTCACTATTCAAAACATACAGTATGATAATCTCTATAAAATATATGTTCATTAATTATATTTCCTCTCTGTTATTTAATCAATTGCTTTATTAATATTTTATCACCCCTCTTTCCGGGCCCCTTAGAGGTCCGGGCCCGGGGATATAACCCGGCTTCCCCGACCTCTCGGCGGCCCTGCTGATAACTAGCTACTAGCGTCGATAATTTTGTTTTTTGCCCGTCGTTAACATATAACCTAAATAATATGATTTGAAATGAATATATAATATCGGATGCAAACAATTTTGCTAATATTGGCATTATAACCGAGACGTAAATCGTTATATTGTTTACAAATAATTTTTTCGGTCTTTTTCATTTACTTTAATATAAAGTATTATACATATAACTTTAAAAATGTCTGATAATTTAATGGATAATATCAGGTGCAAATATACTCTTGAATCAAATTACTTATAGGGTGTCCATAAATGATTACCCTGATTAAAGCATGCTATAACTTTTAAATAAACACTCGTATTCAAATACAGTTTTAATCATAAGTAGATAAACATACAAAGTTTTGATACATAGTTAATGAACTTAATAAACTTCCACATGTGCACCCCTAGTGGCACGTAAAATGTCTAAACGGTATTTACACTCACGCCACACATTTTCCAACATTTGTGGGTTAACTGTTGCAATTGCATCCGTAATGCGTTCTCGCAATGTCCTGATATCTGGAACAACTGTTGCATAAACCAAATCTTTAACATGACCCCAGAGAAAGAAATCCAGCGGGGTAATGTCTGGTGATCTTGGGGGCCATGGGATTGGCCCGTCCCTGCCAATCCATCGATTTGAAAATGTTGCGTCGAGAGTTTCACGAACAAAATGCGCCCAATGAGGGGGTGCCCCATCTTGTTGGAAGATGACAGTTGGCTGCCTGTCCTGCGGGATGACGTAATTGGTGAGCATATCCAGGTACACAGTTGCGGAAACTGTGTTCTCAGCGAAGAAGAAAGGACCAATTATCTGGTCATGCATTAGTCCACACCAGACATTGATCTTCGGACTGCCCCGAATATGCTCCCTTACGGCACGTGGGTTTTCCCATCCCCAAATACGCACATTGTGTCTGTTGACTCTACCACTGAACAGCTACAGCTACAGCGCTCCTAGCGGCGAATGCGGTGGACGAAACACACCAGCACAGAAACTCTATGCGTGTACGAGATCACCTGTAAAAAGAAAACGGATGTAAGACTCGTCATTAAAACATGTGAGCATACTGTTTTCAGGGTAAACATTTATGGACACCCTGTATATATAACATGTTGAAATATCAGGTGGAAATATATTCTTAATATTATCGTTATTATATTATTATCGTTATTATATTATTATCGTATATATAATTATATAGTAATGGCATGATATAAACTTCATACCTGTAGGCCTACTGTACATCAGAAACATCTTTCATATACAGTACAAGCTACAATTACATTAATGATCTTTGGTAGACTTTAAGACCACAATTTCTTATTGTCAAGATGCATAAAAATGCAAAACTTAAAAAAAAATAAAGCATCTCCAAATGTAGCTCTGCTTCCAACGCTCGCTAGAATCGTTAATAATTGTAGCTACTCAGAAATTATACGATCAACACTCAGTGAGTTAGTACAATCTTGAAATATTTTGCTAGATCATCTTCACATCATAACTTTCCATATTATCATAAATACTTGAAATATTGCAGGTATATTAAAATGAGAAATAAGAACTGCATGAAATAAGAAATAAAAAGTTATTGGGCTAATGTATGGTGTCCAGGAAATCTTGTTCTGGCAACTGTGTCTGACGGTGTGACCCGGCAAGTGTAAACGCAACGTGTCGGTGTTGTGGTGTGATCGCGTTTGATAGATGAACGTGCTTAATGCTTAATAATTCCCTTTTATTACGTAAGTGAAGTGAGCTTTTCCTTATGGATTTAAAAAAAAAGAAGAGATACAGGCTAGTGTGAGGCTACGGTAGGTTACCTTTGGAAGAGCTTTAGGCCTACGCTAGGCTAGATGTTGAACCTTCCCAAAGCATGGAGGAGCTTATTCATAAAAGATTTCGAAGTGAGTATCTGCACCCAGCGGTGCAAATACCGCATTCGTTATTTGCATCCGAATATCACACCTCTGGGTGCAAATATCTTCACCCTAACAATCGCTTCCCCTAAAAAGGCCTCGGCCTCGAGGCCTTTGAAAAATGTATGTTCTCGGCCTCGAGGTCCGAGGCCAGGCCTCGTCCCCATGCCTGTCACTTGTGTGTGTTTTCAATAAAAAATTTGGGGAACATAAATTTTAAACTTTTATTCTTTAGTTTATAAGTACTTTATAGGCTAACATACATTAAATTAAACTTTACAGTAGGTTGCAATATGAGGCGTTCGGACGAAAAGAGGCGAATCAACCAAACTCCTGAAATGGTTAATTCGCTTCTATTCGCCCGAGCCCCTCATATGTCTGAGATTCTTCTCATACGTACGGCGGCGACTATATGATACGTTCTTCTTCTTCTTCTGCAGCCTTATTAGCCCAGTTTTATGTGGGGTTGCTGTTGCAGATCCTTCTTCTCCATTCACTTCTGTCTTGAGCCACCTCTTCCTCCAGTCCCTTTTCACTCATCTTTCTTCAGTCTATCCCGCCACCTCATCTTAGGTCTACCTCTTCTCCTCGTGCCTGAAATTTCCATTCTCAGCATCCGTCGTCCCACATACTCCTCCTTCCTCCTCTGGACATGCCCAGACCATCTCAATCTCCTTTTTTGTGCCTTCTTAGAGATTTCCGTTACTTTTGTCGTTCCTCTTATTAAATCATTCCTCACTCTATCCCTGCTAGTCACTCCACACATCCATCGGAGCATCTTCATTTCTGCCACTTCCATTTTCTTTTCCAGGCTTCTTTCATCGGCCATGTGTCTGCCCCATATAGTAATGCTGGTCTTACTACTGTCTTGAACAGTTTTTCCTTCATCCTCACATTCACCTTCTTATCACACAATATTCCCGATACCTCTCTCCAATTTTTCCAGCCAGCTTGAATTCTGTTGTTTATTTCTCCTTCCAAGTCTCCCTTCTCCTCTATGATTGATCCCAGATATTTGAAACTTTTAACTTTCTTTATAATAAATTCCTGTCTCCAGGTGCACATTTCATATACTCGGTCTTTTCACTGCTTATTTTTAGTCCTCTAGTTTCCAGAGCTACTCTCCACCTCTTTAATTTCTCTCGCACTCCCTCTCTTGTTTCTGAGCATAACACGATGTCATCAACAAACATCATGGTCCATGGAGCCTCCTCTATCACATCTTTGCTGATCACATCCATCACAATATCAAAAATCAGCGGACTCAGCGCTGATCCCTGGTGTAGACTAAGTCGTACCTCAAATTTCTCGGTCTCTCCCATACTACTTCGCACCGTCGTAATAGCTCCCCTCATACATATCTTGGATCAGTCTGACATACTTCTCAGGTACCCGCCTGTCTCTTAAACATCTCCACACTTCCTGCCTTGGGACTCTATCATACGCTTTTTCTAGGTCTACAAACACTAGATGTAACTCCTTTCTTCCTTCTCCATACTTTTCTAATAATTAATTGTCGAAGTGCAAATATTGCATCCGTTGTTCCTCTTCCAGGCATAAAACCAAACTGCTCATCAGAGATCGCTACTTCCTCTCTCAGTCTCGCTTCCACAATTCTTTCCCAGATCTTCATGGTATGAGAGATAAGCTTTATTCCTCTGTAATTTTTACACTCTTGGACGTCTCCTTTCTGCTTGTAAATTGGTACCAATGTACTTTCCCTCCATTCCTCTGGTATCCTATCAGTCTCAAAAACTGCAGTCATTATCCTCCACAATATATCCAGTCCTTCTTCCCCCAACGACTATATGATACGTTATTACTGGAATAATATTGTACGCATAAACTGGAAAGAGCTGATTTAACTTTAATTTATGATAACTGCTCTATTTGTGATTTGGTAAAGTATACAAAATACATCTTTGAACTGCGCACATTTACCTACAGAACTGCGCAATTTTTTTAGAAGTGCACGTTAAAAAACCTTACAAAGACCCTACGATCAACTCTAGGATAGCCCAACGAGGAAAAGGTATAATGAAAAGAATAGTTTTTAAGAGTTCTTTCACACCACGAATACACTCATTTGAGGACACTGAAAAATACACTAGAGGGGAGTTAAATATACCTTAGAGCAGCGTTCCTCAACCTTTTTTGTACTGCGGACCCCTTATCAAAATCTTGATATTTTTGGGACCCCGTCCCCAAAAATTATCTTTTGCATTATGATTAAGTAGCATATAGACAAATTGAGGTATCCAGATTAGTATAGTTTTTTAGTCTTGATTTATACATCAAAGTTGGAGTAAAAATGTAATAAAAATGCATAAAACTTACCGCTGTTCAGTTGACATAAAAAACGGCACAAAAACAGGGAAGGGGTTCATTTGTGCCAAAAACTCTCAGTTCATGAATTGGAAACATAAGATGGTCGTAAAATACAACATTTATAGAAACTTCACTTTATTGTAGTTAAAACACAAACAAAAAATAAAATACACTTGTAGCTACATTATATATATAAAAAAACTAATGCGATTTTTGTTCTTGAGCTTTTCTTTGTTAAAATCCAGCCTGGGTTCAATCAATAGAGCTTAAAAGTGCAAGTTTTACCGAATATAATCTAGTCAACTCACGGACCCCTTAAACGCAACTCGCGGACCCCCTGCTGAGAACCGCTGCCTTAGAAGACGGTTGAAAGTACATTAGAGGATTGAAAAATAATAAAGGACAATGAAATTAATGTAGGACTATCGACAGTAGAAGACTAAGTTTATTAACATCCCAAATCATCAGCCAGATTTTTAATGCTGCATTTCTCTCTCCTATTATAATTACCTTTCCTCTAAGTATCGAAAACATATGAAAATTTTAGTAAACTTTAGACATGTTGTAAAGATGTTAATACTTAAAAGGTGGCTCGTATATGGACATACAAGTACAGATAAATTTATACTGTGGTCCTCTTGACAGTAGTACTAGGGGCACTCAATATATATTGTCCCACCGTTTTTTTCTTAGCTAAATAATAGGCCATGGGCTGAAATGTCTTTTGGGCCGTAAGTTTGAACTTTTTGCGTTTCACATAACCGGATTTTTCCAGTTTGAACCTCCCCTCCTTGTATAAAGCCGCTTTTAAACGCCCTTGTATAAAACCGATGGTTAACGCAGTTTCGAAAATGGCGTCTGACAGTGATGTGCGTCGTAAACAGAGAGCTGTTATCGAGTTCTTAACCGCAGAGAAGGAAATATTTGGAAATATTCATAAACGTCTACAAAACGTTTACGGGGATGCTGTTGTTGATCGAAGCACAGTTGGACGCCGGTCTAAACGTGTGAGATCATCGGAGAGAGGGAGAGCTAGCTTCGATGATGTGCAACGTGCTAACAGCATCATTCGATCAAATCGGCGCGTCACATACAAGGAGTTATCACTGGAGCTAGGAATTAGTGAAGAAAGTGTGAATACGATAATTCAGCAACTGGGATACTCAAAAGTGCGTTCACGGTTTGTTCCTCGCGAACTGAATGAGGATCACAAAGCCCAAAGAAAAGAAATTGCTTCCGAGTCGTTGGTTCGATACGAGACAGAAGGGGATGACTTCCTTTTACGAATTGTGACGGGCTGAGACTTGGGTACACCACTTTGAACCTGAAACAAAACGCCAATCCATGGAGTGGCATCACGCAGACTCCCCACGCAAGAAAAAGTTCAAAATGGCTCCCTCTGCAGGAAAGGTTATGGCCACCATCTTCTGGGACATGAAAGGGGTGATTCTGGTGGACATTATGAAGAAAGGACAAACAATCAACTCAGAGGTATAGATTGCTACCCTACAGAGACTCCAGAGACGTATAAACCGAGTTCGACCGGAGAGAAAACTGGAAGACGTCCTTCTTTTGCACGATAACGCAAGACCACACAACAGTTTGCAAACAAGAGAGGCCATCGCAAAAATGCGCTTGACTGTGTTATCCCATCCTCCATACAGCCCGGATCTGGTCCCTTCAGACTTCCATTTGTTTGGGTCAATGAAGGATGCTATTCGTGGAAGAAAGTTTCAGAGTGACGATGAGGGTATTAAGGAGGTTAAGAGGTGGCTCCGGCGCAACCCAGCGGACTTTTACCAGCAAGGAATGAAGGCCCTTATTTCGAGGTGGAGGAACGCCGTAGAAAAGATGGAGACTATGTGGATAAATAAAAACTTGTAAAAAAGGTATGTAACTACTCGTGTACAAAATTTCTGGAACTTACGAGGAAACTTGGAAATAAAAAAAAATTGGGCAAAATATATTGAGTAGCCCTCGTAGTTCAGCTATTCTTTGATTTTTAGCAGAATCATGTAAAAAATGCGACTATGACAGACCATATGAGGGGTCGCGCGTCTTACGGTACCTAAGTGCCACCACAGGCGAAAACATGTTTTTGATGGATATCACTATTTTCACCCTTCCTCTATCGCGTGGTTTGGGTTATAATGACCTTACGACACTAGAAGTATGGTTGAAAACCTTATGAAGCAAATTACTTTTTTCACCTCATTCTGTGCCAGAAATCGCACCCAAAGTTCGGCATAATAAGAAAATCAAAAAATTAAAAAAATATATATAAAATATGAAAATCTATTCCAAAAACTCATCAACATCTTCATTAGCATACTTTGAACTCTAATTTAGCCAAAAAAAACGTTCTAGCTCAATTAATAACAGATACTATTGCCAGAATATTGCTGAACTTTGGAGGCGATTTGTGGCGAATTTTAAATTTGGCGCTTAGGTACCGTAAGACGCGGGACCCCTCAAATGATGTTACATTAAATATTCGTACTGGGATCCATGCCGCGGATGAGGTTGATTAAGGCTCCCATTATAATCCTTTGCACACAATCTGAACACTTACTACCATTCGTCTGCCTCTTTCTTCCTTTTCAATCCTCCCCTTTTTTTTTCGTGCAACATACGAGTATGATTTGATTAATTCCCCGTTACCATTGACTCCTATTTAATTAACTAGTAAAATAGACTAAAGAAGCTTCATTGTAATGATAATTAATCATATTACGAAGTTCTTTGTTTATTCTCGTAATAAATTAACGAACGCGTCGCTGAAATGTGACAAAAATGATTCAATAACGACGAATTGATAACATTTTAGGCAAATTTTGCGAGAGTCTTCTACCTATACGAGCCGCTCCACGATAAGCGACACTGTGCAATACCTAACTCGTGATTGTTTTCTGTTGCAGTGTTGTTAGAGTGACTGGTGCGCGTACGTAAGAGAACCCATTACTCTACATATAACGCTTAATAATGTCGACCAAAATCCCATCAGCTACGTTTAAGAACGGGTTTTCTATTCCCCTTTTAGGACTTGGAACTTGGCAGGTATGTATCTATAATTGGTAAAAGAAGGAAAACGCAAACTCGTACGCGTAATTAGCTACGTATGGTATATTGCGGCCAGCGTCCGTAACTGAGTGGGTAACATCGCTTCCCTATAAGATCGGGAGTTCGAATCCGGATGATGCACTTAGTAATAATACGAGAGTTAGAGCAATGGGCCGTATTATTGGCCCGAGCGCTGCGCCGATTTCTGGCTCTCCTTACTGATTATATTATTAGACATATATTACGAGTAGCTTAAAAACAACAGTTAATTTTTACATGAACCGTATAATCTCTCGGCTCAAGAGGATACGGGCAATAATTTTTGTCGTTGAAATATTACATTATTCGCTGAAATATAAAATATATCATATATTATAAAAACATATTCGTACGATGTGAAAACAAGCGCCAATTTCTTATAATCTTCCCAAGTAGGAAAAACACAATAAATAAAGCAGAAAAAAACAAAAAAAAACTCTTCTCGTTTCGTAGATTGAATTATGAATGCCTCGCGAGTGGCACCATTTGTATAAAGCCTTATTTGCATTTATATTGTCAGGAATATTGGACTGTTGATAACGCAGTTGCAAATACGAATGACTCGCAAATATTCAGTAATAATATGTCCTCAGCATTTTTATTATATTTTATGATATTTCTGTTATTTCATTCGATGGTACGTCATATGTCCATGAATATCTGACGTTTCAATTACTTTGTTTGCGATTATATTAAAGAAGATTATGAGGTGGGTAAAAATTCATATATACAGTACATATACAGCTGTTAAAATATTAAAACATCACTCGTCTCACGAGTAATTAAGCCGTGTTAAACTCCAACCCCCCTGCGAAATCATATTATAATGAACAACATCTCTAGGGCTAACAATGACATGACATAACTATTTGTATTAAGATGTTGTGTCGTGCGTTTATATTCGGAAAAGGGCGAGTAATTTCTTAATAACAGTTTATTATGAATATATTTTAATGCCATTTTCTTTAATTCATAATTCTTTTCAGGTTTTGAACGCGTTTGCTCTTCTCGCGTGTAAAATACTAATTTAAAATGTTAATATTTAAAATATTTATATTAACCTCTCTCTAATACCTTAACAGTAAAAATATAAAGCATCATTCTTTAGATAGCAGATAGCATTATGAACTAAAGTAAATAAAAATGTGCGAGATATTAATATTTGAAACTATATAATGTTATCTCTAATCTCTAATCTCTAATCTTATACACAGGATGTCCCGTAAGTCAGGTCTCGTAGGAAAATGTATTTTAAATTAAATCTACGAAAGTAATACATTAAAACTAAAACAAAATGTTCAAAATGATGTCTTATTTTTGGACTTTTTTTTTTGTTGCAGGTAGAATAACGCAATGGCTAATAGAGGCCCTTTCCTCACCAGTGTAACTCGCTAGGTGAGTGAGTGATATGACAGAGCCCTGAGGAACACCACCATTAATAGCTTTAGGAAAAAGAACAGTTGCCATCTAGAACCACAGCCAGACTATCAAAAGCTTTTCATATGTCCAGCGCAATAGCAAAGGTTTTACCGAAATTCCGAAAGGAGGATGACCAAGAGTCAGAGAGATATGCGAGAAGATCGCCAGTAGAGCGTTCCTTGCGGAACCCATATTTATGATCTGAAAGAGGGTTGTGAGAAGAGCGGTGTTTAAGAATCCTTCTATCAAGGATAGACTCAATAACTTTAGAAAGGCAAGAAATCAAAGCAACTGAACGATAGTTGGAGGGTTGAGAGCGGTCGCCCTTCTCTGGGACAGGCTGAATGAAAGCGAACTTCCAGCAGGAAGGAAAAGTACCAGATGAAATACAAAGAAAGTTTGCCTAGGCAGGGTGTCAGCACAGAAACAGTTCTTGAGAACAACAGGATGGACACCCTCAGGACCGTGCGCCTTCCTAGGGTTGAGTTCAGATAGGGCAGAAAAGACATCTTTGGAAGAGATTCTGTTGGATGAAGGAATTTTTGGCGAGGAGAACAGATCTTGCGTGATTCCGAACAGAAATACTGTATAAGCTAAGTGAAGTTAGGAGTTGGATGGCGACGGTACCTTCTGAAAGCCTCCTCTCTGTTGCGGATGGCATTAGAACAAGTAAAGTTAAACCAAGGTTTGTTTGCATCAGTAGTAGAAACAGAATATGGAACGTACGCCTTCATGCCCGAGAAAATTACCTTCGTGATGCGCTCAGCGCACTCGGAGGGGCCCCAGCCACAGAAGCAGTAATCATTCCATGGGAAATAAGAGTACTGCCTAAGGGCCTCCCAATCAACGGTGTCAAAGTGCCAAAGGCGTCTCCTCTTGAGAGGATCCAAGGCCGAACTGGAGTAATAAGACAAGAAACATAAGTTTGTGGTCGGAGGATCACAATGAAGAAAAACGTTTGACACTATAAAAAGGATGAGTGGTCAGAAATAAATCCAGAATGTTGGATCTATCCACGGCGATCGGGGATACGTGTGATGTGCTGTACAATCTGCTCTACATCATTCAGGGTAGAGAAGGTGTAAGGTTGTTCACCAGGGATGTTAGTGAAATGAGAGGAAAGCCAAAGGTGGTGGTGGTGAACAGTGAAATCTCCTGAAATGGAGATTTCAGCAAAAGGAGAGTGGAATAGAATGTATTCCAATTTGGAAGCGAGGTAATGAAAGATTTTTTGGATAGTCAGTAGAATTAGGAAAAAGGTAGACAGGGTACATGTATTTAGTTTAAGATTGACATGTAAGCGTAGCCAGAGGGTGTAGAATTCAAACAATTAAAGTTTGGGAATACGATAACGAATTAGGTCGTTGCGTACATTTTTTTTTTTTTTTCCTTTCTGATTTACCGCCGATTCGTACCTAAAAGGGCGGTACATATCTCGGCGAGGCGGTGATTGGGTGATGTTACTGTGTTGGGGGTGGTAGACTAGGGAAGTGAGTAAGGGTCAGTCACTGGATAGTGGGTAGGAGGGGTACGGTTTTAAATGCGATGGAGCAGCTGGGAGTGAGTAAGGAAGAAGAGAATCGCTTCCGTTGAAAAGTGGGGGCCGTCGGCGAGTGTGGATCGCAGTAGGAGGTTGGAGTATGAAGAGGGATCCGGAGTTCGCAAATTGAAGGCTTGGTCGGGAGCATGGCTGGCTATCTACAATTCACCATGGAAGGAATCGGTCGGCCTGTCGAACCCCGCGGAGGTGGCGGGATCGAGTCAGCCGAGCGAGACCGGAGGCGTGGATCACGGCAGGCAGAGGAACATCGTGGGCTGAGAGGGTCGGATGTATTGTGACGGGCTTCTATGGTCGGACCAGGAGGGGGCACGGCAGCCCCAAAAGTGGCGCTACCCCGCCTGTGCGGGGTCTCATGGCGGACTCGAGGTGGTGATAAGGGGTACCAAAAGGACCGGGCGGGTGGGAGGGAGGGCGTACACAGGGTAGCTGACAAGGAGGGGGCCGGGGATGTTGGGGGAATAGGTACGATAGGGGCGGAAGGAGGTGAATCATAGTAGTCTCGTGGAGGGGTGGAGAAAATGGCACCAGGAGGCAAGGGCAGATCCATAAGACTCGTGGGCGTGGGCGCGGCCGAGCTTCCCTCGGTCACACCGTGCAGCCGCGCCAGGGCCGCATCCACCGGATCCTCGGGGGAGAGGATATTGTTCGGACTGGGTCCCGTCGTCCGGGGCGGGTCGTGGATCTCAGCCACTATTGTCAGGGTCTGTGGGGGTAGAGTGGTGGGACTTCTACGATGGGGAGAGATGGACATGGTAGTAGGCGTGGTGGGCGGAGTGAGGATCCGAGCCGTCTTCTTGGTCCGAGGGGAAGAGGGAGAGACACGTTGGAAGGCCGGAGGGTCCGGTGACACGCTCCGGCGTCTCCGCCTCGACGGCTTGCTCCGGGCGGCAGGTTCGGGCGTGTGCAGGGGGTACTGGGAAGGCGGGGTTTGAGGTGGATGGGACCTGGGTGTCCTGGTCCCAGACACCTGGGGAATTCGTGGCAAGTGAGATGCGGGAAGAGGAGGAATGGCAGGGGGACAGGAAACCGTCGGGTCCTGCGAGGGTTTTCTTTGAGGGGAACAGAGAGCAGTGGCTTGGGGGGGTTTCGGCGGCAGGCCAGGGGGGCGTGCCGAGATGATAGAGCCGAGAGCAGCGGCATAGGACACCCCCGGCCTCACCTCCCGACTCCGCACCCTGTCGCGTGCCTCACGGGGGCTAAGGAAGTCCGTCACCTGTAGGCCTCGGACCTCCTTCTCGAACCTGAAGAAAAGGCATTCTCGAGATGAAGAGGGGTGTGCACCTTCACAGTTGGAGCATTTGGGCGTATTGGGGCACCTGTCAGGGTGAGCGAGTCGTCCACAGTGAACACATAATTGATGCGGCTGTCGACAAGCGGAGCTAACGTGTCCGAATTTGTTGCATTTGAAGCAACGGGTCGGGTCTGGGACGTATGGGCGGATAGAAAACTCGCATGAGGCGCGGTCTCCCATACCCCATACAATGCGGCCGGGGGGATTAGTGTGTTGAAAGTAAGGAGCAGACGTGGGGTGGGGGAGGGGGTGCCACCCTGTCGGGATGTGAAACGATAGATCTTAGTGACTCCTTGGGGTGCGAGGTCCTCCAGGAGCTCGTTCACTGCGACCGACAATAGGCGGGTGGCGTAAATAGTGCCCTGACTCTGGTTCAGGCGAGGGTGTGGGGAAACGGACACCGAGCATCCAAGGACCTCAGTGACGGAGAGTAGGGCTTTCGTCTCTGCGGCTGAGCGTGATTTTACGAGGAGGGAGCCATCCCTCTGTGGGCGTACGTCATAGCGGCTGGAGTTGCTGTGGGTTCGGATCGCCTGGAACGTCCGTTCAGAGTTGTTCGGTAGGGACCCAGATGTAGGCCGAATCACCAGGAATTTGTGGAGACTTGGGAGGGAAAGGGAGGCTGTAGAGTCGAAATAGACTGGGATATTCAACGGTCGATAGGACGGCCGTGAATGCTGGCTCCCCCGTCCGCCGCGAGGCTCTCTCCGTGGGGAGGTGGGCTGACGGCGGGTGAGGGGGGCATATGGGGAGAGCAAGAAGCCAGGTTGTGGAGGCAAGTCCTCGGTGGAACTTGACTTGCCCGAATGTGGCTGAAGTGGGATGGGGCGAGACCCCTGCTCCAGAGAGTGTAGGTCCAAGGGCGTAGTCGAGGGACGGACTAGGGTCGGCAACGGAAAAGGAGAGTGCAAGCGTTCCGCTTCCACAGGGGGGTCAACCCCATTAGGTTGCGGTCTTCCAGTGGTAAAGGACTCGAGGGCCTGGTTGCCCACCACCCGAGTGTTGAGAGAAGGAGTAGTCCGGGAA
This sequence comes from Bathynomus jamesi, assembly GCA_023014485.1. NCBI lineage: Eukaryota > Metazoa > Arthropoda > Malacostraca > Isopoda > Cirolanidae > Bathynomus > Bathynomus jamesi. The sequence goes on along the minus strand of JAJOZX010000766.1, from coordinate 28,697 downwards.
TGAGAAGCAGTAGTCGTAGGCCGAGGGGGAGAAGTGTCCATAGCAAAACAAAAAAGAACTTCATCCCCCGCGCGCATCCAGCCACCACCGACTCCAACAAGGGAAAGGCGAAGTGTAGGGACACTTGGTCCCACCGCTGATAGATGTCACGCAGGGGAGATACGCCCGCACCCAGTCCCTGTGCCTGAAAGGCGGCCACTCTCATCCAACGCGCGGTGAAAAGTGGCAGGGACAGGGTTTGGGTTTGGTTGGAAAGCGACAAGGGTGCAGGGCAACCACCACCCACACCCAAGGGCCAAGGAAAGGGTCAAAATCAAAGTCCAAAGAACACCACCAAAATAAACAGGGAGAAGCCAGAAAAAATGGGTTAAAGGAGAAAGAAAGAAAAAGAAGCAGGAGATCAGCCGGGTCCCCAAACGGGCCCAATGGTCCACGAGGGCAGAGAAAGCCCTTACACCGAAGAAAGGTGTATTCCCACATTCGCCACAGAGGGACGCGCCCTATCGCTCCGGACAAAGCAAAGGGTCGTTGCGTACATATACGCAACATCCGCCTTTGGTATGAAACTGAGTATAGAGAAAGTACGAGGGTACAGAAAAGGGGTTGCTGCCAATCGTCCCAGACACCTGAGTTTCAGTGAGGAAGGGAAAGTGAGGTTTAGAGGAGGAGAGGTGGTGTTCAACAGATTGAAATTTGAGGAAAAGCAACGAATGTTGCAGTAGTTTATAAAAAGTGAATCAGGCAGAGGCCCAGAACAACCGGAATGAGCAGTAGCAGAACCAGGCCCCCGTATTGGCAGCGGGAGAGCTAGAAGTGGAGACATTTATGGTTCCCTTCTCAGGGGATTCCGAAGCTCTTGAGGTCGATGACATTTTTTTTTAATTTTGAAAATATTTTGTAGTATGTAAGATGCATGTACTAGGGGCACTCAATATATTTTGCCCCACCGTTTTTTCTTAGCTAAATAATAGGCCATAGGGTTGAAATGTCTTTTGGGCCGTAAGTTTGAACTTTCTGCGATTCACATAACCGGATTTTTCCAGTTTGAACCTCCCCTCCTTGTATAAAACCGCTTTTAAACGCCCTTCTATAAAACCGATGGTTAACGCAGTTTCGAAAATGACGTCTAACAGTGATGTGCGTCGTAAACAGCTGTTATCGAGTTCTTAACCACAGAGAAGGAAACAGTTGGAAATATTCACAAACGTCTACAAAACGTTTACGGAGATGCTGTTGTTGATCGAAGCACAGTTGGACGCTGGTCTAAACGTGTGAGATCATCGGAGAGAGGCGACCCAGCCTCGATGATGAGCCACGCAGCGGTCGCCCGGCATCGGCTGTCACATCTCACACTGTGCAACGTGCTAACAGCATCATTCGATCAAATCGGCGCGTCACATACAAGGAGTTATCACTGGAGCTAGGAATTAGTGAAGGAAGTGTGAATACGATAATTCAGCAACTGGGATACTCAAAACTGTGTTCACGGTTTGTTCCTCGCGAACTGAATGAAGATCACAAAGCCTAAAGAAAAGAAATTGCTTCCGAGTCGTTGGTTCGATACGAGACAGAAGGGGATGACTTCCTTTCACGAATTGTGAATGGGACGAGACTTCAGTACACCATTTTGAACCTGAAACAAAACGCCAATCCATGGAGCGGCATCACGCAGACTCCCCGCGCAAGAAAAAGTTCAAATTGGCTCCCTCTGCAGGAAAGGTTATGGCCACCATCTTCTGGGACATGAAAGGGGTGATTCTGGTGGACATTATGAAGAAAGGACAATCAACTCAGAGGTATATATTGCTACCCTACAGAGACTCCAGAGACGTATAAAGCGAGTTCGACTGGAGAGAAAACTGGAAGACGTCCTTCTTTTGCACGATAACGCAAGACCACACAACAATTTGCAAACATGAGAGGCCATCACAAAAATGCGCTTCACTGTGTTACCCCGTGAACTCCAAGATCCATTTTTGCACCGTTCAGTGACTGGTGATGAAAAGTGGATACTGTACCAGAGTGTTAAGCGCCGTCGACCGTGGGTTTGTGCCGGAGAACCAGCGACACCACAGCCAAAACCAAATCTTCATCCTCGGAAGGTGTTGCTTAGTGTTATGGCCACCATCTTCTGGGACATGAAAGGGGTGATTCTGGTGGACATTATGAAGAAAGGACAATCAACTCAGAGGTATATATTGCTACCCTACAGAGACTCCAGAGACGTATAAAGCGAGTTCGACTGGAGAGAAAACTGGAAGACGTCCTTCTTTTGCACGATAACGCAAGACCACACAACAATTTGCAAACATGAGAGGCCATCACAAAAATGCGCTTCACTGTGTTACTCCACCCTCCATACAGCCAAGATCTGGCACCTTCAAACTTCCATTTGTTTGGGCCAATGAAGGATGCTATTCGTGGAAGAAAGTTTCAGAGTGACGATGAGGGTGTTGAGGAGGTTAAGAGGTGGTTCCGGCGGAACCCAGCGGACTTTTACCAGCAAGGAATAAAGGCCCTTGTTTCGAGGTGGAGGAACGCCGTAGAAAAGAGTGGAGATTATGTGGAAAAATAAAACCTTGTAAAAAAGGTATGTAACTACTTGTGTACAAAATTTCTGGAACTTAAAGGAAACTTGGAAATAAATAAAAAAAGGTGGGGCAAAATATATTGAGTGGCCCTCGTATGTGTAGTGAAGAACAGGGAGAGAAGTGTCTGTTTGAGAGCGTGCTGGACTGCTCACAATGTAGATGAAATACAGAAAAAAATATCAGCTGAGGAGGATAGTGACTGGAAAAACGGGAGTTCCAGCACTCCGTGTTTCCTGCCTAACGTCCCCGCCGAGTACTTCCCTGATCGATTTGTCTCTATAATCTCATTTACTGATGAATGCTGTACGGACTTATTTTACTACCTCTTCCAGCTCCATCTTCAGGCTTATGTTTTGTTTATGTCATACTTTTATGTTTGGCGCTTTATCCTCTTAAAGACTTTCGAAACTTCTCTTTTCCTTTGCAGTCTGATCCGGGACAGGTGACCGATGCCGTCAGAGAGGCTATAGTGTGCGGGTATCGCCACATCGACTGCGCCAAAGCGTACGAAAACGAGGCGGAAGTCGGAGAAGCCATTCGGGCTAAGATCCAAGATGGCACCGTTAAAAGGAATGATTTGTTTATCACCAGCAAGGTTAGAGCAAAGTCGCAAAGAATTAAAATTGCTAGCCTATATACTCATATTAATAGGTATTTATGTACAATCCAGCAGGCATTGTGTGAACCTCAAAAACCAAAGAAACCGTTTCAAACGCTGGCTTTGAATCTAGATTCAACGCCCCAGGAGTAAGGAGTAGAGGTACAGGCTCACAACTGGAGGTAGGTATTAGAATATGGTGCTCAATTGAAAGGCGGTCAGTCAGCAACTGATACTTTCAAATGACAGTCAGTTTCTCCATAAATAATTAATTTTCCTAATTTTTACACAAAATAATCAATTTATTTCCTTTTTCATTTCAGACCATCATTCTGCTATAGTTGGTGAACAAGTTATAACATAATGAAATACTCTTTGGAAGATGAAGCATTGATATTGAACCTGCGTAAGGAGAAACACTGACTGGGGTGCAAAACGAATGAAGAAAGAGTTTCCAAATAAACGATGGACAATACCTGGAGTTCAATACCTCAAAGAAAATCGATATCACAGGGTCGACCAAACGAAAAGAAGGCAGTGGAAGGCTAAAAACATCACGTACTGAGGAAAATATTGACATGGTTTCATCCATGATATGCAGTCAAGAAGAACGGCCCAACACCCACAAGTCCGTTAGAAAAATTTAAAAAACTACTGGTATGTCTCGCTCTAGTGTTCGTCGTATAGTAAAAGATGATCTGAGTCTTAAATGTTTTAAAATAGTCTAAGTTCATAAACTCTGTTAGATCGATTCCCAGACAGAGAAGTGTCGAAAATATGGTTCAGCGACGAGAAGACCTTTACGGTTGCTTCACCAATAAACACAAAATGACCGAGTTCATGGAAGCCAGAACAAAAATCTATCAGTCTAGATCGACTTTGCAGGGAACGTCCGCATTTTTCTCAAAAAGTCATGGTTTCCATCTTTATTTCAAAGTTAGGGAAGTCAGAGATTGTTTTTGTTTTTGTTGATCGAAATGCCAAAATCACTGCTGCTTATTATCAAGAAAAAATCCTTGATGCGGTACTGCCGTCGATAAGGGAAAAGTAAAGGTTGCAAGCGTGCATTGATAATGGAGGAGGGCACATTCCGCATAATCTTGGACTCAATTAGGTAACTGTATAGAAACAGTTTTTCTACCCGTGTCTGTATAACAGCGAATTACAAAATAATGGTTAGTTAGCAAAAATCCAACTTCACCACGAGATAGACCATGAAATTTTATACAGGACACATACAGTATATTGATTATACAAATAACATTTGATAAAGGTAAAATTATATTGTTCAAAATCAGGGTAATAGTTTTTTTTAGCCCACCCGGTATAATTTACTGCTAATAATTAGCATTAAAATGCCATGATGCTGATAAGTTACTTCAGAAAAATGCTTTACTTAATTTTCACTTCTGTTTTTGTGTTTTTCTTGTAGACATTCTCCAGTTTCATTTTCAAGAGATATGCCTAATTTTTATGTAAATTTTAACCGTATACTAAAAGCAAAATAAAGCTAAGCTAAACCATTATAAGAAGCTTTTTGTTGAAGCGGAGCGTAAACTTTTGGCCATTTGAAAGGGTTTGACGAACGATGCCCAAACCCAAATCATGAATAAGACGAGACAATGGACCCTCACGCAATACTTCCGAGTACAAAAAACCATAGCAGTAAACCAGGGACTTTTTTAAGGAATTTTTACTAGTGGACCACTTAAAAAAAAAAAGAGCAGACACCAAATACCTGGTATTTATATTAAAAGATAGTTAGTTAGATAGCAGATAATTATATAAAAATCAAAGGAATTTAAGGAAACGCATTACAGTAGATGCAAAAATGGTAATTTACTAATACTAATCACTAAATAAAATACTAATCACTACCTTATCTTCGGTATCCACAGGTATTCACTATCTATATAAGCAGTAACAGTAAAGTGAAAACCAACACTAAACATCGAAAAAAGCGAAAACGTTCCCTCCAGTTCCTCTAAAGTCTAAACGCACAGAGCAATCCCTCTAACCGCCACAGTCAGTCACTCAGCTGATCGCTCCCATTTTCTTCTAGAGTGCATGGGAAACCTTGCTAGAATCAATATTTTTACTCCAAAGCTTAAAACTGACTAGTGGGCCAATAGAATGTGACTAGTGGGCCAAATACAAAGGCAAGTGGGCCATTTGGCCCACTAGTATATATGTTAATTAAAAAAGTCCCTGCAGTAAACTTTTTCGACACGCTCTCTAAATTACCAACTGTCGACTGTGCTAGAACTAATTATATCTTTTTGAAATATTAGTTCAGATTTAACTCTAAATTAGGCATATATCTTATTAATAATTAATGTTGTTATTTTAACTTAGGCCTAGTCTATAGCAGCTACAATAGGGTTCCAGATCAAACCATCATCAATCTTTAGCTGCATTTTTGCCAACAAAGAAGGTGAATGAAATTGCAAATTTTGTATATTTTTAAGGCTCGACTTTTAAGTTTTGTAATTAACGAGTGGCTTTGGTTTTGAAATATGTTAGTTAACGGTCTTATGTTAATGAATTATTATTGTAATAATTACTTACCAACGAGGCCCGAACTGTCGAGTGGTTTTGGCCTTGTAAAAACTCCATTTTTGGATGTTTCTTAGATAAACTGCTCATTTAAGTCCCTGAAAAGATGTTTTTCCTTTTAAATTTTCTGTCGACTGACACACACACTATGTTAATATACAGTATTTTGGCATTTATTCTTTTCTACAAAGTTGCCTCACACTCTCTTTATTATCGCTATCATAACGGACACTGCTCTTCCGACCTCTATACAGTATCCGTATGCTTCCTCCTTTAAGGAGAGCACGTAGTACCAGACTTTCGACACATCCTCATTCCTTTTCTGTCCAACTCTAATGCAAGGGTTAATCGGTATTTTCAATCTTTCATCTACTCAACCGGTCAACTCTGGAACAACCTTCCTCAGTCCATCTTTCCTCCTGTCTATGACCTTCCATCTTTCAAACGCAGAGTGCCCAGGCATCTCGAAAATCCCGGACCTTGATTTTGGCTCGCTTCTTCTTCTTCTTCTATGGGGTGGGGGTGCTTTTGCGGGCATTTGCCCTTCGCCCTTCCTTCGTGCATAAAAAAATACCCTAACTGCGGGCCCAACTTTCCTAACTTAAGGCCTTACACTAACATCTCTCTTAATTACTTTACGGGTACAGTACCCAGCGTCTCGCACTCCTCCGTAAGCTCTCTAACCCTCTCTTTTAACACACCGCCTTCAGTCACCACTATACATAACTTACCTTCTTCAACAGTCCTCCTCCTTTCTACATCACAGCCATTACATTCAATTAAAAATCTTTCCATTCTTACCTATTTCCTCTCGACACTCAACTTAAATAAAAATTAAAAATTTTAATGCCACGACCTAGGTCCAGGCTCAGGATTTACACCATGACGAATTTATATAGAAGCAGAAGCCTATACAGTACACAGCTCAACCAATAACCCATTTTTTTTTTTTTTTTACCTATTTACAGATAAATAATAAAGCTATTTTCCCAAAGTGAATATATGAATATACGTAGAAGACATTCAAAATACTCAAATTTACGCTCGCATAAAAAGTTCAATATTTCATGAAAATATTTTAAAATTATCTACTTCACGAATCTTGCCCATAGAAATTTCTTTCACCGCTATCGATTGGACCAGTGTAGCGTTGATTAGCCGATGAATTAAGGCGGTGTCCAGTTTATTCTTATTATGTCTATAACCTAATCCATATTAATTAAGCTTGACTAACTAAGAAAAATAATGAATTTCCGGTTAAACCTAAAGAGTTTAACTCTTATTCATTCGAGGATTTTTTCGTGAATCCATTTTCACTTCAGCATGGCACACAGCGCGCGCGCGCACACACACACACACACACACACACACACTAGAGTGGCCCTTATTCAGTGTATGGGGGGGGGGAATCGAAACGAAAATAGTAATTTCTTTTGGAGCACCCCGTATACTTATGAGGATTGACTAAAACTAAAGTACACAAAATTTGAAAACAATCAAAGCACGTTGACGGGTCCCTTGAAGTTTCTCCCATGATGCGTGTGGTACAGGGTGTTCGAAAAGTCCCGTCACCCACTACAAAATGTACATATTGTAATACCAATTTTTTGTGTGTGATTAATTGCATTTATATGCGATTCATTGACATTTTTTCTTTTCCAGGTATTAGAGTTATGTGAACAATGGCAGACCAGTCCACTTACACTCTGGAGGAAAGGATAGTGATGAGCACATGGGCTTATGAAAAGTCACATACTGGCAAATCGATACACGATATCCAGAATGATTTCAACACAAAATTCAATAAGGTTGCACCACCAAACAAGACCGTATTACGCTGGGAGAAAAAATTGTTTGAAACTGGCTCCATCAAGGACAAACCACGGTCGGGAAGACCAACAACGCGAGCTGAACAATGTGAAGGCGTGATTGCATCTGTGGCTCATTCACCGAAAAAATCACTTCGGAAACGATCACAAGAACATGCAGTCCCCATGTCCACAGTGAGAGATCACATGACCAAAAGATCTCGGCATGAAACCATACCGCCCGTCATTTGTTAATGAATTAAGCGATTAGTAACTGTATTTAGTGTAATTAAAGTAATTGTTGCTAGGGTCTCGTTTCTTAAATTACACCTACCACGTATAAATACGATTAATCACACAAAAATAAAGTTGGTATTACAATATGTACATTTTGTAGGGAGTGACGGAACTTTTCGAATACCCTGTACAATGTGCATCATACATAAGCGAGCTACAAAAACAAGCAAAAAGCTGCATGCGACCGAAAGCTTACCACCTTAACGGAGGATTCCGAAATTCTACGTCTCTCGACTACCGTTTTCAGAAAATAATAAAAAAATATTACTAATATCTCATTTAAATTTGTTTCTTTTTTAATTCTTAACCTTTTATTCGAAAAGAAAGATTTCTGATGTTATCTTAATTTACCAAAAATATGTTTATCTGAAAAGAGAAAAGAGCGAATAAGTTATTAAATATTTATTAACTCAACCCAGAAATAAATTAAATCAATTAAAACTAATCTCGCTTCAACAAAGAGATAAAACTAAACCGTTTCAACAAGTTGGAGTGGGTTCAAACACGGTACAGGGTCAAATTTTGAAATCTTGACAGTAACCTCTAAATTTGAACGTATTTTACAAAAACTTGGTTCGCATCAGTTTTTTCTACTAATTCTTACAAATTCCCGGAGTGCCCCGATGAAAAATCGAAAGTTCAAAAAATAAGGGACACACACACACACACACACACACACACACTTTTAAAGTTTTTAAACAATGTTTTATTTCTCGTTCTCAGCTGTGGATCACGTACGCGAGGAAGGACCTGGTGATGCCGGTACTAAAGGAACAACTTAAGAATTTGGGGGTCTCTTACCTCGATTTGTACATCTTGCACTGGCCAGTATCTTTCAAGGTTCGTAATTGGTTTGGTGGAACGAGGAACGGGAGATGTGTACCTAAAAAAATGTTAAATAAATAATAAATTAAGAGAGATGAGAAGGAGATGACTGTAAATAAAAGAAAAGGGAGCTATTGAAGAATAGGGACCCCAGCCTTCTTTAGTTAGGCTTATAAGGCTAATTAACGAAAATATCACGACCTAACCTGACCAATCGTTAGGTTAACTATACCCCTTGATGATTGGTTAGGTTAGGTCATGATATTTTCGTTAGTTAGCCTTATAAAGCTAACTAAAGAAGGCTGGGGTCCCTATTTTTCAATAGCTCCAAGAAAAGAATGGGTCATTATTTAACAATTTAGGAATACTTCTAATTTAATCCGAAATCACAACGAAACTGTACTTAATTCACTTCAAATTAAGAGGTAATTTTTTTTTCCTTTTATGGAGGGCTTCACACACACACACACACACACACACACACAAAATCTACGATTATAATCAGGGCTGTGGAGTCGGTGATAAAATTTGCCGACTCCAACTCCGACTCCAGAAATCTGACTTGTATAATTACGACTCCGACTCCGATGGAATGTTAAGGCCAAATTGATTACGATTAGCTTTATTAGGCCAATGGAGATTCATAAACAAGGCATTTCGTCACCACCACATGACTCATCAGGTTACTTAGTGGCTGTAACTATGCCTTAATGGCTTTTTTTCTCTTTATTCAAAAATTACAATAAATCCCAAAATACAAACTGATTGAAACTTAAACAAAATAAGATTATTATTGGTTTAGCAAATTAATAAGATGTTTTTGTATTATTATAAACATCCGTAACAAAATGTACTAACCTAAACTGAATTTGTTCTTAAAAAAGGATCGCTTCCATTAAATCTTCTTTCAGTGATGCTTATCAAAATTATCAAATTGAAATCTAAAAATTTGAAAAAGATTTAGGGTTGCTAGTACAAAATTTTTAAATTTCCTTATTATTAATTATGTTAATTAATTATTTATAATCCTTATTAATTATAAGCAACTATATTTATATATTATTTATATATTTATATTTATATTATTTATATTTATATATTTATATGTTATATATTATTTATATTTATATTTATATTATATATTAAAACATTAAGTTAAATCTATTTTATTCATAAAATTGAGCTAGGCCTAGGCCTAGGCTGCTATGGTTATAATTGAAGGATTTGCACCGACTCCGACTCCATCCAACTATGCACTTCCGACTCCGACTCCACTCAAAATTGCCCGACTCCACGACTCCGACTCCTGACTCCACATCCCTGATTATAATACGGTTCACAAAGTATGTATCGCTTTACCATATGTTTGAACAAAAGTAGATGATGTATACGATTCTATTAACATTTCAGTTAAGAATTTAGACATGTGCGCAACTTAAGATCAGATCAGACGCGAGTCTCCAAAACCGTTCAAAATTTCACAGATTTTATTAATTATTCTTTCAGATTCTTTAAAAAATTCCAAATTATACTAAATACATGAAAACAAATCAGTAAATTATTTAAAAGTAAATATGTGCGCGTTGCGTGCGTGTATGAAGGCATGTTGGAGATGCATTCACGCGCACAAACGCTAATAAAGAGATCGTACACTAATAAAAACCCTAAGATCCATTTTTTATTAGCCCAGGAAACATTTACGTGCAAAACATCCAGTCACACACACCACACACACAGTACGTTCTACTTGTTGCAGAATATACATTCACATCTCATGCGCACACAATCATATTTCAAAGTAGGGAAAAAAAAGGCTTCCATTGAAGGGCACGTAAAGAAATATTATTGCACACCACATTTCTTTCGTATTTTGAAGGATTTTTATGTATTTATTCATTCAATAATTTATAAAAAAGCATCATTTACCATTGCATCATTACATCTTTGGTTCGCCACAGACCAATCACTGAAGGGTGGGGAAAGAATTAATTTGAACGCAAAAATGCAAAATATTATATGTTAAAAGATTCAGAATTATTCTTAATTATCAACATTATGGTGAGAATCTTTTAAGAAAAGGCACGTTATAATAATTACATATTTTGCATGAGAAAGTTCACTTATCAAGTTGAAAATCTGATTCATTTATGATTTTTATTTTTTAAAAAGCGTTTTATTAAGAAGGTCGGACAAGTTTTTAAGTTTATATTAATAAATTAAGTCGAATGATGATGATAATATTGTTGTTTTGGATTATTTAACATTGTTCGTCACAGCAAGAGTCGTGTAACGGACGAAACCTACAGCTTTACGTGGTATCCGAACCACGGGTCGCTACATCATTTGAACGCGGAGAACGGTCACCCATCCATCTGCCGAAATGTTGTTACGACGTAGGCTTGAATTAGGTCGGGAGGATCGATTATACGTTAAAAGATCTTTACTAAAACATCACAAGACGTGTCCGGATACGACTTTAAAACGGACACTATCAGATAGTGTACTTTTCACCGTTACTCCACAAGTTTAAGGTAAGGGACACGCAATTTTTACACACCTTCACATCAGATGCCTGAAGTAGTATTGTTGAAGTAGCCTTTCAATTAATTGCGCTTCTCCTTCAGGAAGGAGACGTTTTGTTCCCACGGGATGCGGATGGAAAAATCATCTTCAGCCACAACGATTACGTGAACACCTGGAGGGGCATGGAACAGTGTGTGAGAGAAGGTCTCGTTAAATCCATCGGAGTCTCTAATTTTAATAAAAGACAATTAGAGAGGCTGCTCAAGACAGCGGAAATTCCCCAGTCAACAACCAGGTGAGATAATCTGCTATGCTAAACAACGAAGGTAAATACTCGTAATTTGATATACGTTTAAGAACTTGCTAAGATATATAATATTGTATATTTTTACATCGAAAAATAACCTTAACAATCAAATATATACAAAATAGCGTGCTAGTTTAACAAGAATAAAAGGATCACCTGAAGATCAAGGCTCCCAGCCTTCTTTAGTTACCTTATAAGGCTAACTAACGAAAATATCACGACTTAACCTAACCACTCGTTAGGTCAACTGTACGCCCTTGACGAGTGGTTAGGTTAAGTAGTGATATTTTCGTTAGTTACCATTATAAGGCTAACTGACGAAGGCTGGGGGACCTGATCTTCAGGTGATCCAACTTTTCTACAAATATTTCGACATGTTTAACCCTTATTTTATAACCTGGGTAAAATGGGGCACCGACAAAACCTCACCGGACAAAAACTCCAGACAAATGTTTTTGCGAAATACATACACTCTAGTCAAGATCTCAAGATTTTAGACTCATTGTAGATAATTACTCTTCATCTTTCAAATTGTTCATCTTTCAAATTGTTCATCTTTCAAATTGTTCATCTTTCAAATTGTTCATCTTTCAAATTGTTCATCTTTCAAATTGTTCATCTTTCAAATTGTTCATCTTTCAAATTGTTCATCTTTCAAATTGTTCATCTTTCAAATTGTTCATCTTTCAAATTGTTCATCTTTCAAATTGTTCTGTTTGGTACTTACGTATTATCGGGACTACCAAACTGTTTATTATGTATTTTAGCTCTCGTCAATTTCGTTTAAACTAACAAAAATATCACAACTTAACCAATCATCAAGGGCGTACAGTTGACCTAACTGGGCATTCAGTTAATTGAATGCCCGGTTAGGTCAACTGTACGCCCTTGATGATTGGTTAGGTTAAGTCGTGATATTTTCGTTAGTTTAACGAAAATGACGAGCAAAAATACATAATAAACAGTTTGGTAGTCCCGATAATACGTAAGTACCTTCTGTTTTTAACCAACCAACCAATATTTCGTTATAAATTAATGGGTGCTACTGTAGTATGCGGTCTACCTACGATTCGGCGGTCTACCTTTTAATTATAGCTTCTTATCTTGTTTACTAATTGTTTGTTTACATCCCATTGTCAATCGCCCTTGACGATTGGTTAGGTTTAGTCATGATATTTTCGTTAGTTTTAATGAAAATATCATGACTAAACCTAACCAATCGTCGGTAGACCGCATACTACGGTAGCACCAATTAATGCCCAGTTAGATCAATTGAATGCCCGGTTAGGTTAATTGAATGCCAGGTTAGGTCAATTGAATGCCCTTGACAATTAGTTAGGTTAAGTCATGATATTTTCGTTAAAAACACATTAATTATTTAAAGTGCTCTAACATGTTTGTTTTTCATTTCTCCAAAAAAAAAAAAGAAAGTTATTTTTGAAATCAGTGACCAAAACTACATTAGTATACCGATTTGGTTAAAAACAGAACATTTTAAAAGATGAAGAGTAATTATCTACAATGAGTCTAAAATCTTAAGATCTAGATTAGAGTGTATGTATTTCGCAAAAACATTTGTCTGGCGAGTTTTTGTCCTCTTTTGCATTTAAGTGGTGTTTTTGGCCGGTGAGTTTTTGTCCAGGATTGTAAAATATACCCTTGGTGTAATTCACCATGATTATGAAACAAGGGTTAATATGGGTTAAGTTTAACCGTCAGCAAAGGAAGCCAAAATGTTTGAAGTTTAATTAAGTAACTTATTATTCAAATATTTGGTTTTTAATAAAAATAAAACTTATACTCTTTGCATACTTGCCAACCTTTCCGCTTTAGGCGGTAGGTTACCGATTTTCACATTATCAACACGAACAACATGCAAATAATATCAAACCTTTTATGCTCAAAATGCACTAGAGTGCATCATTTAAGGTTAGATTTTCAAACATTTCCCACAGGGTGGGGGAGCATGCTCCCGCACTCCCTGGCATTGATTACAAATCCTACCGCTTTTACTTTTCAAAATGTTGACAAGTATGTCTTTGGTTTAAAGAAAAAAAATAGTCGTAAAGAAAAAAATAGTCGTAAAGAAAAAAAATAGTCGTAAAGAAAAAAATAGTCGTAAAGAAAAAAAGGTTAAAAACTTCGCAATATGAAATATACTTAATAATAACCACGCAGTCACACACACACACACACACACACTGCATGGTATGCAACCATGTAAATTAATCAAGTGCGCTTAACAATGATGTAAAACATAATTTAGTGTTGTTGTTTGAACCACTAAACAAGATAATCTGATACGCTAACATCATTAGTAAATTTAGAAAGTTAATTACGTATATAACATCACCAGTTTACCTTCTTAAAATAGTCTTCACATTCATGAAGAATTTTGTTTTTTTGCATTTCGGAAATAATTTTCTTTTTATTACGAAATTTTACTGAGAAACTCTGAAAAATTTTCAACCGAAACTAATATGGAAGAGTCTGAATCTAATATACGAGTTGCATTACACACCTAATTCGTATGAAGAAAAAAATGTAATCACTTATGATTGAGATTGTGAAATACGACAGGCGCGACCTCTCGTTGTCACAGATGACAATACTGTTGTGACAATTATATTGTATCCATCGATACAATTTGCATCGTGTATCATGTACGGACGATTCATTTTTTCATTGTTTCGAGGAGGCTTCAAACGAGATAACTAAATTGGATCACCTGAAGATCGGGGCCCCCAGCCTTCGTTAGTTAGCCTTATAAAGCTAACTAACGAAAATATCACGACCTAACCTAACCACTCATCAAGGGCGTACAGTTGACCTAACGAGTGGTTAGGTTAGGTCGTGATATTTTCGTAGTTAGCCTTATGAGGCTAACTAAAGAAGGCTGGGGGCCCTGATCTTCAGGTGATCCGCTAAATTTATGCATGGTCCATTTTAATATCATTATTGTGGAGTCAAACTTTTAATTGTTTTCTTGTCTATTATTTAGCCGTAGAATTTTAACACTTTTCTCCTCTTCACTACTTTCTGTATTCTACAGGGTGGAAAAAAAGTATTTTTTGGTTAAATTAAAAATGTCAATATGCAATAAATTCTTTCCTTCATGTACACTATCTTGTCCACCCTGTACATTCAGGGTGTTTCTGCTTTCTCACCCCAATTTATTGGGAAATGAAATTTTGGTAATGTATGCAATATGCATGTATGTAAATAAGTACATTTTTCACGTACAGTTTTAAAAAAATAGTAATGGAAGATGTTCCGATATATTAAGTAAAAGTGTACAAATAGTCAGGAAAGTGATTTTAACCCTTTATGGACGACTGGAACAAATTGGTACCGTTTCAAATACAAAAAAATTAGCGTTAAACGGTTAAATTTATATACAAGGTGTCCCAAAAGTCAGTTTACCGAGGAAAATGTTTTCTCCTGATGATTATTCTAAACATTATGACAATTTTTTTTACAGCAAAAAGCCAGCATGTCTTCAGGAGCTTAAAGACTACATTTGTGAAGAATTCCAGCTCTTAAGCAATGATAAGGAACTACGTAAAGCAATTTGCCGGTCAACCGTTGACAGATACAAGATGTGCATCGAACATGGACGACATTTTGAACAGTTATTGTAACCAGAACTATTCTCACGTTTTGTAAATATGTTTCCGAAATTTTTTTTTCTTTGTTTTCTTATGTTTTGTAAATATATTTATGAAACAAGTTTTTTTCTTTGTAGTAAACTCACCTTAGGAGAACATTTTCTTCGGTGAACTGGCTTTTGAGATACCCGGTATTTAATAATAAAAATAATTAATTAAATATTATTTGTAAATTGTATGAGGAACACTTATTTGACATTTAAGGAAAAAAAACTATAAAAAAAATCGGACGTTTTCTAGTTTATGTACCGTTTTTTACAATGTTGGCTTTTATGCAACTTTCTAGTGTTTCTTTGCTTCTGTTAGGTACAGCATAGAGTAAAACAGTAGGTTAGGTTAGGTTATCAAGAACTTAATCGACGGCGGTTGTATGACCAATCAAAGATAAATTATATGAAAAACGGTACACAAACTGGAAAAGGTCCAAAAAATCAAACGTAGTGAATACAGTGATACAGTGAAATACTGTATGATCGTCAGTTTGAATTAAAGATTAGAGAGAGGAGAAATTATGTACGAGTACAAGTAATTCTTGAAAAGGACTAATGGTTTCAAAGAAAAACTACATTCATGGATCGGGTAGGGTACTAGGGTAGGATAGTTTGTAATTTTCATAATTTAAAATTTAACCAAGTTTAAAGTAGAAGACACCAAATTGTAGGCCTAAGTCAAAAAATAAAAGATAAAATTCAGTTCCAGAGGGTACCACAGTATTTTTTATCCAGGATTGGCTAAAAGTTGGTCATGTGGGAAATAACTAACCAACCTAAAACGACCACTTACCTACTGTAACCTAACCCGGACGTAAAACTCACTCTGATTGTTCCAATGAATGATATGGGTGGATGACCGAAATCTGGTGGCCCCAAAACTGAATATTAGCCTAAATAACTAAAATTAATTAAAACTAAATCTTCCAGATCAGCTTTTAGTACAGCAAACAACTCGGATCACCTGAAGATCAGGGCCCCCAGCCTTCGTTAGTTAGCCTCATAAAGCTAACTAACGAAAATATCACGACTTAACCTAACCAATTGTTAGGTCAACTGTACGCCCTTGACAATTGGTTAGGTTAAGTCGTGGTATTTTCATTAGTTAGCCTTATAAGGCCTTATAAGGCTAACTAAAGAAGACGATGGGCCCTGATCTTCAGGTGATCCAACAACTCTATTTTCCCATAAAAGAATACTGACAAAGCGTCTCGCAATCCATTCTGACAACAGAGACTTCATAATGTCTACATATTAATCTACCTTTAACATACCCAAACACAGTTGTAGTTGTCCCATAAAACCCAGCACAAGCTCGTTGTCTGTCATTTTACCTCGTTGTTTTTGGGTGCTGTATCACGTCTCTAGTTCTTTTTAGTGTGAAAGTTAAACCATCGTAATTTTTTAGACTCCAAGATAGTAGATTTCCGAAGGTTGTGGCGTGAAGGCGAACTCCCTTTTTTACTTGCATGCACGCATGCGTCCACACAATTATTAAACTAAGGAATGGGTGGTTTTTTTGGGGGTTGTTTTTTTTCAATAACTGTATCCAATTTAGGAAAGTGTTAACCATCAATTTTAAATGGCTATGAAAGTATGTCACGAGACCAAAAAAAAAAAGGTTATGAATCATTGCCTTAAGTAGTTATATGATGCTCACTCACTCACTTATATCTTCCTGTTTGGGGGTGAGCAATGTTTTTATAACCATAAAATCATATGTTTCTTATTTACATTTTTAAAAATCAGTTTCAGCGAACAGTCACGCGAATTTAAGCTAAGGTAATATGAAATATAAAATTTCAACATAAAGTAATGTATGATTTTATATTTAATTCACAATGTTAAGTAATGATAAGAGAAATATCGACTTTACTTCATATATCGTTTGAAATTATTAAGTTAAGCCCGCAGTAAACTCGTTTAAAGGTCTTAATTAATAGAGTCGAAACGTATCTCTCCTTCAGGAAATTCTATCGTTAATACGACTTGTGGCAAAAGCTCTGGCTAGGCTGTTAATCCGAAGCTCCCGAGTTTGAGACCCGGCTCGGTCTTCAGATTTCAGTGATTAAATCGTTTCTCTGGGTCTTCCTTGGTCGGATAGCGTTAAACAAACCTAATCATTATTATCCTGCATCTTATTTACGTTTGTGAATGTATCGTGTATCGTATGTTGTGCTTTCTTTATACCGTTTCAACGAGACATTTTTCAGTGTATTTTAACTATCTGATCATAATTTACAATCGCAGTATCGCTGTTTCACTGAAGCTGGCCGCGCGCAGGATAGTCTCGCGACTCATAACCGACGACTTGGGTCGTGACGACTCGAGTCGCGTGTGATTCTACATTGACAGAATGGGAATCCGCACGCTGCGGCAACCGCGACGGGCTCCCATTCCGTCAAAGTAAAATCAAGCACGACTCGAGTCGTCGGTCGTGAGTCGCGAGACGATCTTGCGCGCGGCCGGCCCGAAACAAAAGTTGAAAATGGATCGTTAACGACAGTAATTTTTATTTTAAGGTGGAATGCCATCCTTACCTTAACCAAAAAAGGTTAATTAATTTCTGCAAGTCGAAAGGTGTCGTCGTAACTGCCTACAGTCCTCTCGGATCACCAACCAGGTCCGTACTTCTTGACGATAAACACTATATAATTTATTAAATTAGTTACGAGTTATCGACACTACAATAGTTTCCAATTTAATTTTCAGACCTCTGGTACATTCTGAACACCCGGTTTTATTACAGGACCCTCTCGTTAATGAGCTGGCGGAGAAGTACGACAAAACTGCAGCGCAAATTTTGATTCGATACCACGTAAGATCACAATGATCATCATTAATTACTAGTTCGTTACGCTTATTTTAAGGCAAAAACAAAAATTTAAAATAAGTAATGAATAATTTAAAGGAAGGTAAAAATTTCGCAGAACACATCACCCGAAATTACATACCAGATAATAATTTTTTGATGTATTGTGATGTGTTTTAACAGAATCTGCTATATGTTTTTTGCGCAATTGAGCAGGTTTTGAGATAAATTTTTTTTTTTAGAAGAAATGTATATCTCGAAAGCTGCTCAATTTCACAAAAAATGGATACCAGATTCTGTTAAAACGCCTCATAATACAGGGTGAGTCAAAAGTCTCCATACATAGGCAAAATGGTCATGATAAATAAATTTATTTTTTTTTTTTTTTTTTTGCAGGTGATGTGCTGAGATGCCTTTGTCCCAAGAAGAGCGTTAGAGATCATTCTTCTGGCAGGATCAGGAAGCTGTCGCGAGGTTGCCGAGGATTTTAACAGGAGACACGCCCCCGGCACGCACATCACACACGACACCGTTGCCAAACTCATTGAGAAGTTCAAGAAGACTGGAAGTGTTGCATACCAACCGAAAAGTGGTCGTCCACGAACAGCCACCGATGAAGGCACAGCGACCATGGTGCTGGCAGCGTTCGCAAAGAGTCCCCAAAAAAGCACTCGACGGATGTCTGCAGAATGTGGTGTCAGCCAAAGGAGTATCGTCCGCATTATGAAAGAGCTCAGATGGCATCCATACAAAATGCAAATGTTGCAGTATCTTAGCGAAGACGACCCGGACAGGCGGCCGGAATTCTGTGAATGGGCAAGAACAAAAGTGGACGAAGACACGGAGTTCTCGGCTGGCATCCTGTTTTCAGATGAAGCCAACTTTTTTGTTCATGGAAAGGTTAATCATCAAAACGTACGTTATTGGAGTGATGACAACCCGCACTGGATGAGTCCCTGAAAGACGTAAGGCGCTGGAAAAGTGATGGTGTGGTGCGAGATATGGGGCAACGCAATTGTTGGCCCTTTTTTCATTGACACCAATCTGAATGCCGAAATGTATCTAAACATGCTGCAAGACACAGTCATGCCGTCCCTGCTGAACGAGGACGGGGGATTTCCAGCGTACTTTCAGCAAAACGGGGCGCCACCCGATTACGGTATCTGCGTGCGCCAGTGGCTGGATCAGCAGTTTCCGGGTCACTGGATTGGCCGCCGTGGTCCCGTGGAGTGGCCTCCGAGGTCCCCAAACCTCACCCCCCTTGATTTTTACTTGTGGGGCACTTGAAGGCCATGGTGTACCAGGTGAAAATACAAAACACGGACCACCTAAAGGAACGCATTCGTGATGCGTGTGCACGCATACATGTAACACCAGACGTGTTAACGCGCGTTTGCCATGACTGGGAGGAACGCATCCGTATGTGCATTCAGTGTAATGGTGCCCACATAGAGCATATTTTGTGACTTACAAGTGATTGCATAATAAAATGACCATTTTGCCTATGTATGAAGACTTTTGACTCCCTGTATATCAAATAAATATTTTCTGGTATGTAATTTCATTTTCTTATTGTAATCTAACCTAACCTTGCCTAACCATAGAAAATATTTTCGTCTTTTCTATAATTACATCCTTCTCCACAGTTCGGACATTTTGGTATTCCTACCAATCTTTTATTGTTAGGTGGGACAATGTACTATCCGAATGTTTTGGTTCCTCTTGCGGGGTGAGGAAAGGCTCCTTGCTCTCTCCTCTGCTGTTTAATGTATATATTGATGGATTAATTGCTTCACTTAATGAGGCAACAGTTGGATGTTGTATAGATAATACGAGGATAAATAACGGTCTATGCCGATGATATGGTGTTAATAAGTCTTTCCGTTAAAGGTCTGGATTGTTTGCTGAAAGTCTGCGAATTATATTTACAAACATGATATTCTTTTTAATGTTACAAAAACTAAGGTTATGCAATTCTATCCTAAAAGCGAATATGACTATAAAGGATTTCCAGTTCTGTACAAGTGAAGCTAAAGACACTCGTTTTCGTACGTTTTGCAGTAATATATACGGACAGCAACTCTGGGTGAATTATGAAAAAGGTTCTGGCAGAACCCTAAATTTGCTACACAACAGATCTTTTTAGACTCCTACATAAGTTACCCTCGAGATGCTCAGCTTCGCAAATGTTTATGATCCACAATATCCCAGCTTCCCGGACGTAACAAGACGTGCTGAATACGGTGTAATGCAAGAATTAAAAACTCAACCAACCCGATTATCCAAGCTATTCATCAGTCCTGCCGTATGTCTTCTAAGCTATGGAATTCATGGTATGAAAACGTCCGTCCGTAGCTCTACTTAACTTCGACATTATTATACTATTTCTCATGAATTATATTTCTATCTTTAGTATTTGATTTGTCATTTGTATTCTATTGTCAGTTCGTATTATATGGACTATGGTCTACCAATAAACTCTTTCATTTATAAACGAGTTTTTAATATCGCATCGTGATTTGCAAAAAAAATCCAAAGTTTTGTCTTCGTCTAAGGCAGTGGTTTTCAACCAGGGGTGCCGCAAAGATTGTTGTAGATTGTTGGTTTTTCAACATTTTTTATTGAAGTTGTAATTGGAACGAGGTATCTTGTGAAAATATACACTTTCCTCAGGCTTGGTCCTCACAGATTCAATTTTATCCAATAATTCAACGCTTAGCCACTTCTTCCCACGAGGGCTTGTATGACATTTTGAAATAAAACAAAGTTCATAATTCATTGCTCCCATAAAGGAACGATACAGACTCTGTTTCAAAGTACATGATGCTCACTTGGCAGGGTGGGGGGAACTGGCTGTTGAACAGGGGTAAACGCTAATTCACAGGGGTGCCGCGA
Organism: Bathynomus jamesi; assembly: GCA_023014485.1. Taxonomy (NCBI): domain Eukaryota; kingdom Metazoa; phylum Arthropoda; class Malacostraca; order Isopoda; family Cirolanidae; genus Bathynomus; species Bathynomus jamesi. The sequence continues at coordinate 7,827 of JAJOZX010000766.1, read as the reverse complement.
ACCAGAAAAGGTTGGCAACCACTGGTCTAAGGCAACAAGACGAATTAAGTCTTCAAAGTCTACTTCACAACCGGCACAATTCATGGTCACAGAAACACAGAAACAATTATTTGCTGCCAATACTTTCAGCTGCCAATTTTGATTAGATAACATATTAAATATTAATTTTCTATCTTATTAATATTCATTTGCACATTAAATGCATATTTGAAACATACAGTATTTTCTTTCATTATTTTTACAAGGATTCTGAATATATTGTTGTTTTTCGAAGATTTAGGTAATGTGTTCTGCGAAGTATTAACCTAAAAGAATAATTAGGAGGCCCAATAATTTTAACTATTACAGTTATATAAAGACTCACATTTTTTTTACCGGTACGTCGTACCGGATGTTCATTTCTTTCCGGTTCGGCGTACCGGCCTATTTTCACCACTTTTTATTTTCACATGGAAATAAAGCTTTGCCATTTTATACCTTGTTGACAATATTTTCAATATTCCAGATCCAAAATGGTACTGTAGTTATTCCCAAATCAGTAACGCCGTCTAGGATTCAGTCCAACTTCCAGGTGAATTTTGTTTTAAATTTTAAAAGCTTTAAATTCTTTGCAAACAAATTAGATTTTTACTCGCTCTTTTTTCAAAAGTTTTACTTTCATTTTGTGTTCGTGTCCCAATTTCAAATATTAATCACTAAATTTATATTTCAGGTGTTCAACTTCCAAATGACTGCAACTGATTTAGATTCTCTGGAATCTTTGAACGAGGATTTAAGATACGTAGCTTTCCCTGCGTAAGTTTAGTTAGAATCAGTATTAGAGTTAACAATCAGGGTTTTAACACCTAAGGTTAGAGGTTAACCCTTTCATACCATATGCAACATATGCGAACGTTAATGTGTACGGTATTTTCGACCCTACGGAACGACAATTCAGTGCTCTCCACTTCACATAGCCAGGTACTCCCGGCTCATCTACAATTTTTCTGAGCCAGGCGTCTAATCTTCTTTTGAAGATATCCACCGCTACACCACTCGTGTTCCTTAGTTTCTTGGGCACTGGTTGAACAGTCTTGGTCTCACAACAAAATTTTTCCTTCAGGGTTGAGGATGTTTCCTGTCTAGCATTTAATTGGGAACACGACACATTCTTCTTTTCCTACTTTCCACCGTTGTTTGAGTGATTACAAGGGTTCAAAGTAAGATTAGGGCTAGTTCCTCCATTACTTTCCAAGTTTAAATAATGGTGTACCTCTCTCTCCTTCTTTCCAGTGAATATAAATTTATTTCACGTAACCTTCCCAGTAATTTAGTTCTTCGCATCCATTGATCTTGGCTGTGAAGCTTCTCTGAATCCCTTCTAGCTGACTATTGTCTTTTTGATATGGGGATGTTAAGATCGAGCAATACTCCAACTTGGGTATGATCAGCATTTTCAACAGAGGAATCATTATATTCCTATCCCTTCTTTCAAATGTTCTCAGTATCCGTCCAGTTGTTCTTTTTGCTCCGTTTACTGCTATCTTATTTTGTGTTTCAAATTTCGCTAATCAGTCATTGTCCGTAAACCTTTTGCTTTAGAGTTTCTCTAAATTTTCTGTTCATTTGGAGTATAGTATTCTATGGATTTTAGGTCCTCTCTTCTTCCATGTTTTAATAGTTTAAAATTTTCACTGTTAAATTTCATATTATTGCCTTCAGACCAATTGTAGATTCTGTTCATGTCTGTTTGTAAAGATCCTATATCCTTTCGGTTTCTTATTTTCCTACTGTTTTTTGCCATCGGCAAAGGATGTTACTGTGCATTTCTTCATTTGTATCAGTTAGCAAGATTATGCAGTAATGGAGCTAATACTGCTTTTTGTGGTACTGAGCTAAGGATCTCTGACCAGGGCCGTAGCTAATGGTAATCTCCAAGGGAGACTACTGGTAATATAGGAGGAGGCTACATAGTACCGATAATATAGGGAATTCTTTGTAAAAATGAAAAACATGTTAAAGTTAAAATTTTATATATACGCATTTACTGGACCAGGTCAATTAGACAGTTACAAAACTGAATTATAATTCTAAAACTAGTTGGTAAACAACGTGTTAGAATGTAGAAATTTTAAACAAACGAAACATGACTTAGATACAATACAAAATACAAAGTGGTAATTATAAAAAATAGTATAATGTATGACGGTAATTTTTCCTTTCTTAGAATCTAATAGTTATTGAAAAATAAACAACAACAGAAACATTGCTTCCAAATTTAAAAACAAAATACAGTATTTCAGTAGACTAATAAAAAATTAAAAGGGGGAGGCTCGAAATTTTCCACGGGAAGCTCAGCCACCCTTGGCGGCCCCCAAGCTACGGCCCTGTCTCTGACGAAGATATTCCTTGAACTGTAACACGTATTTTCCTACTTCTCCCGTTATTTCCATATATTTCAGTTTATGTGTTATGATTCCATGGTCACACTCGTTGAACGCTTTGACAAAGTCTGCGTATATCACATCATAGTATATCAATAATGTTATTATAGTGTTCCATTAGTTGTGATAGGCATGGTCTTCCTGACCAGAATCCATGTTGGATGTCATTTAATTTTTTCATTTTCCAAGTCATAAATTTTTTCTCCAACTATTCTTTAAATATTTTAGTGAGACGAGATGTAGCGACACTGGCCTATAATTTTTAGCCTCGGATCGATCTCCTCCTTTATATATTGGAACTATGTTCCCTCTCCTCAGGATGCTCGGTATTCTCCCGTGTCTATTGATCGTCTCCATATCAAATTTTGGGGCTCAGCGATTGCATTCTCGCAGTTTTTGATTAGTGTAGCATTTCATTTGTCCTGCCAACTGCCGAGTGTGTTTTTAGTTTTCCTATAGCTTGTGATATCATCTGTTGTAAAGTCAAAGTCCATAATACTTTCCCCTCGTAATTCTTCTTCAAAGGAAGCGTTTCTATCGCATATTAGTTTATCAGTTTTGGGACATTGAAGATAATCATGCTGAGCTCTTACTATTTCAGATACTTCTTTTGGATCATCGGCTGAAACATTCTTTTCACTCTTTAAAGGTTCGATAGTCGCGCGATTTTTCGTCTTCCTTTTGCAAAATTGTAGCAGTATTTTGAGTTAACCTTTATCGCTTCTATAGCATCATCATCTTTCTCTGTATGGTTCTCAATTAGTCCATGTATGACGCAATTTATACTCTCCAGTTATCATTTAATATTTTTCTGTTGTTGTCGTCTTTGCAGTTTCTTAATTTTAGTCACTCTTTTTTTTTCTCTTGCGGAACAATGACCTCTTGTCTCTCGAACCTGCTTCTCTTTCCTCTGTGTTTTCTTTTTTTTTTTGTGACACGTCTTTCCATAATTTCTAGCGTCTTTTCTTCTTGGGCTATCAGCATCTCTTCCGTTGTCCTGTCCCTAAAGATGTTCTCCAGGCTATTGCTTCCATGCTGGATTCAGTACTTTCCCAATTTATAATTGCCTTGGAATGAAAATTAAAAATTCGAATTTGCCTCTTTCTGTAGCGTGTGTTCTTTCCTTCCCTGTTGCTTTTATACTGGTTGTTATTTCAATAATGTTGTGATCTGATATTATAGTTGAGGATATTTCTATATTATCAATTAGGTTGTTGTTGTTGTGTTTGTGAATAGCAAATCTAGGCAGTTGTTTTTTCTGTATTTTCAGTTATTTCTCGTGTTAACATAAATTCATCAGCTAGACTCAGGCAGCGGTTCTCAAACTTTTTCTTCTTCCGTACCCCTTGAATTCTTTCACGAGATTTTCTGGATTTTCGAGAGATGGAGGATTTTTACTTTCTTCGACCGTGTGACTCGTGGCCGTTTGTTAATCGTATATAAAATTAAGAGGGTTATATTTTCAGGACCCTTCGCGTACCCCTAAGATTCCCTCGCGTACCCCTGGGGGTACGCAGTACTCCGTACCCCAGTTTGAGAACCATGAGCTAGAGCTTGTAATACTGCTTTTTTTTTATCTTCACTTGTTTCAGTGGTTACTTACACGCGACACTTTCGCCAAACTTAAGCCACATCGAGATGTATTCTTGTTGTTGTTGGTTAGCCGATCAGCCCACCCTGATCGAGCAAGCCGGCGCGGCGGCACGCAGGTAACCGATTCTATTCTTGTTTCACCTCATTGTGAAGTTTGCTTCAATTTCGAAGCGAAACCTGACAATTAAAGCAACGTAGTTGATTCACTTTTAGAGCTTCAATTTTTCGCCGAATGGAAAACATCTCGTGTGACCTTTTTTAACAAGAACCTATACACTTTTTATCGGCACTCTAATAAACCTAACCTAACCTAACCAGTTAATATAACTCCCCAAAAACTTATAAAAATGTCACTAACCCGTGAAATTTGGTTAGTGTGTGTGTGTGTGTGTGTGTGTGTGTGTGTGTGAAGAAACAAATTTTAGTGATTTTTTTTTCTTTTCACAAACTTTTCAAAAACTTGTATATTTTTTATTATGAAACCCTTATTACTAATTTCAGAGGTAAGGACCATCCAGAATACCCGTTCAAGGAAGAATATTAAGTTAATAATAGCCTAAAAAGTTTCTGTGATTATGGAATCATTGAAAATTACTGCCAAGATGAACAATCAACTTTTTCTTTAAAAATATTGCCTTTTTTTAAAGTAAGAATTGAAATATTAACTCAAATACTATCTCAAAACAACTCAATTTTTATTAGCTAAGAAATTAATTTAAATTAGTCTCTATTTAGGAGAATAACAAAATATTTATGAAAAATATTAAATATAAAATTGCTTAAGGTTCTTTCTTCCGTTACCCCTAAAATAATCGTTTTCTTTAACGAACGACACATATTTAAAGGAAACAAAATCATATTGAGAAATTTTTATACACTTTCAATATAACAATAGCAGAATCAAAAAACTTATTTTTGTCATTAAGTATTAATCAACAAAAAACATTGTGCGCATAAATCGGCATCAGTTACTCGTTGTTCAGTGACGTTAAATTAACATGTTTGATGTAGTAATATAATTTGTAACTGATTTCCTACAAATTATATCAATAAAATCATATATAAAAATAAGCATCTTTGAATAAGAGCATAATTCAAATGAATATAAAAAAATTTGTTTTATCTCACGAAACTGTTTTTGGAGATTCATTTAATTATTCAAATTGTGTTAACATTAAATTGCTTTGTAAAATATCTTTAATATAATTCTTTAAAGCATGTTGCAAATTCGTTTACATATTGGAAAATGAAGTAGTTTTCAGAAGCCCATATTCAACCGATCGAGTGACTGGAAACTCCAGACGAATGCATTATGTACATCAACCAAGTTATGAGCGGCTAATTAGTAGCTTATTTTAATTTTGTCAACTCTTTTACAAAATGTTATAATTATTATTAAAATATAACATTAAATAAAGTATCGTATTATCTTTCAATTTTTCTTACTTTCGTCATCTGCGGATCTTAATTGCGTTCTACAAGTAATGGCCCCGTGGCGCAATGGCAGCGCGTCTGACTCCAGATCAGAAGGCTGGGTGTTCGAGTCACTCCGGGGTCAAATTATGTTAGTGTTTATCATGAACTTTTATGACCTCGGGTTCAGTAAACAATGAAATTCAATTTGTGGTTACTGACAATGACCGACAATTAATCCGGGTGCAGCCGACATTACGCAAAGAAGACTTTCGTAACCAGACTATTGTAGTCATTACAAACTGTTTTCATTTTACTTAATAAAATTAGGCCCTAATAAGAGAAGTTAGGAAAATTCTCCATTTACTCTTTAATCAATCATTTCTTTATTAACAGTTTAATTAAAGACGTTTTTATCGTGATAACTCTGGATTAATTCACAATTTGGCGACACATTCCTTATAAACTGCAGTGTCATGACAGAGATAAGATTTACGTTATACACAGATGGCCTATATTTCCGATGTCAATCCACTTCACCTTATTTACGCATATATATATATATATATATATATATATATATATATATATGGGATGAATTTCACAATAAAACACGTGAAATGAATAAATGCTGCAAACCCACAAGGAAAAAGAAAAACGATTCCAAGGCCTTTCGTGTATTCAAAGTTAACCTGACGAGGTGTAGCTTTGAATACACGAAAGGCCTTGGAATCGTTTTTCTTTTTCCTTGTGGGTTTGCAGCATATATATATATATATATAATATATATAATATATATTATATATATACTTTGTAATTACTAGCGTGTGGTTATATCCATTTCAATTTATAGAGTCGTATTTTCTTCCATTTTACATAAAACTATAATTTATTTTTTTTAATTACAAACTTTTATCGAGTTACTTTGAAATTTGTTTTCTCTCCATTAAAAGTCTCCTTTTTTTTTTAAGCTTTCATAAACTACCGGAATACACTAACTTCACCTAATCACTTCATCCGTAAACTCCAAATTTAACTTAATTATTTACCTTTCTTTAATTTATAATATACCTATAATACGGGACTATTTAAAATAATTCATCCGATTTCAACTGAGAATACTTCCGTACCTATCAATCGTGCATCAACTGGGCATACACCACATGAAAGAGGAAGTCTCCGAGTTTTACAAGATCACCGCGAGAGGGCTCCAAAGTCACGCCGTGGCCTAGCCTAGCAACAAACAGTCAGTGTGAAAATGGCGTCCGCACAGCAGACGACGTGTGTGTTGCAGTTTTCGAGCTGTAAATCCCCCTAGGTCGCCGGATCTTACACCGTGCGACTCTTCCTTTGGGGTACGTTAAGGATACTGTGTACGTGCCACCGTGCCCACATCTTTGGATGAGCTCCGAACTCGCATTGTTACTGCCGTAGAGTCAGTGACAACGGACATGCTGGAGCGAGTATGGGAGGAATTCGACTATCGTGTCGACGTTGCTCGTGTAACTAGGGGAAGTCACATAGAGCATTTATGAGGTGAGAGACAAAATTTGGACAGTTTTTCTTTTGGTTGATGTATCACAAATCACTCTGTATTTGTAACATTAAAAAATATTCTCATTTGAAATCAGGTGAATCAGTTTGAATAGCCCTGTATAAAGCAAAAACGATTGCATTTTCCTGGAATTATATATATACACGGTGAACCAAAAGTAGGTGGACAGTAGGTTGAATACGGTTTGTGTTATATTATATTATAACTATGGTGTTCATTATAACTATGGTGTTTGTGTTATATTATATTAAATATTATAACTAAATTTATTTAAATTTATTTTGTATATAGTATACAAAAAAATTAAATAGTATCTCAAAATAAACGTTATCATTTACTGTCCACCTACATTTGGTTCACCCTATATATGAAAATTATTTCACGAAAGTAACACGTGAAAAATATTTATGATGAATAAAACCACGAAGGAAAGGAAACAGAATGGTGCTCAAGCACTTTCGTCTAATGACATCCTCAGGAACACTGAAGTACATAGAGTTACAGCCTCTATATATATAGACTACAGAAAAAAAAAAAATAATATATATATATATACAATAAACGGAGAAATAAAAATAAAAATTAAAGGATTGTGGGAGGAGCATACAAATTTGTAAGGAAAAAACTACCGATGTTTTAGCACTTTGCTCGAATCCAACACAAGATCAAATGAATTGTTTCCAACCAATGTTATAGTTAATTAAAAAAAAATAATAAATTGAAAAATTAAAATAAAAATAAAACTTATAAGAGGAGCATACAAATTTATACTGGAAATCTGCCCAGGTTTTAGCACTCTGCCCTTCTTGTCTAAGTTCGATGTATATAAAAAATAAATTGAAA
>JAJOZX010000765.1:930000-1227993 GCA_023014485.1 Bathynomus jamesi | reverse complement strand
AGAATCTACAGACATTATTTATTGTTTTGTCAACGCCTGTTTTCAAATGACGTCCGTTCTGGTCCAGGCACTGCTGATAACGCGAAGCAATGGAATCGCAAACCTCACGAAACATTTCGTTTGGTATTTGTGTGCATTCTCGTTCAATGGCTGCTCTCAATTCAGCGACTGTTGCAGTTTTATAGCGTAGACTTTGTCTTTTAAGTATCCCCATAAAAAAAAGTCTAGTGGTGAGGTCTGGTTGAACGCGGAGGGTATTCTACGAAACCCCTTCGTCCAATCCACATCCACATCGTGCCAAGTACCACTCGCAATAACTCCACTCTTCGGTCCGGATCATTTTCCATTATAGCATGGACTAATCTGGAATGTAACTTTTCCATTGACAGCGCTTCAAAATGCGTTGGACAGACGATTCTGAAATTCCTACCTCACGACTCGCTTGCCGCACAGATTTTCTTGGACTTTGGTGATACGTTTCCAGTACTCTTCTTGCTTTGTGGGGCTTGTCGATGCCCGTTGGTCTTCCGGAACGCTTCTTGTGGACATTCTGAACAGTTCCATCGGCTTCAAACTTATCTCTAATTCGAGTGATGGTAAGTCGCGTTGGTGGATCTGTTTGAAACTCCCTCCTAACTGTCTTTTGCACTTCAACTGCGTTTTCACACTTCCAGTAGCATTTTAGAATGAATTTCCTTTGTTCAAACTTAGTCTGACTGCCATTATTAATTCTAATGGGTTTAACTTGGAAAGAAAGAAACATCAATTGAGCTATCAGCTGTTAAGTGTGTATACATTTTTTTGGGACGCCCTGTAATATATATATATTTATCATATATATATATATATATATATATATATTATATAATATATATATATAGTATATATATCTGTATATATATATTATATATATATTTATCATATATATTTATCATATATATATATATATATATATATATCTATATATATTTATATTTTATATATATATTTATCATATATATATATAATATATAGTATATATCTATTATCTATATATATATATATAGTATATATATATTTTCATATATATATATCTATGTATATATATATATAGTATATATGTTATAATGTTTCAGACCAACAAAGACCCTAGGATCCACTCATGGCTGGTCTACCTAACTGTGTTCGTAATCGTGTATTGTGTATACACATACGAGGAAAAGTGTAGGTGTGGCTGTAAAGACTGTACAGTAATGTAGAAATGTGTGTGCACCCATTATGGGTCTCCCATTTAAAGGTGTTTGTGGGGCAAGTGAAGATCATGAGTTTTTCAATACCTCACAGTACTATGGGGGGCACCGCTCGGCAGAGGAATCTCTTTAAATGGGGTGTGTAAGGACGAGAGTATCCCTAACCCAGACGCTGCCTCCCTATATCCCACAACACTTGTGTTGAGCTGTGGGATCTATCCCACAAAGCCTTAATTTTACTACCTTAAACTATACCCTTTCTATCAACATGCGCGTCCAATCGATTCTTAAACATGTTTATTGAAGTGCTACTAATTACTTCTACCGGCAACTATTCCAGCTATTTACTATTCTATGCGTAAAAAGTTTTTCGCAACTGCTGTCTCGAACCTTCTACTTGTCAACTTACACCCGTTATTTCTAGTCCTATTATATTGAGATATTTCGAAAAATGCTATCTCTATCTACGTTACAACCCATTGATAATTTGAAAACCTGAATTAGATCACCCCTTAACCTCCTAGTCTCGAGTGTATCAATTTTAACTCTTTAAGCCTATCCTCGTACGACTTTGACCTAAGAGACGGAATCATCTTAGTTGCTCGTCTTTGAACTCTTTTCGATTTTGTCTATATCTTTGCGCATATGCGGATTCCAAAATTGGACCGCGTACTCCAATGGGGTCTAACTAATGATTTATAAAGGGAACTATAATATCGCGCGATTTGTACTCAAAATTTCGAGCTATAAACCTAACACTTTGTTCGCCTTATTGACCGCCGCTGTACTTTGTTTCGCTACTTTTAATCACCAGTGACTATAACTCCTAAATCTTTTTCTGCTCTACGCTTGTTAATCTTTCCCTGACATACTATACGCAAAATTACCGTTACGCGAACCTATATGCATAATTTTGCACTTATCCACGTTAAATCTCATTTGCCATGTGACGACCAATCAACGATTTTATTCAGATCTTCCTGAATTTTACCTCTATCTTCGTCATTAATCGCCCTACCACCCACTTCGTGTCATCCGCAAACTTTGAAACTGTACTGACTAGGCCGACATCTAAATCATGTGTTTTCATATATATATATATATATTATATATATGTACTGTACAGTATATATATATATATATACATATATATATATATTTATCATATATATATATATATTATATATTTTATCATATATATATATATATATATATATATATTTATCATATATATATATATATGTATATATATTTATCATTATATATTATATATATATATATATATATATGAATTAGACACGACATAAGATTAAGGAACGTTTCTGCACACGAGGATGAGGAGATAACGAAAAAAATGAAAAATGAGGCGAACCGCCTGGGAATCGAACCCAGGGCCTTCCAATTGCGGTCGGACGCTCTACCATTATGCTACGGACCTCACTCAATCACAAATCGAAATTCTCCCAAATAGGGCATAAACCAATGCCCTCAGAGAGCACCCTCGCAAATCGTGAATATGCGCAAATAACTGCAATGACCGCGCAGTATATAAATGAATAGAAACGACATAAGTATTAAGGAACGTTCTGCACACGAGGAGGAGAGATAACGAAATAATGAAATGAGGCGAACGCCTGGGAATCGCAACCCAGGGCCTTCCAATTGCCGGTCGGAGCTCTACCATTATGCTACGGACCTCACTCAATCACAAATCGAATTCTCCCAAATAGGGCAGAAACCAATGCCCTCAGAGAGCACCTCGCAAATCGTGAATATGCGCAAATAACTGCAATGACCGCGCAGTATATAAATGAATAGAAACGACATAAGTATTAAGGAACGTTTCTGCACACGAGGAGGAGAGATAACGAAATAATGAAAAATGAGGCGAACCGCCTGGGAATCGAACCCAGGGCCTTCCAATTGCCGGTCGGACGCTTACCATTATGCTACGGACCTCACTCAACACAAATCGAAATTCTCCCAAATAGGGCAGAAACCATGCCCTCAGAGAGCACCCTCGCAAATCGTGAATATGCGCAAATAACTGCAATGACCGCGCAGTATATAAATGAATAGAAACGACATAAGTATTAAGGAACGTTTCTGCACACGAGGAGGAGAGATAACGAAATAATGAAAATGAGGCGAACCGCCTGGGAATCGAACCCAGGGCCTTCAATTGCCGGTCGGACGCTATACCATTATGCTACGACCTCAGCAATCACAATCGAAATTCTCCCAACGTTCCTTAATACTTATGTCGTTTCTATTCATTTATATACTGCGCGGTCATTGCAGTTATTTGCGCATATTCACGATTTGCGAGGGTGCTCTCTGAGGGCATTGGTTTCTGCCCTATTTGGGAGAATTCGATTTGTGATTGAGTGAGGTCCGTAGCATAATGGTAGAGCGTCCGACCGCAATTGGAAGGCCCTGGGTTCGATTCCCAGGCGGTTCGCCTCATTTTTCATTATTTCGTTATCTCTCCTCCTCGTGTGCAGAAAACGTCCTTAATACTTATGTCGTTTCTATTCATTTATATACTGCGCGGTCATTGCAGTTATTTGCGCATATTCACGATTTGCGAGGGTGCTCTTGAGGGCATTGGTTTCTGCCCTATTGGGAGAATTTCGATTGTGATTGAGTGAGGTCCGTAGCATAATGGTAGAGCGTCCGACCGGCAATTGGAAGGCCCTGGGTTCGATTCCAGGCGGTGCCTCATTTTTCATTATTCGTTATCTCTCCTCCTCGTGGCAGAAACGTTCCTTAATACTTATGCGTTTCTATTCATTTATATACTGCGCGGTCATTGCAGTTATTTGCGCATATCACGATTTGCGAGGGTGCTCTCTGAGGCATTGGTTTCTGCCCTATTTGGGAGAATTTCGATTTGTGATTGAGTGAGGTCCGTAGCATAATGGTAGAGCGTCCGACCGGCAATTGGAGGCCCTGGGTCGATTCCCAGGCGGTTCGCCTCATTTTTTCATTATTTCGTTATCTCTCCTCCTCGTGTGCAGAAACGTTCTTAATACTTATGTCGTTTCTATTCATTTATATACTGCGCGGTCATTGCAGTTATTTGCGCATATTCACGATTTGCGAGAGTGCTCTCTGAGGGCATTGGTTTCTGCCCTATTTGGGAGAATTTCGATTTGTGATTGAGTGAGGTCCGTAGCATAATGGTAGAGCGTCCGACCGGCATTGAAGGCCCTGGGTTCGATTCCCAGGCGGTTCGCCTCATTTTTCATTATTTCGTTATCTCTCCTCCTCGTGTGCAGAAACGTTCCTTAATACTTATTGTCGTTTCTATTCATTTATATACTGCGCGGTCATTGCAGTTATTTGCGCATATTCACGATTTGCGAGGGTGCTCTCTGAGGGCATTGGTTTCTGCCCTATTTGGGAGAATTTCGATTGTGATTGAGTGAGGTCCGTAGCATAATGGTAGAGCGTCCGACCGGCAATTGGAAGGCCCTGGGTTCGATTCCCAGGCGGTTCGCCTCATTTTCATTATTTCGTTATCTCTCCTCCCGTGTGCAGAAAACGTTCCTTAATACTTATGTCGTTTCTATTCATTTATATACTGCGCGGTCATTGCAGTTATTTGCGCATATTCACGATTTGCGAGGGTGCTCTCTGGAGGCATTGGTTTCTGCCCTATTTGGGAGAATTTCGATTTGTGATTGAGTGAGGTCCGTAGCATAATGGTAGAGCGTCCGAACCGGCAATTGGAAGGCCCTGGGTTCGATTCCCAGGCGGTTCGCCTCATTTTCATTATTTCGTTATCTCCCTCCTCGTGTGCAGAAACGTTCCTTAATACTTATGTCGTTTCTATTCATTATATACTGCGCGGTCATTGCAGTATTTTGCATATATATATATATATATATATATATATTTATCATATATATATATATAATATATTTATCATATATATATAATATATATATATAATATATATTTATCATATATATATATATATATAATATATATTTTATCATATATATATATATATATAATATAATATTTATCATATATATATATATATATATATATCAATGATGCTTGCTCCACAAAGAAAATATCCTTCACAAATTTCCCTGCTGAGATGTTTGAGCATACCCGCAAGGAAAAAAATTATTCCTTTCGTGTATTCACACTTCGTCAGGGAATGAAGGCGAGACGCAGAAATATATACCTATCACCACATATTTAAAACAAATCCCATTATTTATGTATAGATATATATATATATATATATATATATATTTATCATATATATATATATATATAATATTTATCATATATATATATATATATAATATATTTATCATATATATATATATTATATATATATAATATAATATTTATCATATATATATATATATATAAATATATTTATCATATATATTATATATATATAATATATATTTATCATATATATATATATATATATATATCAAGATGCTTGCTCCACAAAGAAAAATATCCTCCACAAATTTCCCTGCTGAGATGTTTGAGCATACCCGCAAGGAAAAATTATTCCTTTCGTGTATTCACACTTCGTCAGGGAATGAAGGCGAGACGCAGAAATATATACCTATCACCACATATTTAAACAAATCCATTTTATTTAATATATATATATATATATATATATATATATATATATATATATATATATATATATATATACAGGGTGTTTGAAAACTTTCTGTACAAATTGTAATGGGGGATAGGCAACACCAAGACAAACCCTTTTCGTCTATAAGTATATATCCGCTGACGTCACCATTCGGCGCGAGAGGGCGCCGCTACAATTGGCTAAAAGGTGTAGTGGGCTAGACTCGCGCTTGCCGCGGGCATTCTTAAATCGGACGTAGTACGCGTAACATGGAGCGCTTCACGACTGCTGAGATGGCTGACATGCATATGGTGTATGGGGCTGCCAATGGAAACGGAAGAGCTGCTGTGAGGTTGTACCGACAGCGCTTCCCAAACAGACGTGTGCCAAACCACCAAACGTTTGCGCATTTGCATCGGCGACTGCGAGAAACTGGAACATTCCATGCAAACATGCATGACACTGGTCGGGAGAGAAACGTGCGCACTCCTGACATGGAAGAAGAAATCCTACGGCGATTTGAGGACAATCCAAGCGCAAGCACGCGAGGTGTTGCACGTATCCTCGGTGTGAACCACGACCTGGTCTGGAGAGTGCTGCACGAGCAGCAGTTACATCCGTTTCATCGTCAGAGAGTCCAGGCATTACAACCTCAGGATTACCCTCTTCGTGTGGAATTCGCACGCTGGTTTCTGCAGCAGACAGCGGTGCAGCCTAATTTTTCGGCTTATGTGCTGTTCTCAGATGAGGCCTGTTTCACACGTGAGGGTGTGTTTAACATGCACAATTCTCACGTGTGGGCGCACGCAAATCCACATGCTACACGGGTGCATGCTCATCAAGAACGGTTCGCCGTCAATGTTTGGGCGGGTATCGTCCATGGCAAGTTGCTGCTCGTGCATCACTCTCCAGACCAGGTCGTGGTTCACACCGAGGATGCGTGCAACACCTCGCGTGCTTGCGCTTGGATTGTCCTCAAATCGCCGTAGGATTTCTTCTTCCATGTCAGGAGTGCGCACGTTTCTCTCCCGACTAGTGTCATGCATGTTTGCATGGAATGTTCCAGTTTCTCGCAGTCGCCGATGCAAATGCGCAAACGTTTGGTGGTTTGGCACACGTCTGTTTGGGAAGCGCTGTCGGTACAACCTTACAGCAGCTCTTCCGTTTCCATTGGCAGCCCCATACACCATATGCATGTCAGCCATCTCAGCAGTCGTGAAGCGCTCCATGTTACGCGTACTACGTCCGATTTAAGAATGCCCGCGGCAAGCGCGAGTCAAGCCCACTTCACCTTTTAGCCAATTGTAGCGGCGTCCTCTCGCGCCGAATGGTGACGTCAGCGGACATACACTTATAGACGAAAAGGGTTTGTCTTGGTGTTGCCTATCCCCCATTACAATTTGTAATTTGTACAGAAAGTTTTCAAACACCCTGTGTATATATATATATATATATATATATATATATATATATATATATATATATATATATATATATATATATATATATATATTGTTGTAACGGCAAATTTGTGTGCCGAAATCTCTTACGAAAAATGGAGCAGAAATTTTAGTTTTAAGACTTTGTTGTTTAAATCTCTAAAAGAAGGTAGTTTAGAGTATGGTTAATGGTTATTGAAGAATATCAATAGGTTTCTTGTTACAGGGTTAAAAATAAAAATGTTTCAGATTGTTTAACGTTCGTTCGATTTTTATTTTTGTGTTTTCACGGTAAGAATATAATCCAGGACAATCTCGCGGTAAAGATTTATGGTAGGGTCGAGGAGCGGCCCTAGCTTCAAAGAGAAGAGAAAACAAGCTGGCCGGGTTCAGATGTAAAATGGTTTGTTTTCTATTCGCTTTGTGGTTAAACTTTTGTGAGACAGACTTCGAATCCACTTGTTAAATTGGACCATGACGTTGGTCATAAATTTGGGAAACCAAGTGGCTTTGAAGAAAGAACTTTATTTTAAGTTGATTTTTAAGGAAAAGGAGGAGCTTTGTTTTTGGAAGGGAATGTTAATATCCTATCAAAGGACAATAACACAGCTCAACAAAAAAATTTTTTTGTTTCGTTGCCAAGGAAATTCGTACGAATTTAGGGTATTTTAGGGTTGCTGAATTCCAAAATGAAAGTAGTTTTTCCGATTTGGCTCTAGTTCTTGAGATAATGAATACCCTCAATTAATAGGAAACGTAACCATAACGCGTGCATATGGGAAACTACCGGAACATTCTAGATGGTGAGACCGAATAAAATGCCATTATGTATTTCATGTGTTTACTTTTGTATGATTTGAGACAATTTCAATGCGATTTGTAAGTAGGCTCCGCCTGAACATTAAATTTTTTGCATTTTTACGTGTTTTAATGGGGTACCAATTATTTCATAAATTAGAGCCAATCTAGCAAAACCGATGTCATATTCGGAATCAGCACCACAAAGTTACCCCAAAATCACTAATATGATTGGCAATAAAATGAGTGTTGACCAGTGTAATTCTTGTAACACCCAGTGAGGAAAAAGAAAAGCTCCTTCTCTCCTTATGTATGGATGAAAGCTTTCGTAGGGACGACTTTATGTAATGAAAATAGTTTTGATAGGTCATTCAGAATATTGTAAGGCGGAGTCCTTGAAATTTTAAGGTGTAACTTAGATTTCTAAGTTAGTTGTAGTTCGGTCGTCCTGTAAAGGTAAAGTGGCTTGTAAAGAATGAATCTTTAGGCTCTGTGGCGTGATTGAAAATTTCTAAGTTGTAGCTCCGTCTCCGAAAGTTAAAAGTGGCTTGTAAGAATGACTCCTTAAAATCTGTGACATGTTTGAAAATTTCTAAGTTGATTTGAAATTGTTTCACGTTGTACTTAAAATTTGAATTTCCTTTGTTTACGCGCACTTGTGTGTAAGGGCTTTATTGTTAACGACCGGAAAAAAAGAACTTTGTGGCATTTCTTCAAATTTAATTTTATTCAAATTAAATGTTAAACTTTAAGTTTGCGACATATTAGGTTTCCTCAGGGAAGAGTCAATATCTTGTGGTGAAGTTGGTTCCCGTGGAAACCCGGGAAGTTAGTGCACGACCATGCAGTTATTGTGAGAAGAAATGTAATTTATTTCACGGACTTTTTTCCTGGAAAAATCTGCGGAACTCGCGCATAACTGTTGAGCGTAAATTTCCAAAATCCTCCTTAGATTACGAAATTTGAATTTAGTGTTGGTTTTAAAGTTACACGCAAATAAAAAAAACCTCTGTATAAATGTTTTTTGAGACTTAAATACTTGCAAACATTTTCTTTAAATTAAGAATTTGATTTTTTTAAACAAAATTTGTAATCGCGCATCCGTATATTTCTTTCAATTTATGTCTTAATTGGAGTGAAATTAAATAAACTTTATAAGAGGCAGTGTGTCATTTTTATGCTACCTTGCAATAGGCCTCTTTTGTAAGCTGAGGGTAAATTAACATTGAAAGTTTGAAATTCAAAGTGGGCTTCAGGTAAGCCGAGGGAATCTACGCGTATAAAATTGAAAGGCCATCGAAAGGGATAGGCAGAGTCATCCTGAAACAAACGAACCACGCGCGTACGAAATAATCGCAATCGAAAAAGGGTGCGCACCACATAAATGAAGAGAGTGTGCACAACAATATATATATATTAATGGGACCACAAAAAATTTCCTCAACAAATTGAAACATTGAATAAACTTTAATAATAAATACGATCGTTTTACAATGACTTCAATAATTGTGAAACTCTTGTCACAAAGACAGTCAAATGTACCCGTATAATATATATATATATATATATATATATATATATAATCGCTTAAGGCGTATATCTATAACTTAATCGGTATTCACGTTTTCAAAATATATTTCTAAAAAATTTTTTCGGAATAAGCTAATGAGGCATCAGTTTGTCGATGGAATTTTAGTCTGGTTCGCGACAGACCGGCGCCCGAGCACCTGAAAATTAATTCATGATGAAGGTGGGTTTTATTCCATTAACCTACCTGCATTCGATGGGCGACAGGTAAAATATCGAACCCCCAACCGCTAATACCCTACGCTGAGAGCTTAATCTGGCCGATGTGTCCTAAACATACCCGTATGCTAATTACATTTCTCTGTGGTGTTATGTAAAATGAACCGGAGTTTCAAATTTATATACTTATTAAAGAGTTTTCCATTAAAAAATAAAATTTTGAACTTTTTAAACTTAAAATGGGTTTATTCCTTCAAAAGGCTTTAAAACCTCGCGAATTTTAATAAAAATATTCCAGAAACTTTTAAATTACTTTTAAAACAAATTAAAAAGCGCTCGAAACTTATTTAACCCTTTGAGTCCCGTTGGCCTCTCCTATGCCATTGCAGCAGTCCGGAAACAATGGGAAAATTTACTCTTTTTTGCCAAATTTTTAAAACCACTTCTTGACCTGTCTAAGGATTTTAAATTAATTGTCCATAAATTTCATGTTTTCTTTTACAATTTTCTGTTGAAATTAGCTATAACGTACTTATATTTATCAAGAAACCAGATATAGTCTTAGACTACAATACAAAAATGAGATTGGTGGACAAATGTGACATGCAGATAAACGCAATCGATAGTCTTCGACGCACAATAAAATGGTATAAGAAGTTATTTTTTCACCTCATAGATATTTCTGTCTTGAATGCACACCACCTATACGTCTTCAAGACAGCCAAGAAGATAACTGTGCGTGAATTTATTCTCTCTATTATTCATGCTATACTGAAAAAGCATGGCAATCCTACAAACCTTACTCCCCGTAGACCCATTGCAAACCCAGCAGATAGGGTAAAAGCTGCAAATTATATATCCCGACACCATTTGACTGTCACTGAAAAGAAGGATCCAGGGCAAAGATCCGTGCAAAGACGCTGCCATGTCTGCTATAATTCGCAAAGGCGCCAGAGAAAAACGACCAAAGTAACTACTTGGTGCAAGGAATGCCGTGTTCCACTCTGCCTGAATCGCTTTGCTGAATACCACACTGAAATTTATTTTTTTGAAAAGGAACTCTATTAGTTATTTTTTTTGTACTGAAAAGGAACACTTTTAGTTTATGTATGAAAAGGAGTAGTATTTTAGAAAAATGAAATCTTTTCTTCAAAAAGAAATGGATTTTTTTGGTGAGTACAAAACTTTGTATTGTGCATGCTTCAGAACTAAAATGTATATTCATATTTATTTTTCATATAATTATCACTTCTTCGGCAAACTTTGGAAACAATCTTATCTAAAGATAAATAACAATAAATAATAATAAAAATAAAAAATTACTTTTATTTTAAGAAAATCTACTATGGCCTTCCAAGATGCCATTGGGACTCGCTCGTACTCGGCCTGCATGGCCGTAAAAGAGGCCAACGGGACTCAAAGGGTTAAAAATGTCAAATTTATTCAATGAAGATTTATTAACAATGAGTTTACGTTTCAATTTTCTTTTTAATACAGGCTAAATAATTAATGTTAAATTTTTATGTTGAAATTCAAGCAATTAAATAAGTTTTTAATTACAAATTTGGGCATATAATGCAGGCCTCTCAAAGTAGTACAAATTTCAACATGGACAACTTCACGATAGATATTGACCGGGTATCCTGTTTCGCGGGTCGTCGGCCACACCTTATATTCTTAACTTCAATTCTCAGGCTATTTACTGACGGCATATAAACCCCGAGCGTGGTTGCGGCTTTATAGCAGTAGTCTTAGCTCATATGGTTACTGTACTAAATGCACGGACGCAAAAAGTTTGGTTGCCTACGGTTGCGCAGCGTGCCCGTAATCTGGCAGCAGATTGCAAGATCGAGTTTGACTGTAATATGAGTCCTAAAGAGCTGAGAAGGGTAGAGCAGGAAATGAATGTTCGTATAGTTTTATTTGGAATGGATGATCGTCGTCCCCCTCCGTAATATAAGGGTTATGATAAAAGTCGAAAATATGGAAGGCATCATGATTTGTGTAAGGGATGCCTCGAGTTTGCGGACGATATAGTGAAACTTTTAAGGATTGCCACATGGCATGTGAGCAGTGTAAAAGCTCCAAATGTGAAAGTCGTGTATTTGAAGTTGAGAAGAGGGACAGTAATGTGTGTGTAGACGCACATTTTTCAATAATAAATGCTTTGAGTTCCATAAGTCTATTGGCACTTGCAGGAAAATGAGAATCTGTGAATGTGGTATGTTTCATATGATGAATAATTGGGGAAAATTCACGCATAAATGTGATGAAATTCACTGTTCTACAAGCCATGAGAAATATAAGGAAGATGGTATAAAGCCTGTATGTTATATGAAAGATTCTAAGCCTAAAATAAACCTTGTATAACTGTATACTACGATATACAAACATATCCGGTTGCTGAAACCAAAGAGGTTACCCCACATCTACTCGAAAGCCAGACTATCTGCGATGAGTGCATGGAATTCGAGTGTGATGAGTGTTATAAATGTGGCAAACGAACAAATGTTTTTAAAACGATCGCACACGACAATCCCGTGAAACTCTTTGTGTCCTCTCTTGGCAAGTTAGCGGACAAGTTAAAAAAAATGACTGTATATTCTTGACCATAACGGTGCAAAATGTGACACAATTCCTTTATAAGGAACTCTTAAACACGAGTCGTCGGAGATATTTGCAGGCGATCCCTTGAAAAGAGGAAACAAACTTATACAGATGCAAATAAGAGGTAATGTTCAGTTTAAAGCCACTTTATTATCCACACCTTGTAAATTAACCAAGCTAACCAAGGTGATGGGCGTAGCTGCCAAAGTTTCAAAAGGATATTTCCCTTACACTTTCCTCACTAGCGACACTCTAAATTACGTAGGACTACCCGCCTCAAACATTACTTTAACTATGCCAACATGAGTAATAGTGAGCGTGAGGATTTTGACCGCTACTAGAACAGTTTTCATGAAGAAATTCTATACAACATAGCGGATGAATGTGAGCGTCATTCCCTGAATGATGTGCGCGTGCTTAGAGTATGTTTCCAGGCCTTTAGAAGGATGTACATAGACCGTTTCGACTGTGATCTGCTACAAGTTGCAACCACGATCGCCTCATTGTGCTTTACTGTGTTCAAGAACAATTTCATGCCTAAAGTCACGCTAGCCGTCATTTACAGAAACAATCCAAGCAGTTATGGGTATAAGGCTATTTTCTGGCTCATACACCTACAACAACGGACCAGTGTATACATAAAACAGGCCCGCAACACGGGGGAAGTCCTCATCAAGGTCAATAGTCGTGTTTTTTCGGTGGATGGTCTAAGCGAGGACCCTGTCACTGTTGAGAAGACTGCGTACTCCTTTAGCGGGTACTGATGGCACAGTTGCCCACGTCCTGAGTGTGGAATCGTAGGAGATATCCATGGTAGATCTC
Organism: Bathynomus jamesi; assembly: GCA_023014485.1. Lineage (NCBI taxonomy): Eukaryota > Metazoa > Arthropoda > Malacostraca > Isopoda > Cirolanidae > Bathynomus > Bathynomus jamesi. Next base: position 1,214,725 of record JAJOZX010000765.1, on the reverse strand, counting down.
CTGCCGACAGTCTTGCATGAACCCGCACCCGCGATCAGCTTATAGGTTCCCAGTTCACTCACAAGGTCTTGTGGGAGCATGAATATGAGGCACGGATGGAAACAGATGGGCAGTACCGCGAAGAAATAAACACCATCAAACGTTCAGTGGTGTTGGATCCTCTAAGATGCGGTGATAGCTTGTTCGGTTGACGTAAAAAATTCCTTCAAACTATACTTTCCACCTGCGGAGGGCGTGAAACTCCATTACTACGACTTCTGTTCTTCATACCCTTACATGATGAAGAAAAATCTGTACCCCGTAGGAGCACCTGAAAAACTGGTGGGACCCGCCCTGCCCACCATCGAAGAGTTCCGATCTTACCCGTCGTTATAGACCACAAGCTCATGTTCCCCCTGTGCGTGAAGTGCGCAGAGGAGAACAATGGGGCCTGTAATCACACAACCAACCAGCGGAAGGTCAGAGGTGTATATACAAATCCTGAGGTGTCCCTAGCCGTTCGCCACGGTTAAAGGATATTGAAGATATATGAGGTATGGAGGTTTCAGAAGCATCCCAACCTTTTCACCATATATAAACTTTTTTGAAGAATAAGGTAGAAAGAAGCCTCAGGGTATCCGCGAGGAGTTGAGACCAAAAATAAAAAATCGGCATATATTCAACGCTGCCCTGATCGTGAAGGGAAACAACTTGACCGATCCCAAATTGTAAACAACCCGGGCAAGTCCTTTAGTGTAAAGTTGCGCCTAAATAGTCTTTGGGGGAAATTTGCACAGAATACAGGCAAGGGGAACGTTCATCTAGCCCAAAGTTATAACGAGGTGTGGGATTATGCCAACGCTCCTGATAAAGAGGTCATGGAGATCGTGAATGTGGGTAATACGTACATAATAAAGTACAACAGTACTGAATTGGCTACAGATACAACACGTGTTACAAACATACTTGTAGCCAGCTTCACAACAGCATACGCTCACATCAAACTTTGGGGTCTACTGCATTCTCTTGGGCAGAGGGTTTTGTACGCAGACACAGATAGTGTGATATTAACAGAGAGGGAGGGTGAATGCATGTCACCTATTGGAGAATTCCTCGGAGAATTGACTGATGAGATCAAGGATGAATATGGTGATAGTGACTACGCTGATTCTCTTTTATCAACAGGTCCAAAAACTTATGGGGTACGGGTGAGGGTGGGGGAGGAAGTGCGATATATCGTGAAGGCGAAAGGCATCACGCTTAACCAGGCGAACCGGCGGATCGTTAACTTTGATTCGCTGAAGGAGCTAGGAGCTTAGAACATGAGGGTGATCAACCGCCCCAACTGACTGTAGGGACCCACAATTTTCGGGCACAGAAACTGGGGTGTGTGAAGGAACTTAGGGGGAAGAAAGTGTGTCGTAACACATATAGGAAAAGCTACCAGGTGCCTGGCACCTACGATACCGTATTTTTTGGGTACTATAGCCCTTGACTGTTTTGTTATATATATATATATATATATATATATATATATATAATATATATTTGTGTGTGTGTGTGTGTGTGTTTACTTGTTAACGATGTGATTATTTATTTATTACGCGTAGTTGAATATATTCCATGAATTAGAGACTAATTATTTGTTGATGATATCTTTATTTGAAATAAATTGTTTCAATTAGCGTTTCATTCTCCATCGTGTGTGTGTGTGTGTGTGTGTGCAGGAAAAGGCAAAGCACCGCCCACTGTATGGCCGATCAAAGGGGTCACGTGACTCTGGCCACTAGCTGATCATATCTCTGCCCTGCGTGCGCAGTTGTCCTCAACAAGCCCTGGATCTCAGACGTGTATTTTGAAGAATTCTCTCGTAGATGTGGTGAACACTCAAAGAATCCCTAGTCCTCTCTCCTTTGAGGCTTTTAAGGCTATATTGAGCCGAGCGAAGCGTGAGGAGCAGGAGGTTCAAATATTCTACGGTTATTCTGGCGAGAGCATTGCAGGCTTTCGTGGCTCAAACGATGTAATGGACTACGTCATAGGACTAAACTGTGTAAAGGCGCACATACACCGCGAAGTGAAAGAAGCATCACGTGCAGAAGAGAAGCAACGGGTATGGGTAGTGAGTCTTGTTGACGAATGGTACGACAAGCGGTATTATGTCATGTTACATCACACCAAGTACGCGTACCTTGCGTCTGAGAGTGTAAATCTTGTTATCATGGACAGTCTAAAATATTTTTATCATTACTCTCACATATATCATGATGAGGTTGGCAGTGTGGTTGTGGCTAAAGGCCTGTGTGAGTTTTTAATAGAGTTTAGGGATGAGTATCGTTTGCTAAACAAATAAACAAAAAGGACAGATATGAGCACATATTCCTCTCAAATAGAGCGCCGGGGTGTTGATGTGAGGAGAAAATGAACGAAGCTCTATGGTCTTGGTAAAATATTAAAGCCGTTATTACTTCATGTATCGGAAAAATTCTGATTGCCCAGCATAATGGGGTACAAGTATTGACATGACTCTTTCGTGCTGGAGCATGCCCGTGCACGAATCACTAACGCTTGGAATGACGCGCTCATGTGACTCGCCCCCACACCTCCCACCGAGCCAAACCGTGCACCGGCTGCTCGTAATCACCTCAGAGCTTGACCAGTCTGGACGTACACTCCTCACAATAGAAAACGATGGGGCTTCCGTTGAGCAGTATTCTCAATGCCGTATACGATGTGTCCGTGACGAAGTCATTGCGTATGTTCAGGCATATAACAGGGGCTGTTAACTGTGTACTTGAAACGACTTGTAGACAAACAAACTCTTGTAAACGGAATGTTATTTATTTAAGTGTTGAGGAGATGAATAGAATCTTCGTGATAATTGAGAAGTGGGGCGAGAATCGTTATAAAATACCTGCAGGTGTAGGCAAAAGAAGAGAGCAGATTAGTGATGCACCCTCATATGCCATTATTTGTACGTTGTGTGTAAATCGCGACTAGCCATGCATTGATATACGGCTGATATGGAAGAATGCGTCTGATAATAACGTCCTTGTCCCCACACGAAACCATTTCATCCTCGACAGAATGTTTGAAGTTGTCGGTTTCCGCAAGCTAAAGCCTATATTAGACGCGGGTGTTATCGATATGTTTTATTTTGATACGGTTCTTGAATACGCATACACCCCTCTGCTCGACGGGTTTACCGAGGGTAGAACTGAAGAAGGCGAGAATGGTCTGTAACTGAATGCGTATTTAAAAGGTATATACTCTTCGAAATATCTTGAACTTTGGTACAAAGGACTTAAGCGGTACAGGGCTGAGCTCACCTACACTGTTCACCCTGAAGAGCTATTTCTTTATATAATGAGCAGCTGTCGGCACGATTTAGGAGATTATTTCAACTGCCGATATGCGTTGTGAAGAGTTCACGGTTGAAAAGCTCGGATTGGAAAAATAAACCCTCGTTTGGAAAGGAATGTTTATAAACCTTATGCGTTTCCTAGGTTGTTTTAATACAGCATATGACAGGTTCTGTTAACTTTTATTCCGTCGTAGTGTAGTGGCTAGCGCCCACACTTTCTACTCAAAAAGTGATAGGTTGAAGTATCATATATATATATATATATATATTAGTCATAAATATATAGTCACAAATGTCTGTTTCGCTCCAACTTTTGTGTTAGTTTTCATTCGTGCTCATATTTTACCCAATAGCTCCTACTGGTCATATTTGTTATATTTTGAAATTTCTAATCACTTACGCTTGTGTGAAGGTAAAAGCAGTGTCCATTAAAAAGTTTAGAGAAAGCGCCTTTTACTGTATGTAATAAATTGGTTCAGATTTCTCTCGCGTTAAGATTTTAAATAAAAAATTGGAAATCAAATTACTCCAATTTCATGCTACCTCAGGCTTTTAAACAACCAGGGATTTGTTTTAGGTTAGGTTAAGTTAGGTTAACCTAACTTAACCTAACCTAACCTCAAAAAAGTGTCTCCTACACGAAAGTTCGACCGATTTGCAAAATAGGAGTTAATGGGTAAAAAGTAGTGATATACCGATTCCAAAATTTAACCGATGCCGAAGCCACTGCCGATACCAATACCAATGCCGATGCCGATTCTTTGCCTAAATTTTTAACAATTAATTCCTCTCATAAATTTTACTAATCTAGTGTGAAAACATTTAATTTTCACCTTTTTAAATTTAAATTTTGTAGAAATGATTTTCTTTAGCCGACTCCACAATATACAGTATCAAAGTTTGGTACTCGTATATCGCAGCTAAAGTGATGTTAAATAGTTTTATTACTTAATAAAATGATAAAATAATTTTATTTTAGTTTCATAAATTGAATACCACTGTTTAAAGTTGGTTTTCCTTATGTTGAACGTATTTTCTTTCTTCAACAATATAAACAACAACAAAATTTTTCATTAAAATTTCAAGGCCCTGGTAGCCTATTTTAATAAAAAAATGGATATACAATTTGAGTTTATAAAATTATTAAGTACTAAAAATAAAGTAAAAATAATAAGATGATTTAATATATAAATTATAAAGTACAACTTAATATAGAATTATTATTAATATAGAGTAGGAGATTACAATAATAATCGTGAATGTAAAATATTTTTATATAATTACACTGTGAAATGAATATAAATTATCATAAACAGTGTTTTTGGTATGTTCAATTTTCTATAAATATAATTTTGTTTATTAATAAAAATTAAAAAATTGAAAGAATCAGTAAGAGAATCGGCTAAATTTGGCCGATGTCGACGTTCAAAAAGTGACCGATCCTGCTAATGCCGATGCCGATTAATTGGTGTACCACTAGTAAAACGGTGAGAGAGAGAGAGAGAGAGAGAGAGAGACTGTAATGGAAAAGAAAAATAGTTTATGAGAATGAGGTGATGAAGTGAACAGTCAAAGCAATAAGAACAATAAAAGTAAGAGACCAATTATACCTTGCTCAAAAGTTCAAGTGAGAAACTCTTCACTGAAATTCATTAGTCACTCATTAGAGAAGAATTTTTACTCTCGTTTTATTACGTATGCATATAGAATATGCATACTATTGCATTTTATATATTTAAATATGAAATATAAACACATTTAAGGTATAACAACTGAACATATTAATCATACTAATAGAGTATTAGGGTATAAAAATTCTTATGTAGCGTGAATACACATTAATTTCTGTGAAAATTTATGAAGAAAAATAAATTAATTTAATTAATAAAACTGAATCAGATTATAAACGTATCCATGATTGTATTTCAAATAGTAATCATATTTAATATATTTCTTTTATGTCAAAAAGTACATTTCTAATGCCTTAATTTTTTTAGGATCTACTCCGGTATAATTCTACTTGTGAGTTCAACTAACTTAACCTAATCAAAGTAATCTAACTTGACGCATAAATACCTTTCACGGCGGGAAACCAAAGCTGAAACTCGGCGACATTCAAAGAGTTGGAAGGCGACAGACATTCAATTACAGAAAACACGCTAACACACTTGCCTGCCCCATTAACGTGTCTAAGAATAGATTAGATAAGTATTTTGTAGAAATATACAGGGTCCGCAAAAAAAAAAAGGAGCATGACGAAAATTGCTCTCACGCCCGCATTTTTTGCCGGACCCTTAAGTGTTATATATCTAGCTAAAGATAAAAGAGCCCAAAGTTGTATAAAACAAATTTTATCAAAATCTGTCATAAAATAAAAATTTTATGGCCACAAACGTGCAATGACTAAAAAAAGTTAATTTCCGCGTAAAAATTTAATGTTTTTCTCATTTTAAATTATTTTTTCAGATGCCTAAATAATTTTAATCAATAAAAATGATAATATGCCCTTTTCTAAAGAAGATAAAATATTAATAAAACATTATAGACTTGATAAAAATTATGGCGCAATAAAATTATTACAAGAGTTTCCGAATAAACCATGGTCGAAAGGAGGTTTGGTCAAGCTGTTAAGAAAAATCGACGAAACTGAAAGTACTGAAAGGAAACAAGGAAGCGGGAGGCCAAGATCAGTTCGAACCGAAGAAAACATCAGAGATGTGGAACTAAGAATTTGTAGTCAAGAAGGCAGACCAGGGACTCACGTGACACCGTCCAGAATTGCTAATGAGTTGAGCATATCCGAAAGTAGCGTCAGAAACATTATTAAAAACGACCTTGAACTAAAAACTTATAAACGGATACACGGGCAGAAATTAACTGAAATTAACGAACAGAAAAGAGTTGTTTGTTCTGAACGCATGTTAAGAAATATCACTCCCGAAAAAGTAGACCTCGGCTTTTTTACTGACGAAAAGAAGTTTACGGTAGAACCACCGCGAAATTCCCAAAATGACGGAGTGTATTCAAGAGTTAATCGTAAAAATGAAATACCAGATGATAGACTTTATGCTACCCGTAATCATTTTTCTGCCAGCGTAATGGTATGGGTCGGTGTGTCTAAACTAGGCAAGACATTTGTTTTTTTCGTAGAGTCAAACATCAAAGTAGACGCCCACTATTACACTGAAACTTTGTTGGAACAAATGCTGCCCGAAATGAGACGATTGGCGAATAATGGTTACTTCTTATTCCAACAGGATGGCGCTCGGGCGCATACCGCTAAGTCAACTATTGAATTTTTAGAAAATAATGTTCCTGAATTGCTTTACCCAAAAGATTGGCCCCTAATAGTCCAGATTTGAATCCCGTAGACTACGGAATATGGGAAATGTTGGCTGAGAAAGTGTACAAGCATAAGATCCGAAATGTCGAACATTTGAAGGAAGTTATCGTACAAAAATGGGAAGAAATTACCCAAGATCAAGTAGATAAAGCTATAGATCAATTTAGGCCCCGATTACGAAGGGTTGTGGAGGTTTCTGGCAAACATATCGAACAATTTTTTTAGTCTTATAATTTCGTTTTCTTTGGAAATTGTAAAATTATATGACATGTTGTAGTAAAACTTTTATATTTTCTTTAATTTTTGACGTATTGACATGAAATTTGGTACTAATTTAGTTTATTTGTTGCTTATTTGCCTAAAATAAGTTATTTGTCATTATGTGTAAAAATAAATGTACAGTAAACATTTTCGTCATGCTCCTTTTTTTTTTGCGGACCCTGTATATTACTTTTAATTCTTCCAAGTGAACAAAATTTTTTTTTTTAAAATGCATGGAATGAATTGGATGACGTTTCTGCTATCACTATTATTTTTTCTCTTCTTTCTCTTGGATAATTGATGAGTGCAGGCATGGTGTGTAAGATCTGATTTCCGTGTTCAATTCCTGTTTCAACCCCTTTCCTGTAGTGGCATGTCATCATTTTACCAACAGTGGAGAAGGAGGAAAGTTTTACTTCTATTTCTGCGTGATAGCTTTGCACGGACATAAATGTAAGCATGGAGAGTTTGACCTTTTCTTCTGTTTTAACCCTTTTTGAGCTAGCCTGGAGTGGGCCACGAGGTCTTTGCTGGCTCGATACTTTGATAACACTGGTCTACAAATTTTTGAAAAAGTTTGTGCTTCGGAGATAAAATGTGTTTCCTATTATGGATTTTGGGGTGCTGAAAACGAATATGACCATAAAAACAGTCGATTGGCTACAGTTTCCAAGAAAATTTAAGTTACACAAGTTACACATTTTGCGTATATGTATACCATATATTAGTAACATACCTGTATAATGCAGTCACTTATATTGATTCAATCCGTCGCTTCTTTGCTTGTCTCTTGTATTCAACTTCTGGAGCATCTCTTGTTATTGTCCAGCAGTAGTCTGCTAACAATGATGGACTCCATTTCCCCTGATAGCGTTTCTTCATCGCTGAGATATCCTGGTGGAAACGTTCACCATGTTCATCGCTGACTGCTTCGCAGTTGGCCGGAAAAAATTCCAGGTGCGAATGGAGGAAATGTATCTTTAAAGACATATTGCAGCCCATTTTCTGATAGGACAACAGCAGGTTTTCCACCAGCTCCCTGTAATTGTCAGCTTTGGTATTTCCGAGAAAATTGGTTGCTACTAACCGGAAAGCATTCCACGCTGTCTTCTCCTCACCACCTAGGATACGGTCGAACTCCTCATCTCTAAGAAGCTCGCGGATCTGTGGACCAACAAATACACCCTCCTTGATTTTTGCTTCACTGAGCTTTAGGAATTTACCACCGAGGTACTTAAAAGTTGCCCCCGTTTTATCCATAGCCTTAACAAATTTTTTCATGACGCCCAATTTGATGTGTAAGGGTGATAACAAAATCTTCCTCGATTCTACAAGTAGAGGATACTGAACATTTTTTGTTCCAGGTTCCAATGAGTGTCGGAGTGGCCAATCCTTCTTGATGTAATGAGAAGTCCTAGCCCGACTATCCCATTCACACAGAAAACAGCAATACTTAGTGTAGCCCGGCTGCAGTCCAAGCACGATAGCAACAACTTTCAAGTCACCAAAAACCTACCACTGATGTTTGTCATAGTTTATGCAGTTCAAAAGTTGCTTCATGTTGTCATATGTTTCCTTCATGTGGACTACATGACCAAATGGAATTGATGGCAATACGTTGCCAACATACAACAAAACAGCTTTTAGACTCAACTTCAATGAATCAATGAACAGTCTCCACTCATGAGGATTGTGAATAATGTTGAGAGCTGCCATCAAACCATCGATGTCGTTGCAAGCTACAAGGTCACCTTCCATGATGAAGAATGGTGCAAAATCTTTTTGACATTCACGAAACTTACACACTCTAACATTTTCAGCGAGGAGATTCCACTGCTGCAATCTGGAGCCCAACACCTCTGCCTTACTCTTTGGCAGTTCTAAATCTCTGATAAGGTCGTTTAATTCATTCTGAGTTATCATGTGCGGTTTAGAAGATGTCAAGTTATAAACAAATTCAGGGCTTGTGAAGTTGAAGGCTCACAAGTTTCGCAGGTTCCTTCATTCTCCTCGTCCTCTGACTCCAGGGAGAATGAGTGTGGGGGCTCAGGAACGGGTAGTGCTTCGCCGTGAGGTACCGGGCGTATAGCAGAGAGTATATTCGGATATTGTAAAATCCACTTTTTCTTCTTACAAATACCTTTCTTGACTGGAGGCACCATGCAGAAGTAACAATTGCTGACATGATCTGTTGGTTCCCTCCACATCATTGGCACTGCAAAAGGCATAGATTTCCTTTTCCGATTCAACCGCTGGCGAAGGTTTGTTGCACAAGTATTGCAGCATATGTGTGGGGCCCAGCTCTTGTCCTGATCTCCAATCTTACAGCCAAAATAAAGGTAATAGGCTTTCCTAATCACGGCGGTTATATCACGCTTTTGTGATGCAAAAGTCAATTCTCCACAAATATAACAGAAGTTATGTACACTGTTCACGCAATTACGAGGCATCTTTGTTGAAATTAGGCTGAAAAAAATTCAGTTTCAAAAGCAAACACTAAAGAGAGTTTGACAAGGGTGCACTGTATGACTTCCGCGAATGAACTGATGCTGTGGTGTAATATGTAGACGCCTGTGACACATCGACGCGTTGACTCTACTGCGCATGCGCGTAGTTATATATATTTTTTTTAATAAATTAATGTAATTACATTGCATTTTAATAATTTTAAATTAGGTAAGGTTAAGTTAGGTTAGTATTCCATTTATATTAATATAAAAAACAGCAATCTATTTTTTAATAAATAATTTACAAATACATAATGTAATAGATAAATTCAAAATTACATTTTATTGTGTATATATATGTATATATTTACATTCATTTATTAAAATAAAAAATATAACTACGCGCATGCGCAGTAGAGTCAATGCGTCGATGTGTCACAGGCGTCGTCATATTACGCGACAGGTGCAGTCCAGTTAGTAGGGTGCAGGGTTGCCTGATATCTTTATAAATAGAGCCAATTGGCAATTTTAGGCATCATTTTCGTATTCACTGGCCCAAAATTAGTAAAGATTGACTGCTTTTATTTCCGAAGCAGTCATTGTGACAATACCAAGTAGTTGACATGCGATCGGTACAGATATATTATGTTAGTTTATAGAATGGTACTATCTAATATATTATTTCTATGTGTGCATAGCATAGGAGATTGTAGAAACCAATCGACCACCGATGTACTCCGGGGGGGGAGGACGTTAAACAGAAGATAGGGAGTGCTGGAACTCCCGTTTCTCCTGTCACTGGCCTCCTTAGCTGATCTTTTTCCGTGTCTTATCTACCCTGTGAGCAGTCCAACATTCTCTCAAACACACTTCTCTCCCTATTCACATGCATCTTACATATTACATAATCTTTTCAAAATTAAAAAAAAAATGGCAACGACTTCATGAACTTCGGATCCCCTGTGGAGGAGACCATAAATGTTCCCACTTCTGGCTCCCCTGCTGCCGATACCGGGAACGCAGACACGGGCAACTTGGCTGGGTCTCCTACTGCCCATTCGAGATGTTCTGGTCCTCTACCTGATTCACTTTTCATAAACTTCTGCAACATTCGTGGCCTCCGCAAAATTTTCAATTTGTTGAACACCACCTCTCCTCCTCTAAACTTCACGTCCTCTTTCTCACAAAAACTCAGGTGGCTGTGACGCCTGACAGCAACCCTTTTCTGTACCCTCCTACTTTCTCTATACTCAATTTTCACTTCAAAGTAAGTGTTGCGTATATGTACGCAATGACCTAGTTTGTTCTCGTATTCCCGAACTTGAATCCTCCGAATTCTGTACCCTTTGGCTACGGCTTACATGCCAGTCTCAAACTAGATACATCTGCGCTGTCTACCTTCCTCCTGATTCTACTGACTATCCAAAATACTTTGACTACCTCACTTCCAAAGTGGAATACATTCTATCCCACTCTCCTTTTGCTGAAATTTCAATTTCAATCTTAGGTGGTTTCAATGTTCACAACCACCTTTGGCTTTCCTCCCATTTCAGTAATCTCCCTGGTGAACTAGCTTACAATTTTTCTATCTTGAGTGACCTAGAGAAGATTGTGCAGCATCCCAGTCGTATCCCCCATCGCCTTGGAGATAGGCCCAACATTCTAAATTTATTTCTTACCTCTCAGCCTTCTTCTTACTCTGTCAAACTCTTTTCTCCGTTGTGCTCCTCTTACCACAATATTATTTTTATCTGTTTCCTCTCGTATCGCTCCAATTCGACCTTTGGATCCTTCCAAGAGGAGACGCCTTTGGCACTTCGGCGCTGCTGATTGGGAGGCTCTTAGGCAGTATTTCTCTGATTTCCCACGGAATGATTACTGCTTCCATGGCTGAGGCCCCTCCGACTGTGTTGAGGGTTACTACGTAACGTTGGAATAAGCTTTGTTGCCCGAAGTTGAACCTTTTCTACCATTTCAATATCCTTACTCATATAGGTCCACGGAAAATATACAGAACATTCTAAATGAGGCCTAACAAGCGACTTCTATAACGGCAAAACAATACTTTCAGATTTATGTTAAAAATTACGAGAAATAAAACCTAATAGAGACTAATACTCTATTAGTTTTACTGCTTCCGACTGAATATTGTTTTGAGAACTTTGAATCCCTTATAACACTGACACCTAAATCTTTTTCCTTGGAGGCTTCGTTTCACATACTATTTCTCATAGTGTAATTAAATTTACTATTGTGATAACCTATATGTATGACTTTACATTTATCTACGTTAAATTTCATTCGCCACTTAGACCACCCTATTAAATTTTAACATCTATGAATGCAAAACTGATTTCAAATTTGGCGTCTCTAAACGACTTTTTTCATAAATCCAGGCAACAATGATGCGAGTAAAGATCCTCTTGGTTTGATCTTAACTACAATAATCATCATTTTCATTTGGAATATCTTACTTAACAAACATTAATAGGTCCCAAACCACGAGTAACTACTCACATGCCCCTCAATTAGACATATTAATTGGCGCCTTGTAATGCCCATCATGAAAATTATCATCATAACCATTATAGAACAGAGTAATTGAATTTCGTGGTATGCTATTACATATAATACTATATTTCAAGCAGATAGAGTGGGTGAATGGGGGCTATAGTGGGTTAAAGAGTAGATCAGTTACTGCAGACTGACGCCAATGAAGGAAGTTACAGAAAATCAACAATTCCATGTTTTATTGTTTTAGATGCAAGCACGGAATAACTGTTTTTAGTTATTTTTTTGTGCAGGAATGAGGAGACAAGGGCAAATGACCGCAAAAACGTCCTCCATCCCATAGAATAAGAGAGCCGAAATCAAGATCCAAAGTTTGAAAGATTGGAGGTTATAGACAGAGTAATTAAGAAAGGTTCTTTCAGAGTTAACCGGTTGAGTAGATGAAATATTAAGAGTAACGATTGACCCTTGTCTCAGAGAGTTGGACAGAAAAGGAATGAGAATGTGTCGAAACCCTGGTACTGAATGCTCTCCTTAAAGAAGGAGGCAGATGAACTGAGCTTTTGAGGCATTGAAAGCCACAAGGTTTTCTCTACCCCAATCAGAGCTAGCAGAAAGATTAGAGGTCAAATGCACCGTGGCCATCTCGCGCGAATCATGGAGTGACTGTTGAGAGGGACGGTTTGTGAAACGGGTGAAGAAGTGAAGGGTGGAATTATCGGCATAGAAGTGGATAGGACAGGAACTGCGATTTAATAGATCATTGATAAATTAAAGGAAGAGAGTAGGTGATAGGACAGAGACCCGAGGAACACCACAATTAATAGGTTTAGGAGAAAAACAGTGGCCATCTACAACCACAGCTGTATATATATATATATATATATATATATATATATATATATGGCACAAAAAAAAAAAGATTAGCAGGAGTTAATCATGTGCTAATCTTTTTGTTTTTCTGTCCCGTTGTATATATTTTCGTCATCTCGCCTTCTCTTTTCATTCCCCTGACGAGGTGTACTTCTGAATACACGAAAGGCCTTGGAATCATTTTTATTTTTCCTTGTGGGTTTGCATCATTCATTCATTTCACGTGTTTAGTTGTGAAATTCATCCCATATATATATATATATATATATATATATATATATATATATATATATATATATATACACTGTGTATATATATTAGGGTGGTCCACAGAAGGGGGGGTGAAATGTTTTCTCCGAAATTTTTGTGTGCGCATGCCCAAACGTACCCACTAGATGAGAAACTAGCGCACGTGAATTGTTTTTAAATTACAGTAATGCATATTTACAGTATGCATACGGCTGCCATTTTTAATGCCCTGTAATGCTCGGCTTTGACGTGGCCTATATAGCAGGCATAACTTGGAACGTAAAAAAAAAATTGCGCAATTCGCCCAGTTTCTAATTCCAAATTACATTCCTAATTAACTAATTAGTTAAGTTTATAGTTGCCAACTCTTATTTTTGAACATACTACGATTTGGCATCGTATTTCAAATACTAACGGTTTTCCTCAGTTATTCTCGCGGCAAGAATCGGATACAGAAGATCTACAGAAGCTAAGGCTAACAAAGACCCTAAGATCCACTCTAAGGCTAGCCCGAGAGAAAGGAAAGAGTAGGGGGTTAAAAGAGAATAGAATAAGGGGTTAAGTAAGGAGCAACACCTATCATTCGTGGGTTAACATTCATTCAGAAAAAGAGGAAAAAGGTCTCACCATCATCATCCGCCGGCCACTGCCGACAAGTCAGAAAAATAGTCGGAGAAAATAGGAGAGGGGTGAAAGATGAAAAGAAGTAAAATAAGAACGCTTACAAACCATGCAAACACAGTCTTAACTCACTGTCATACCATGCAAACTACAAACATGCAAGTAGAGAGAGTTACAGACATGCAAGAAAGGAGAAAAGAAAAGAAAAAAAAAAAGTAGGTACAGTTAAACAAAAAGTGGGTTAGTTTACGCTACGAGCTACATCTACGTTCGTGTTAGTATTTTTTTTTTTTTTTTTTTTTTTTTTTTTTGCTGGCATCACACGCTGGCATGTCACAAGTTGGCATTCTTCGTCAACAGACTCATCCTCGAGCACCACCACCAGAGCTCCTGTTAACTTTTTTTTTTTTAAATTTTAAACAACGTTAATACTTTTAAAATGTCTGTCAAGACGGTTCTTAAACATATTAACGCTGGTAGAATGAACGACTGACGCGGGAAGATTATTCCATTTATCAATTACTTTAAACCTAAAGAAGTTTTTAGCGATATTAGTAATGAAACGTCTGCCACGCAACTTAAATCCGTTATTGCGAGTATTACTATTATCGAAAGTGAACAATTTGTCAAAATTTACGTTATCGATGTTATTAACGATTTTGAAAACTTCAATAAGCTCCCCCCTTAATCTTCTAGTTTCGAGTGAATACAGGTCTAACTCTTTAATCCTATCTTCATAAGGCTTATTGCGCAATGACGGAATAAGTTTCGTGGCACGACGCTGAACCCTTTCTAACCTATCAATATCCTCACGCAAGTACGGGCACCAAAACTGAACGGCATATTCTAAATGAGGCCTGACTAGGGACTTGTAGAGGGGCAATATAATATCCTTCGATTTAAATTCGAAATTACGCGCTATGAAGCCTAACATCCTATTAGCTTTTGCGCAAGACTCCAGGCACTGGTTCCTAACCTTTAAATCTTTAGTTACGCGTACGCCTAAATCTACTTCCTCGTCAACGCTCGCTAACTCCCTATCATCCATCGTGTACGCGTAATTATTGTTGCGAGAACCTATATCAGGATGTATTAAGTGTTCACGCATCAATAGGAATTATTTACCTTAGCTTGCTTTTTAATTGCTTAGGTGAATATTTAATTAATTAATATTTAATTAATATTTAATTAATAACTAATTAATATTAATATTTAATTAAGGTGAATATATATTCTATAGCGTTATAAATTGCTGTGACGCTTAAAGTCGCTATATTACTATTGCGTTATTATTTTTGGTTTATGTTGAATAATAATTTTTTTTCTGGAAAGAGATGTACATTAGTGCAAGTTTAGTCCTAAAGAGTAACGTTAAAACTGTGTATGCTTAAAATTGCTATATTTTCTATTGCGTTATAAATTGCTATGACGCTTAAAGTTGCTATATTACTGTTGCGTTATTGTTTTTGGTTTATGTTGAATAATAATTTTTGCTTAAAATTCATGTACATTAGTGCATGTTTAATGTTAAAGTGTGACTTTAAAAGTCTACATGTTTGAAGTTGTTGTATTTCTACATTATTTTCATACTAATAAAAGATGTCAATTTTTGGTTTCTCTTTCTAGGTTGTGATGATGGCAACTGCACTGCGAAAGAAAACAACTATCTACTTGGTTGACGGCACCATCGAAGCGATTCCTAAGTCCCGTCTGCCTAATCTTAGGCAAGTTCTCCAACGTTATTTTCATCTCCTGAAAATGAGTGAGCTAACTCCTACGAAAAACGAGTGCATCAATATGGTGGTGAAGGAACCCATGGATATCTGGGGAATGGCAGGCATCCCTACTCAAGAGGAGCGGAATATCAAACGAACCCTGAATGGAATCCTGTCCACTTGGGAGAAGCTGAAAAAGGGTTCCAACATGAGAAGTAAGTCAAATACAGAAGGAACAAAAGTTCTCAAACAATCTTGAAAAGCGCTTCAACATTAAACATCATGATGTGGAAAGACTGATCCGGATAGAGGAAGACCGAGTCTTCTTGAAAGACCAAGGGAGGGAACGCAAGTTTCACATGGGACGAATTGACGAAGCCCTGGCTAAGAAAGAAGTGAAACAGAGGTATCTTAAGAAGAAGGCCAGAACATCCAACTCCTGGGTGTTCCGAAGCTCGCATGTGGAACAGAAATGGCGCAAGCAGACGCCGTGGTTGAGGTCTTGAAGGATTGGAAGACCGAGTCGTCGCCATGAGCTTTGATACGACTCCAAGCAATACGGGTCATATTGGTGGAGCTTGCACACTGATTGAATAGCGACTGGGAAGAAATTTACTCCACCTTGCTTGCAGACACCATATCTTGGAGGTCGTTCTCAGAGACGTCTTCAAGACAGGTCATGGATCGTCCAGCGGTCCGGAGGTTCTCCTATTTCAACGGTTCCAAAAGAATTGGCAGCGGGTCAATCAAGCAAACTTCAAGACTGGAATGATGGACGACCACGTCAGTGCAGTTTTGAAAGAGAACCCTGAATGGGTACAAGAAGCTCTCGACTCCTGGAGCTTAGCATAGTCTTTCTATGTGGGACACCTCCCTGAAGAATTCGATTTGGACAGCCTGGCTCGCTGGATGTCAAAGGCAATATACTGTCTCCAAATATTCATATTTCAACCTCAGTTTAAGGTGTCCCCCAAGGAAGAGAAGTCCATTCGAACCATGGCCCTCTTTGTTGTTCTTGTCTACGGACCAGCATGGTTCAAGGCTCCCATAATCTTTGAAGCCCCGAGCAACGATATCTCCTTCCTTAAGAAAATTCAAGAATACAGGAATAAAGTGGATGGAGCAATTGGAGCGACAGCTACAAAGGCATTCTAACGACATCTGTGGTATTTGAGCGAGGAGTTGGTAGCTCTGACTCTATCCAGTGACGCAGTTTCCAATATGGAGAAGAGAGGAATCCTAGAGTGGATGAGTGTAAGGGAAGGAGAGAAAGATCCACCGAAGAGAATTAAAGTGCCGGAAGAGGACATTCTGTCACTGACGCTGAAGAAGCTGGCATCCAAGAATACCAACCGCTTCTTCCAGACCACGCTACTAGGCTCCGGATTCATCTCTAAAGATCCATCCCGATGGAACGATGATCCGTAGTTCCTCCAGGCCAAGGAATCCTCTAAGATATGCTGGTAGTGAATGATGTGGCTGAAAGAGAGGTGAAGCTAATTCAGGATTATAACTCTTCCATTACGAAGAGCAGAAACAGTATCTGCTGCAGGTGGTCACTACACATCGACGCCAGTTTCGTAGTGCAAACAAGGCTAACTTGTAATCGTGAGGACGGGAGAGTTGTTTTCCTATTTCAATCAACATTGTTTGTGTTTGGTTTGCCTCTTATTAATAAATTAATCACTTAAATAATAATATACCTATAGATATGTAATACTTGGGTATCATTTTCCTAATACAAGAGTCATTCTATAGGGAAAGAGATCAAACAAATGTGAGCTTTCCTTAGTCAGCTTGTGCATACCCTAAACAAAGTCATAATGAACTAAAACTTGGTATGCAGTGTTTTCTTGGGGAAAAGAACCAAATAAACACTGAGCACAAAAAAAATAAGCAACTTCGATTTTGTGGACCACCCTAGTATATATATATATATATATATATATATATATATATATATATATATATATATATATAGTTTATACACTAAAAACACTCTCTTTCGAACCTTCTGCACTAATATCTCTAGAGCAGCAACTTAATTTTGGGCTAACTAAAAACGAAGATTTTGGCAAAACCCTTAATTTACTTTATAAAAGATCTTTTAAACTGCTACATAAGTTACTTCCTAGAGGCTCAACTTCGCAAGTGTTCGCTAACCACAATATCTCGAGCCTTCCGAAGGAAACAGAACGTGATCAGTACAGTCTAATGCGAAGAATTAAAAAAATTAGCCAACCCAGTTATCCAAGCTTTTCACCAGTTCTGCCATACGTCTTTTAAAATATGGACATCATGATATGAAAACGTTTGTCTGTAGTTTCATTTAACATTGCCATTGCTATTTTTCGTTATTTGTATTTTTATTCTTTATATTTGTATTGTCCTATTTTCAGCTTATTTTGTCTTTTTAGCTTTTAATATTACTGTTTGTGATATGAACTGTGAATAGTCTGCCAGTAAAGTTTTTAATTTTCATTTTCATTTGAATTTACAAATAATTTCAAAATTGAAAACTTAATTGGCACAACAAAACAAAATAACTTCCATAATAAAGCGACGGTGCTAATAATAATAAAAAAATAGTGAATATATATATATATATATATATATATATATATATATATATATATATACACACCTTACCTTATGTTGTTTCGTGCGTTGGTCTCTCTTCACACGGAGGTCAAGCTGGTGGCCCCGCCTCTAGGTCTGGCCTGGTGGAGGAGCGAGTTGCTTTCCTGCGCTCTCCACCGTACATAGCCAGGCACGCCCGGCTCATCTGGTACCGTCCTGAGCCAGGCATCCAGTCTTTTCTTGAAGACTTCAACTTTGACCCCCGTTACGTTTCTGAGGTCCTTAGGAAGCTGGTTGAAAAGTCTTGGTCCCCTCACAACCAAGCTATTTTCCTTCAGGGTTGAGGAGGTCCCTTGTCGGGCCTTTAATTTGGGAACACTACACATTCTGCCTTTCCTATTTTCCAGTGTTGTTTGAATGGTAATTGGGTTTAGTTTTAGGTTTTGTACCAGTTTTTCGATCATTTTCCATATGTAGATTATGATGTACCTCTCTCTTCTTCTTTCTAGTGAGTACAGATTTAGTTTACGTAGTCTTTCCCAGCAGTTGAGTTCTTTGCAGCCATCAATCTTGGCTGTGAAATGTCTTTGCGTTTCTTCTAGTTTATTAGTTTCTTCCTTTTTATATAGGGGCATCAAAACTGAGCAGTATTCAAGTTTTGGTATAATCAGTGTTTTTAGCAGGGGAATCTTTACTGTCCTGTCCTTTCTCTTGAAAGTTCTTAGTACCTGTCCGGCGACTCTTTTTGCTTTATTTATCGCTATCTGATTTTGTGTTTCGAATTTCGCATCATCTGTCATTATTATCCCGAGATCAATCGCTTTCGTGCTTCTCTGAATTTCCTGTCTATCTGGAGCATAATATGCAGTCTGTTTAAGTTCTTCTTTTCTACCATATCTCAAGAGCTGAAATTTCTCGGCGTTGAATGACATGTTGTTGTCTTCTGACCATTTGTATATTTTGTTCGTGTCCCTCTGCAAGGCCTCCACGTCATGTACATCGCTGATTTTTCTGCTGATCTTTGTATCGTCTGCAAAGGATGTTACTATACTGTTGCTGTTAACTCCGCTGTCTATGTCTGTTAACATGATTATGAACAGGAGTGGGACCAGTACTGTCCCTTGTGGTACTGAGCTGCGTACTTCCGATTCTGATGATGATATACCTTGAATTTTGACGACCTGCAGACGATCTCTGACGAAGTTGTAGATCCATTTTCCCACTTTGCCTGTTATTCCCATATATTTAATTTTATGTGCTATTATACCATGGTCACATTTATCGAGAGCTTTAGCAAAATCTGTGTATATAACATCGTAGTTGTCATTGCCTTCCAATGCATCTAGGATATTGTTGTAGTGTTCTATTAGTTGTGATAGGCATGATCTACCTGATCGGAATCCATGCTGATTTTCGTTGAATCTTTCCCGTGTCTCCAGGAAATTATAAATTTTCTCTCTAACTATTCTTTCAAATACTTTGGTGAGGTGGGACGTCAATGAGACTGGTCTATAGTTCTTTGCTTGAGATCTGTCCCCTCCTTTATATATAGGGACAATGTTTGCTCTTTTCAAGATGCTCGGTATTTCCCCAGTGTCTAGGGATCTTCTCCATATCCAGTATAAAGGTGTAGCTATTTCATTTTTACAGTTTTTAATCAATAATGCGTTCCAATTGTCTGGACCTGCAGCTGAATGTGGTTTCATTTGTCCGAAAGCTCTCGCTACATCTTCTGGTGTAAAATCAAAGTATGTTATGTACTCTCCTTGCAATTCCTCTTCAAAGAATGCATTTATATCAGGTATCGGTTTGTCACTTTTTGGGGTACTGAAAACTGATTCATATTGAGCTCTCAATGTATCAGATATTTCTTTTGGATCGTCGGTTAGTTCATTATTTCCCGTCCTTAAGGGCCCAATAGCGGCGCGCGTTTTTGTCTTCCTTTTTGCATAGCTATAGAAGTATTTTGGATTTTTCTTTATTGCTTCTACCGCCTTTTCCTCTTCCCTCTCTGTATGGTCCTTAATCAGGGCTTGTATTTCCCTATCGATACCCTCCAGTCTTTCTTTTATTGCTTTCCTGTCATTATCTCCGCAGTTACCTAACTTCGCCTCCACTCTCTTTCTTTTGCGGAATAGTCTTCTCTTTTGCCTCCCTAGCCAGCTCCTCTTTCCTTTTGACTGTGATTTCGGAGCATATTTTTCTAAAATTCTCAGCGTTTTTTCCTCCAAGGTTGTTAGCATTTCTTCAGTTGTTTTATTCTCGAAAATTGTTCTCCATTCTATTTGGGCCATGTGCGATCTGATTGCTTCCCAATTTATAGTCTTCGAGTTTAAGTTAAAGGCCCCGAATTTACTTCTTTCCACAATATGTGTATTGTCTTTTAATGCTGTCGTAATATTTGTTGATATCTCGATTAACTTGTGGTCTGAGATAATGGTTGGGGTTATTTTTATATCAGCAATCAAGTTCGTGTTATTCGTGAATACCAGATCCAGGCAGTTATTTTTTCTGGTATTTTCTGTTATCTCCTGTGTCAGCATAAACTCATTTCTGAGAGCCATCAACATTTTTGCTTGCTCCTGGTCTTCTCTTGTGCCCGCCTTGTCCTGGTGAATATATATATTCCTATCCACCTTTTTGTATTTTATAAATGGGAAGTTAAAGTCTCCGCAGATCACTATATTGGGGGATGGAGGGTTTATAGCCTTTATTAACTTTCTGATGTTATCAATGGCCTCCGAGAATTTTTCGGTTGGGGTGCTTGGAGGCCTATAGATGACTATTACTATCAAGTTTAGTTTTTCTATTTTCACTGCTAGGAGTTCCACATAGCTGTTTGATTTACTTATTATTGTCTCTGTCATATGACCTTCCTGTACATATGTAGCACAGCCACCTTTCCGTCTCGTCGTTCTATCCGCTCTTAGTAAGTTGAAGCCCTCTATATTTATCTCTTTCTTATCAATACAATGTTCGCAGTTTTCACAATTTCCTTGGCAATCTTTAAGATGAGTTTCTGTGAGGCATGCGATGTCCGCCCTTGTTTCGTCCATAAATCCTTTCAGGTACGAGACCTTATTGAGTGATTGGTTTGGTCTTATTCCTTGAATATTAGCCAGGACAATTTTTATGTTCTCTGTTTTTCGTTGCCCCTTGTGCATTTCAAGTTCGTTTTCCTTCGATATCGCTTGATTCGTTGCCCTTTGATCCTCCGAAAGAGATCCGTTTCCGCCTACTTGTATTGGTAGCTTCTTGCCCGGTAGCGATTTGGCTCGGGAGTTTCCAGCTGTGTCAACTGCATGTGGATGACGTTTAGCATCCGTAAGGTGTCTGCGATGTTGGAGGCCTATAGATGACTATTACTATCAAGTTTAGTTTTTCTATTTTCACTGCTAGGAGTTCCACATAGCTGTTTGATTTACTTATTATTGTCTCTGTCATATGACCTTCCTGTACATATGTAGCACAGCCACCTTTCCGTCTCGTCGTTCTATCCGCTCTTAGTAAGTTGAAGCCCTCTATATTTATCTCTTTCTTATCAATACAATGTTCGCAGTTTTCACAATTTCCTTGGCAATCTTTAAGATGAGTTTCTGTGAGGCATGCGATGTCCGCCCTTGTTTCGTCCATAAATCCTTTCAGGTACGAGACCTTATTGAGTGATTGGTTTGGTCTTATTCCTTGAATATTAGCCAGGACAATTTTTATGTTCTCTGTTTTTCGTTGCCCCTTGTGCATTTCAAGTTCGTTTTCCTTCGATATCGCTTGATTCGTTGCCCTTTGATCCTCCGAAAGAGATCCGTTTCCGCCTACTTGTATTGGTAGCTTCTTGCCCGGTAGCGATTTGGCTCGGGAGTTTCCAGCTGTGTCAACTGCATGTGGATGACGTTTAGCATCCGTAAGGTGTCTGCGATGTTAAAAAAATTTTCTTGTTCCCTGATTGTGTTCCTATTGTTGTTCCTATTGTTATTTTTATTCCTATTGTCATTTAAACTTTTTTCTTTGTTCGTTGAGTCCGTCGGGAGATGTTGATAGTAGCATTTTTTCCCGAATTTGCAGGTTCAATATTTTGCGTAAGTCCTGCAAATGTCCGGGTGGTAGAATTTACATCCGTCTCCAATTTACAATGACCGTTATTATAGAAGAAATTGCATATTGGGGGATGTTCATATATACATTGTCCTCTTTTAAATCTGCAATTATCTTTTATATAATACCTGCATATAATTCCTTCCCCATATTTACTCTTGGCTTTTGTTTTTTGCTCCTTCTTGGGGGACAGTTTTACTTCGTTTGCTTGACTGCCCTCTTGTCTTGTCCTATTTGTGCTATTTGTGCTAGTTGTGTTTGTGTCCTTCGTTGCCCTTATGCTGTGTGTTGTCTTTACACTCTTTGTCGCCTGTGTGTTTTCGGCCTCGTTTTGTGACGGTATTTGATTTTTTTTTCTATTTCGCCTTTCTCCGTTTCTTCCGTTTTCCACTGTTCTTTGTTTCCACTTTCCTCTTTCATTCTCTTCTCGTAGTCTCTTTCTGCTTTAAATACCGTAAAAGAGTTTAATTCGGTCAAGCAGTTTTCGCAGAAAATTTTTAGCCCATTAAACTTCTTTGCGCTCGTTATAAGGGAGATTTTTTCATCTCCCCTTTCTAGGCATTTAAAATCAAAAAGTAGCTGACAAAAATTACACCTCATCGCCACTGTTTCATCCGTTGCATCTTTACAGATACCACAGAGTTGCAGGTATGCATTAATTTCCATGTTGGTGAAGTGACTCAAAAAGGGGGTATTATGGGAGGTATTGGGTGTGGATGACTCAAGCTGTGTGAGGGAAATGATTTTCCGTTACCCCAGGGTGGGGGATGTGGCACGCTGTATACTTCTCACTGGTTGGTCCTCTCGACTGTGGCTGCGGGGGATAATGGGGGATATTTGCGGGCACTTCAAAAACAAAACTTTCCTCACAAAGAGACTCGGGAAAAAAAACAAATGCTGTATATATTAATTCACTTTGTTTTTATTTACTTTTTTTTGGTATACGCCGCAATTTTTACTTTTTTTAAAAGAAATACCGCTGTGCACTATCAATTAACTCACAATATCGGCACCGTTTAAAACTGATTAACTGCAGGATTTTCACTGTAATACCGCTTTTATTCGGACTTCGATCGAAACACGTGTAACCGCCACAACAGCAAAACACATCATATATATATATATATATATATATATATATATATATATATATATATATATATATATATATATATAGTAGGGATGAAACGGGTACCCGAACGGATACCCGACCCGATCGGGTAATTGCTCAAAAATCGGGTAGTAAAAACCTACGTGCACGGGACTTTCTTCGCGACTCAAAGCAGTCGTGAAAAGCCGTCGAAAGTCGTGAAAATACGCCACATACTACACATCCATTTCTTGTTTATAATTTTTTTTTATTTATAAAAGAAATGGCGTAAAATTGTGAAAAATTACCTGTATTTGCATTTTGCAGTGTGTAACATTCAGTAATATTTTTAAGTTTTTGTGTGTGCGTAGTAGAATAAGGTATTATGTTCCAAAAATGGCTGTTGTTTTAATTTAAATTTAATTTTAATGATAATGTTGCAAGACCCGATCGGGTACCCGTACCCAATCGGGTATTACACTTCGGGTACCGAACCCGATTACCCGGTAAAATAGCTACCCGTTTCATCTCTTATATATATATATATATATATATATATATATAGAGAGAGAGAGAGAGATGTAATTATGAATTGGAATATAAAGATTTTAAAATACTTTCTTCAGCTGATACAAAACAAGACCTTTTAATCCAACAATCAATGATTATAAAGAAAAATAAGCCAAAGTTAATTAAACATTGATAAATTTTTTATTTCTTTATATATTATTTGAAATTAAAAAAATTACGGACTAAATATCAGAAAATAATGTTTTGTCACCCTATAAAGCTTCACTATTTTATATATTTTTATCTGTTTATAATATGAATTGTAAATCAATTTAGAAAGTGATTTTAGTCTTGAGAAGGGGCCAAGGTCCGAAACGTTCACTCTTAAATAAATATTTTAAGATGAAATATTGCGAGCGTTTTGGATTATCTTGTTTTATTTTAAATAATACTCGTATATACTCTGTAATATATATATATATATATATATATATATATATATATATATATACTTTTCCTTTTAACCTTTCAAATGATCCGTGTGATGAGTCCTCATTTCACGAAAGTCAAGCTTGTTGCGCCTCTTTTTGATATAGGTTAAATGAGAGAGTCAGTTTCATAAAAGTTTTACTGCCATTCGCATAACTGGATGGCTTCTTTACTTTAAAAAATAAATTGGCTAGGATATACAGTGTGTGTGTATATATATATATATATGAAATGAAAATGAAAATGAAAAGGTTTATTGGCAGACTATAGTCCATATGACAAATATTATTAATACAATGACAGTTCATATACTAAGGATACAAATATATACAATTGATTAGAAATAATACTGTAATGTCGAAGTTAAGTGGAGCTACAGACAGACGTTTTCATACCAAGAAGTCCATAGCTTAGAGGATAAATGGCAGGACTCATGGATAGCTTGGATGATCGGGTTGGTTGATTTTTTAATTCTTTGCATTAGACTGTGTTGAGCACGTCTTGTAACCTCCGGCAAGCTCGGGACATTGCGGGTAGCAAACATTTGCGAAGTTGAGCATCTCGGGGTAATTTATGTAAGAGTCTAAAAGACCTGTTGTACAGCAAATTTAGAGTTCTGCCAGAACCTTTTTTATAATTCACCCACAGTTGCTGTCCGTATATATTACTACAGAAAGTACGAAAGAGAGTGTCTTTAGCTTCAATTGTACAGAATCGAAAGTTCCTTATGGTCATATTCACTTTAGCACACAGGCTTCGAGATTGTTTCCTTATATCCGAGTCATCACTTAAGGAACTGGTAATAGTTTGACCCAAATACTTAAACTCTTGTACTTCCTCAATGACTTCACCTTTCATTTTAAACCTTATATCAGCTGGCTGATTACAGCTTTTAGGATGAAATTGCATAACCTTAGTTTTTGTAACATTAAAAAGAATATCATGTTTCTGCGAATACACTTCGCAGACTTTTAGTAGCCGATCCAGACCTTTAACAGAGGGACTTATTAATACCATAACATCGACATAAACTAAGTTATTTATCCTTGTGTTATCTATACAACATCCCACTGTTGCCTCATTAAGTGAAGCAATTAATCCGTCGATATACACATTAAACAGCATAGGGGAGAGCAAGGAGCCTTGTCTCACCCCGCAAGAGGAGCCAAAACACTTGGATAGTACAGGGTGCCCATAAATGTTTACCCTGAAAACAGTATGCTCTCATGTTTTAATGACGAATCTTACAGCCGTTTTCTTTTTACAGCTGATCTCGTACACGCATAGAGTTTCTGTGCTGGTGTGTTTCGTCTACCGCATTCGCCGCTAGGAGCGCTGTAGTAGCTGTTCAGTTAAGATGGCGTCTGTGACAGAGAAGGCGCAATGTGTTGTGTGGCTTGCAGAAACAAAATCTCCTGTCAGTGTTCAGCGAAGGTTCAGAACAAAGTATGGAAAGAATCCACCTGATGTGAAGTTAATTAAGTCGTGGATGAAAAAATTCTTGGAAACTGGAAACGTGGGAAAGGGAAAGAGCAGTGGTAGACCATCAGTTTCCGATAGGACTGTGGAAAACATTCAAACTGTCATCTTCCAACAAGATGGGGCACCCCCTCATTGGGCGCATGTTGTTCGTGAAACTCTCGACGCAACATTTCCAAATCGATGGATTGGTAGGGACGGGCCAATCCCATGGCCCCCAAGATCACAAGACATTACCCCGCTGGATTTCTTTCTCTGGGGTCATGTTAAAGATTTGGTTTATGCAACAGTTGTTCCAGATATCAGGACATTGCGAGAACGCATTACGGATGCAATTGCAACAGTTAACCCACAAATGTTGGAAAATGTGTGGCCTGAGTGTGAATACCGTTTAGACATTTTACGGGCCAATCCCATGGCCCCCAAGATCACCAGACATTACCCCGCTGGATTTCTTTCTCTGGGGTCATGTTAAAGATTTGGTTTATGCAACAGTTGTTCCAGATATCAGGACATTGCGAGAACGCATTACGGATGCAATTGCAACAGTTAACCCACAAATGTTGGAAAATGTGTGGCCTGAGTGTGAATACCGTGTAGACATTTTACGTGCCACTAGGGGTGCACATGTGGAAGCTTATTAAGTTCATTAACTATGTATCAAAACTTTGTATGTTTATCTACTTATGATTAAACCTGTGTTTGAATACGAGTGTTTATTTAAAAGTTATAGCATGCTTTAATCAGGGTAATCATTTATGGACACCCTATACATTGCCTCACCTAACAGTGAAAGATTCGTGGGAATACCAAAATTTCAATAAATTTAATATGTACATGGGAACCTTCCTGTCTTCTAGTTTTGCAAATAAAATATTGTGGTTTACCCTATTATATGCCTTACTTATATCTAAGAAACAGCTATAAATAGTTGAATTACTGTCAATATATATATATATATATATATATAGGGTGGGCGGAAAGTAGCTCCCTATTTTGGATTGGTAAAAAAATACGTATATTATCCATTTATTTCAGAAGAAATAATATGAAAAGGTAGGCATACATGGTAGGTTTTCTCTAAAATTCAATGTGGGCTCCAACTCTTTCCACCAGCTTCTGGAGCCGCCCAGGAATGGCGTCCACTGACTTTAGCAGGAACTCCGGCGGGATGGAGGACATGACTTCCCGAATTCGGTCCTCCAGTTCTTCCAATGTCCTCGGTTTGGTGCGGTAGACTTCTTCCTTTACCCACCCCCAAAGAAAGAAGTCGCACGATGTCAAGTCGGGGCTCCTGGCTGGCCATTGATGTGGACCACGACGACCCATCCAACGCCCAGGGAAGTGGGCATCCAGCCACTCACGGACAACAAGAGCGAAGTGCGGAGGGGCGCCATCTTGCATAAATATCAGATCGTCGATGTTCTCCCATGTGCTGACAACCGGCCAGACCTCGTTTCGCAACATAGCAAGGTACCGCTCAGCATTCATGGTGTTGCGCAGAAGGAACGGGCCCACAACCTGATCTGAGGTCATACCAAACCACACCGTTACACTGAACCGATTCTGCCGTTTTTCAGCGGTAACCGTGCGACTTCTTTCTTTGGGGGTGGGTAAAGGAAGAAGTCTACCGCACCAAACCGAGGACATTGGAAGAACTGGAGGACCGAATTCGGGAAGTCATGTCCTCCATCCCGCCGGAGTTCCTGCTAAAGTCAGTGGACGCCATTCCTGGGCGGCTCCAGAAGCTGGTGGAAAGAGTTGGAGCCCACATTGAATTTTAGAGAAAACCTACCATGTATGCCTACCTTTTCATATTATTTCTTCTGAAATAAATGGATAATATACGTATTTTTTTACCAATCCAAAATAGGGAGCTACTTTCCGCCCACCCTGTATATATATATATATATGTTATATATATATATAAGTAGCAACAATACTAGTCCGTATGTAATGCAAGACTAGTCTAAGTCTACCTGGCTCTATTATTATATAATATATATATATATATATATATATATATATGGCTATCTTAGGGCGATTAACCCCCATCAGATCAACCATAATCATAATACAAGGCTTCCCAATGATTTCATACATAAACCAAATTATTCCATGCAAATTGCAGAAAATGCTCTCTCCTACAAAGGGGTAGATATCTTGAACGTTATACCCACAAACATCAGGCAAGCACCATCACTAATTTCGTTTCGCAACTCACTAAAGAAACACTTTATAAACGCCTACTAATGTATGTGTATACACCGAATGTCCCAATAAAATGTTTACACATCATATTAACAATATATATATATATATATATATATATATATATATATATATCAATATGCACACTTTAGATGATAGTAATATGCGCTGATGTATTAGTATATTTATAGCACTTAGTAGTAGTAGTACAGTAATGGTGTATTGTACTTAACAGTAGTATCCCTTGTTACAGGAAATGGCGGCATTGCAGTTACCGTTTGGAACATTACCACCATCACGGGTAACAATTACAAGATTACGTGACAAGTTTGAGACTGACGGAACAGTGCAAAACGTCAACAAAGGCAGATCTGGAAGACGTTGCACTTCAGCTGACAATGAAAGTGTTGAGACCGTGTTACAGGCCTTCACAAACTCTCCAAATAAGTCTACAAGGCAATGTTCTCGTGAGACTGGTGTTTCTAAATCCAGCGTTCATCGCATTTTGCGACGTGAAAAGTGGAAACCGTACATACCTAAACTGCTCCATGCAATGAATAAGGACGATCCAGATCATCAAATAGAATTTTATGAGTGGTTTTTGCACATGTGTGATGAAAAACAATCTTTTCCTGGTTTCATTGTTTGGTCTGATGAAGCCACTTTTAAACTTAATAGTACTATCACTCGACACAACTGTGTGTACTGGGCCACCGAAAATCCAAACGTAACAGAAGAATGAGCATTTAATCAACCAGGAGTGTCAGTGTGGTGTGGTCTGTCTTCCAGAGGACTGATAGGGCCATTTTTCTTTGAGGACACTGTCACAGGTGCTGCTTACTTATCAATGCTGCAAGACAACATTGTACCTTCAATCAGAGCTCTTTTTCTGGAAGAAGAGTGTTACTTTCAACAGGATGGCGCGCCACCACATTACCGCAATGACGTTAGAAATTTTCTCAATGTTTGTTTTCCTAGAAGATGGATAGGAAGGGGATGTACGGAGTATCCACCACGATCTCCTGACTTAACACCTTTAGACTTTTACTTCTGGAGCACTCTGAAGAACACTGTGTATGCTGAAAAACCAAGGACACTACAGGCCTTGAGACACGAAATTGAAATAGCCTTTGCCAACATTCCACTCCGAACAATCCGAACAGTATGCCGATCTGTTGCGCGCCGCTGTAAAGAATGTATTGAAGCTAGTGGCGGATATTTTGAACATTTAAAACATTAAAGTAAGCAGCACAACCATGAAGGTATTGACGCTGCTGGCTGATAGTTCGAACATTTAAACATTAAAGAAGCCTATTTGCTATCTATTTACTATCCGCCTATTTTGCTTATTGATATATATGTTAATATGATGTGTAAACATTTTTTGGGACCCTCTATATATATATATATATATATAAAAAGTGAACAATGAACAATTCCTACACCATCATTATATGGATTTATTGTCTTCATGCAGAACTTATGTTCGTATAGTTTTATGTTCGAATGTCCATTTTTACATAAGAAACCAAAATCGCATAAGCGAGTTTTGGATAGAATTTCGATTTATACTTCTTTATTCATTACTGTATTTCCCTAATTCATCTTTTCTAATAATGACTTATACACTATGACGTCATAAAATAACTTTGTTCTCTTTACGTTTCCATGCTTTGTACACTGAATCACGTTCTTAGTATTTGGACATCTTCCGTGTGGAATGTATGGTAAATTCTTTAATAATAATGTTGTGGTGTTATGTAGTATAAACATTATTATTCAACCATATTCATCCATACGTCACATTTTCCCGTCATTAAATTCCCTTGATCATTATCCTATATAAATTTTCATGCCTTCGTTCGAAAACGCAAAAATACGTTCTCGTATTATTTTTTTCATTTTTATTTTTAAACTATATCACCTCCCGCATTGAACTCAAGAATGCTTAGTAAGCTATGATCGAATTCCGCTGACCAGCAGATTCGAACGCTCAAAGATAAAATACCTCGTTTCGCTCTGATTTCAAATTTATAACATATTATAACATATTATGTTATATCATGTGTGTCATGTCTCATGTACTTGTGTTGTACTAATAACCATATATAATAACCATCTAGTATAACCATCTAGTATAACCATCTAGTATAACCATATAGTATAACCATATATAAATATATAAAAACACTGTAAGAATGGTAAACGACGTAATGTACTTCATTGAAACAGTAATTAAATGTAATGATTTAATTTATAATTTAAGAATGTACTTTAAAATGGAAGTGTAATTAAAACAATAAGTGAATATGAAGTAATCCATAATTGTAATCGTAATTGTAATGAACCAAAATTAATACGTACTCAGTCGTGTACTTAATTTGTACTTATGTGTACTATTACGAAATGATATCGTCTTCATAAATGTAGACTTGGCGAAAAATACAAATTAGTTTTTATTTTTATTTTTTTTAGTTGAAATCTTTCAAAACATCTGATCATGTGTTTAAAAAGGGGGGAAATTTAACCTTCAACTGTCCTCCCCCAAAATATTTAAGTTTAGCTATATTATACATGTATTGTAAAATTAGAGCACTTCTTCTTTGCACTTCTTCATTGCACTTCTTCATTAGACTTCAGATTAGCACTTCATTGCGACTCCTTTGTTAGCAGCCTTGCTGCGGGGAGGGGGCAGAGGCCCCTTGCCTTAATATTTTTAGATTCCGGCCTGAGCCATGGTCGAAAGAGGTCGAACCTCTACCCCTGTAAATTCAGAGCAGTACCTGTATATTTTTAAGAAGTAAACCAAAGTAAAAGAAGTTCTTATTTTTCCCTTCGAGCCGTGCTCTCTTCAGGAACTCAGTCAGAAAAGTCGATAATTTTAGTATAAGAGAAAGTATCAGAGTATTATAGCAAGAGAAGAATTAATAATTCTCGACCCATAAGCTAGAGAAAGAGACAACCCAAGCACCATAGAAGATATTGGCATAACAGTCTGGCGAGTCTGTAGCCAAGGGTTTAACAGAGTGGCGACCCACCATTTAAGGCGACCGAAAAGAATTATAGAATGTTATAGAAGAAATATCCGTTGCTTGCCTCCTAACTAGAACCCCCGTCGATCCGAACCGACTCAGGGCCATAAAAGGGGGGTTAACAATTGGCGACCCTGCATCAGGATAAAAATCAAGAACGCCCCGTCGACGTCGAAGCACCCCATAGGGACATAGAAGAAGAGGATCTTAGCAGATTTTAAGAAGATTATTTTTAGAAGAGGATTTTAAGAAGAGGCCACTCTTTGGCCAAGATAGAAATTACCCTGCACCAGGATAAAAAGATTATTTTAAGAAGAAGATTACTTTAAGAAGAAGATTACTTTAAGAAGAAGATTTTAAGAAGAGGCCACTCTTTGGCCAAGAATAGAAATTACCCTGCATCAGGATAAAAACAGTTGACCGGCGTGTCACGACTTCTAGTTCGTAACATCCACCCTTGAACCGGTGTGTCACGACTCCAAGTTCTCCACGCCTAGTTTTCATCCAAGAAGAAGTAGCCAGGAAGACGTCTTCAGGACACGTCTCTGAGGATTTCCCCATAGAAAATTTTGTTAAGTACAGTTTGTTTTTTTAAGTAATTTATAAACACTTGAAAAGTCAGTATTATTAACAGTTAATAATAAGTATCAAGTTAGAATTTACAAGAAACACAGTGAACATTTCAGACACCAGTGATACATTTTTTTTAGTGAAACAGTAATTGTAACACAGAGAGTTAATTGTAACACAGAGAGTTAATTGTAACACAGAGAGTTAATTTCGCAGAGAGTTAATTTCGCAGAGAGTTAATTTCGCAGAGAGTTAATTTCGCAGAGAGTTAATTTCGCAGAGAGTTAATTTCAAGAGAGTTATTTTCACTGTTATATTCAGTATAGAATAATTTTATTTTATGTATCA
Source organism: Bathynomus jamesi (assembly GCA_023014485.1). NCBI lineage: Eukaryota > Metazoa > Arthropoda > Malacostraca > Isopoda > Cirolanidae > Bathynomus > Bathynomus jamesi. The sequence continues at coordinate 1,182,961 of JAJOZX010000765.1, read as the reverse complement.
AACATAATAGTATCGTACCTTCGTGTACATTAGAGTGAAATGTTGTTTACATTTTATATTTTTGTTTGCAAATTTTTTTCAATTACTGAATTGAATTGACTTGCAAATTAAGAGAGAGAGAGTTTACAGAGAGTTTACAGAGAGTTTACAGAGAGTTTAGAGAGAGTTTAGAGAGAGTTTACAGAGAGTTTAGAGAGAGTTTATAGAGTTATAGAGTTACTTGAAGCAGTTTCAAGTTCCATTTTCAGTTTTCAGACAGTTTCAGTTGGTTGTAACCAAAAGGGACAACCAAACCCCAGAGATTTATAAAGATACTTGAAGTAATTTTGAAGTCATTTTTTGAAGTCATTTTTTGAAGTCATTTTTGAAGTCATTTTTGAAGTCAGTTTTTGAAGTCAGAAGGTTGCACCAAGAGGGTCAACCAAACCCCAGAGGTTAATAGTCTCCACTTGATAAAGATCAAGTGCAGTCATTTTCCATTTTCAGTTAATCTTCACTTGATAGCAGTTCAAGTGCAAGACAGTTTAAGTTTCAAGATACTTGACAAGCGTTCAAGTTAGACAGATTAAGTTTCAAGATACTTGACAAGCGTTCAAGTTAGACAGTTTAAGTTTCAGAATACTTGACAAGCGTTCAAGTTAGGCAGTTTAAGTTTCAGAATACTTGATAAGAGTTCAAGTTAGTTTCAGAATACTTGATAGAGTTCAAGTTAGTTTCAAGAATACTTGATAGAGTTCAAGTTAGTTTCAAGAATACTTGATAGAGTTCAAGTTAGTTTCAAGAATACTTGATAGAGTTCAAGTTAGTTTCAAGAATACTTCATAGAGTTCAAGTTAGTTTCAAGAATACTTGATAGAGTTCAAGTTAGTTTCAAGAATACTTGATAGAGTTCAAGTTAGTTTCAAGAATACTTGATAGAGTTCAAGTTAGTTTCAAGAATACTTGATAGAGTTCAAGTTAGTTTCAAGAATACTTGATAGAGTTCAAGTTAGTTTCAAGAATACGTGATAGAGTTCAAGTTAGTTTCAAGAATACTTGATAGAGTTCAAGTTAGTTTCAGAATAGTTGATAAAGTTCAAGTCAGACAGTTTTATTCCAAGTCAGTTTTATCCCAAGTATTCCGAGTCCCAAGTATTCCGAGTCCCTAGTATTCCGAGTCCCAAGTATTCCGAGTCCCAAGTATTCCGAGTCCCAAGTATTCCGAGTCCCAAGTATTCCGAGTCCCAAGTCAGTTTTCAATGCAGTCAATTGAATTCAACTTTTCCTTTGTAATTTAAGAGAATTTAATTTAAGAAAATGTAATTTAAGGGAATTTAATTCAAACTTTTTTTTTTGTTGTAAAAGAGAATTAAATTCTACCAGAATTGACCGGTTTGCGTCTTTAGTTTAACCTTTTTTTTTTTGTTTGTAAGAAGGAAATTGACCCATTTGTCTTTTCTTTTCATGCCATTGTTGCGTATATAAATATATACTTATGTATTTTAATGTTTGTAACAAAACCGTTTTTACAAAGGTTGTAACGATTTTGGTAATTATTGTAATGTATATGAGGAACATGCCGTCCCTCCGTTTGTTGAACTCTTTTGATTTTTGTTCTAAGTAGTGTGACAAGCAATCTCTTTCCTTTAAAAAAAAAAAAAAAACGTAATTGTCAATTTCATACTAAAATATCAAATAATTCAAATTCTATCAACATTTAACGAAAAAGTATGATTTTTCTACTTAAAATGCAAAAATTATTAAAACCTTTTTAATATTTTTTTTTATTATATAAAAATAATTTTTAATGTAAAATTTACCTGAAATTATTAAAAGAAAAGATTGTTCGAAATGCTTTCCTTCCATTTCAATAACTTTTTTATTCTTGGTCGAAATTCATCTATGGCTCGATTTACTTTTATTTTTTTAAATATTATAAAATTATGTTTAGCTCGTTGAAATGCATAATTGATTTCTATTTTTAATCTGTATTCTTAATTTTCTTAATTCAATTATCGTACCGATACTTCTGGTTAATGTTAATGGTTATATAGTTCATATATAGCTAGGAATGTTACTAGTCGAATTTAATTCCATCTTCAAAATTCAATTTTAAAACCGTGAGATTTACTTTCATTAATTGTAAGTTCTTCTAAGTTCGTTTTTTTAATTACCTTATACGTGTAACTGATTAATTATGTAAAATCTATAATCCTAAGTGAATTTTATTACTTTTGACACATTCGAATTCATTTACGTTCCGTCCCTCCAGTCACTTTTGCATTAAAACGCGTATGAAAACATTATCATCATAATACATAATAATTATTGCTTACTTTATATAAATTCTCGCTCATGCATTTATACAGTTAATTTAACAATCCTATCAGCTAATCTGTGTCTCGAAATTATAAAATACACACTTTGTACCCAATAAACATAAATACACATTTGACCACAGGTCTATACATCATCCACTACGTAATTCGATTTGTACCTACAACAGTCAATAAAAATGCATGTATGCACACTATATATATATATATATATATATATATATATATATATATATATATACAAACCTTATGCTAAAATCATTGAATATTTAGTTACTTGAACAATCCTATCAGCTAATCTGTCCCTCGAAATTGTAAAATACACACTTTGCACCGAATACACCCAAATACACACTTGACCACAGGTCTATACATCATCCATTACATAATTCGATTTTTTCTACAATAGTCAATAAAATTAGTTATCAATTGTACTATCATGGAAGCCTCGAAAAATCCATGAACTTTAAAATTTATATTTTTCCCTTTTACTCTATTCATTATGTACATAATTTTTCCCACAGAAAAATAAAAATTTTGTAAAAAATTTTAACCATATCAATGTTTGTCTAACTTAATTGTTTGTCTAAATTAACGTATTAATCCTTTATTCTGTTTCTATAAAAGTAAAGTTTTAATCTTTGAATTTTTATATTTTATCATAGCCCTCTAAGCGAGTGTCATGTTAAAAATTTGATTACTCTGCATTGTACTCAACTACCCGAACTCGTTCTGTATAAAATTTGTATTGTAAAGAATGTCGTCATCTAACTTGAATTACTTCGATGATATTTTCTCAATTGTATTATATTGTATTATATTATTGTATTAATACCATTTTGGGGGGGAAATACTGTAAAAAGTGAACAATGAACAATTCCTACACCATCATTATATGGATTCATTGTCTTCATGCAGAACTTATGTTCGTATAGTTTTATGTTCGAATGTCCATTTTTACATAAGAAACCAAAATCGCATAAGCGAGTTTTGGATAGAATTTCGATTTATACTTCTTTATTCATTACTGTATTTCCCTAATTCATCATTTCTAATAATGACTTATACACTATGACGTCATAAAATAACTTTGTTCTCTTTACGTTTCCCATGCTTTGTACACTGAATCACGTTCTTAGTATTTGGACATCTTCCGTGTGGAATGTATGGTAAATTCTTTAATAATAATGTTGTGGTGTTATGTAGTATAAACATTATTATTCAACCATATTCATCCATACGTCACATTTTCCCGTCATTAAATTCCCTTGATCATTATCCTATATAAATTTTCATGCCTTCGTTCGAAAACGCAAAAATACGTTCTCGTATTATTTTTTTCATTTTTATTTTTAAACTATATCACCTCCCGCATTGAACTCAAGAATGCTTAGTAAGCTATGATCGAATTCCGCTGACTAGCAGATTCGAACGCTCAAAGATAAAATACCTCGTTTCGCTCTGATTTCAAATTTATAACATATTATAACATATTATGTTATATCATGTGTGTCATGTCTCATGTACTTGTGTTGTACTAATAACCATATATAATAACCATCTAGTATAACCATCTAGTATAACCATATAGTATAACCATATATAAATATATAAAAACACTGTAAGAATGGTAAACGACGTAATGTACTTCATTGAAACAGTAATTAAATGTAATGATTTAATTTATAATGTAAGAATGTACTTTAAAATGGAAGTGTAATTAAAACAATAAGTGAATATGAAGTAATCCATAATTGTAATCGTAATTGTAATGAACCAAAATTAATACGTACTCAGTCGTGTACTTAATTTGTACTTATGTGTACTATTACGAAATGATATCGCCTTCATAATTAGTTTTTATTTTTATTTTTTTTAGTTGAAATCTTTCAAAACATCTGATCATGTGTTTAAAAAGGGGGGAAATTTAACCTTCAACTGTCCTCCCCCAAAATATTTAAGTTTAGCTATATTATACATGTATTGTAAAATTAGAGCACTTCTTTGCACTTCTTCTTCATTGCACTTCTTCATTAGACTTCAGATTAGCACTTCATTGCGACTCCTTTGTTAGCAGCCTTGCTGCGGGGAGGGGGCAGTGGCCCCTTGCCTTAATATTTTTAGATTCCGGCGTGAGCCATGGTCGAAAGAGGTCGAACCTCTACCCCTGTAAATTCAGAGCAGTACCTGTATATTTTTAAGAAGTAAACCAAAGTAAAAGAAGTTTTTATTTTTCCCTTCGAGCCGTGCTCTCTTCAGGAACTCAGTCAGAAAAGTCGATAATTTTAGTATAAGAGAAAGTATCAGAGTATTATAGCAAGAGAAGAATTAATAATTCTCGACCCATAAGCGAGAGAAAGAGACAACCCAAGCACCATAGAAGATATTGGCATAACAGTCTGGCGAGTCTGTAGCCAAGGGTTTAACAGAGTGGCGACCCACCATTTAAGGCGACCGAAAAGAATTATAGAATGTTATAGAAGAAATATCCGTTGCTTGCCTCCTAACTAGAACCCCCGTCGATCCGAACCGACTCAGGGCCATAAAAGGGGGGTTAACATTATATATATATATATACATATATATATATATATATATATATATATATATATACACATCTATATATATACTGTATATTGCAACTTGTAAATATTACTAAACAATGAAAATCACCTATTATATATGCAAAATTCACAATCTTAAAATAGGTGCAATTATAAACCATATAAATTAGATGTTAAAAGTTTCCAATATATTACGCCATAGTTATAATTTGCCTCACTCATCTGTATTTTTGTAACCTTAAGATTGTATCATGATTTGTATTGTTCACCACTTTTCTTTTCTGTTATTTCTATTATTATTTCTATTATCATTTTCTATTATTTCAAAGATTATTTCAATTTTAATTTGTAATGACAGACTTAACTAAATGCAACATTATTTTATTTTCAACAAATTATATTTATATGTGACATTTTCCTATGTAAAAATAGAAATGAATCTCAAAGAGTTTTGCCTGAAAAACTGTCATGCTTCCCAACGTCATATTCAGATAAGAATACTGTAATTAAACTACAAAAATTAAACGTTAATCCCAAAATTGTGTAAACCAGTATGGATGTAATGTTCAGTTGCCCGCATATGTAATGTTCCTAGCCTTACAGGCGACTCCGTACATGTCGCAACGCTTCAGTGTTTGTCGAGGTACCACACTTGGGGAAGGTCGGGTGGAGCCTGGAGGGTTGCCAACTTGCATTTTATCCAAAAATCAAGCATTATTAAACATTGTTTCAATAAATTTTTTCTAATTTTGTTTGTTGTAACCGTTGAAGAAATCTAGTTTCAATTTGAAAAAACTTAGTCTTAAAAAAAACCTAAAAAAAAATATTGTTCGACATTCTGCTGGACAAAATCTGGCAACCGTAGGTGGAGGGGGGACAACCGAGTCCAAGTCTGTGTTCATAAAGATAAACAATTAATATGATCGTGAACAGCGTTGCACTCCATGTAGTTTACTAGTTTACTGCAAATCTATATGAACAGTTACTACAATAGAACTTTTTATATACTCATGAATGCGAAATGTTCGCATGCAGAAAATTTTCACTTTTTTCGCGTAGGCTATAGTTTAGGCGAAAATATCCAGCAGGTGAAAATTTGACAATTTAAACTAATCTTTGGAAGATAGTAAGAAAATAAAACTTAGTTCATTAAAATACTTTAATTGAAAAATAAATTCAGTTTATTGTAATAATAAAACATTGTAAAGTAAAAGCAGTAAAAACATTTTAAATTATACTGTATAACAAGAACGTCATGAATGCCGCTAATTTTCCAACCCTTCCGAATGGTCTCCCTCATTTTGTGTAGGTTATTCAATGCAGAGACAATCCATTTAGCATGAATAGGTTTCTGTGTGGTGAGCTTCAAATCTATCTTACCGAGAGATTCATTTACGTTGTGGGCTGCTGAAACTTTATCCGCATACCAAGAGGTAAAACTTACCTTGATATACAACCTCACCCTCGACTAATCACAGTCCAGAATAAATGTCGTCATTCATGATGTCATTTTAATCTGTAAGATTATAACTAGCAACTGTTGACGCGAAATTATGATGTCGTGAACTCGTTCAAGGATATGAAAGAGCGAAAATTTGCTGCCGCGAAATTAATCTGGTTTACAGTATATATACTTATAAACTCGTACAATATTATACTAATGTTTGTGAAATGACGTTGATGGGCCAAACCGAGGTGTTGACATGGTTACTGGCATGATCTATTTTCTACACGAAAAACGGCAAAATTTCCTGCAAGCGAACATTTTGCATTCAATAGTACAGGGGTGGCGAACCTTTTCGAGAGCGTGTCCCCAAATTGGCGATAATTATCTGAAAAATTCTCTCGCGTGCCCGTGGGAATTTTGAGCAGATTGTTATTATTTTTATTATTATATTTGTATTTTCTAAAATTTTTATAGAGAAAGAGAACAAAATACTTGAAAGCATTCTTAGGAATGTCTATTTAGGCAACCAATAACTCTTCTAAATTGTTTTAAATGGGACAGCTTTAGGAATTACATGTTATTTAAACTAGTAATTCACAAGAGATAAAATTAATGATTTAGTGACAATAATAATATACCTTTATTTCATAAAAAAGGAGTCCTGTTGGTTATTTACGTGTATTCATTGGTTTACTATTAACAAAAGTATGAGAGAGAGATTGAAATAAATGAAAGCATTTTAGAAAGCCTGTCCAAAAAATTATTAATAACAATGTTTTTAAAAAATAATTGAAAAATAACATCATTTATAAGTAGTACTGGGTGCTCTTCCAATATGTGCTCTACCGCGAAACTGTGATCTACCATATTCCAATACGTGCTCTACCGTGAAACTAGCCTTATAAGGCTAACTAACGAAAATATCATGACTTAACCTAACCAATCGTTAGGTCAACTATACGCCCTTGACGATTGGTTAGGTTAAGTCGTGATATTTTCGTTAGTTAGCCTTATAAGGCTAACTAACGTACCTGCTGCTAATCCAAATAATCTAAGGTAGATCACGTATTGGAATGTAAATTTTAAGGTAGAGCACATATTGGAAGAGCACCTAGTACTGTACCTTATAAGTGACAAATGAAATGTGACTGAAATGATAAGCTTTGGTTAATATGATAAAACACATATGAACACTTCTCACTGCTCCCTGTTTGTAAAAATTCATTCGCAGCATTATTTGGTAGTAATGATAATCATTATATATATATACACATATTTATTTATTATGAGTGGGGTTCAAAAAATCTTGGGGTGGCAGTGCATGCCGCGTGCCAACAAAATTTCTTCGCGTGCCATACGTTCGCCATCCCTGCACTAGTATATAAAAAGTCCTATTGTAGTAGCTGTTCATATAGAGTTGCAGTAATCATAACGGAACCTTCTTACTGCATAAGACTAGTAAACTACATGGAGTTCAACGCTGTTCACGATCATATTAATTGTTTATGTTTATGAACACAGACATTACATTATAATTACCTGTACGTCAATGACTGCACATTCAATTGTCCTTTAGATTAGGGGGATTGTTAATCCTAAATTTTGCTCGGGACAAGCGTAAAATTTGGAGATACCATTTCTAAGCACGATTTTATATTTAATTTTTTTTTCCGAAACTTCTTACCCCCTGTACACTAGGGTGGATCGATTTTACATTTTTTTCGATTTCCATATTCTAATAGAGACAAACACTTGCGCATGCATGAGAAAATAGCCTCTGCAAAATCTTAGCTTAATAGGTAATCATCTTCTGCCCCCGGCAGAGCGATGAAAATCATATTTTAGTAGTCAAAAACGTATTTTTCTTATAATTTTTAAAATATTTCAATGTGCATCAAAATTATTCCTAATGTTGGTTTACGTCGTCGTCGGCCTAGGCAAGCTACGGCTTGGGACCGTAGCGCATCTATCCGGTATAGGTTAACCTGGATGATGTAGCCATAAGCACTGCCGCTAGTTAAGTGCCAACCAGTGATTATCTCACTAGCCGTATTGAGTCCGTTAGGCGAAACTGCGACAGTACCAAAGGTGGAAAATATAACCTTTGGTTTTCTATTATTTATTTGCAAAATGGACATGGTATTAGATTAAAATAAATATTTGAATATAAATAATTAACTGACAATTGTGATATATAATTAATTATGTTTACATACAATAAAATAATATAGTATACATAAAATTAGTATTAATGTGGTTCACAATTGAATTATAATGGGGTAACTAATTTAAAATGAATTTATAACTATTCCGAAATTCAAGACGGTAAAATTAACATTTATCTTGAAACTAAAATAAGAGTATTCACTACACACTCCCCCACCAGAGAGGAAGTTCAAAGAGTTCCGAACGACACAGATTTCCGCTGAACCTTTTTGGTAGCTACTTGTACCTCACTTAAGGTTGATTCCAAAAACGCAGGCTTAAGACGATCGATAGAAACCTTGTCGACCTTGGAACGGCGCTGGATGAGAAATGATTTGCGCGTAGTCGGAGAACTTCATAGGGTCCGTCATATGGACATTGGAGAGGCCGTTTTGGGACAGGTACACGAACGAAAACGTGGGTGCAAGACTGGAGGGCTGGGGAAACAAAGATGTTCTGTTGGCTAGTCAATCGAGGGGAACAGGCTGAAGGGACTGCATGTGAGAGGAAAGTGTTTGAGCGAATTCCGTAGGATCGCATGACTTATCCCCTGCAGTGAAGTAGCCACCTGGTAGCCGCAGTGTTGTTCCATAGACTAGTTCAGCCGCTGTAGTCTTCAGATCACTCTTAAATGCAGAGCGAATACCAAGCAACACGAGTGGAAGCTTATCCATCCAATGGGAGTCTTCGTGACACATAAGGGATGACTTCAGCTGGCGATGGAAGCGTTCGACGAGGCCGTTAGCTTGCGGATGATACGCACAGGTATGCGCATGTACTGTACCCAACAAGCTGGTAAACTTCTTCCAAAGCGAAGACTCAAATTGGCGACCTTGGTCAGTGATGACTTTTGTCGGCAATCCAAATCTTGATACCCATCCATGAAGAAAGGCTCTTGCAACAGTGTCCGCTTGGATATCAGGAAGTGGGATGGCTTCAGGCCATCTGGAAAAGCGGTCGAGACAGGTGAGCAGATAACGTTGGCCTTGAATCACTGGAAGAGGGCCAACAATGTCTACATGAATTACCTCAAATCGCTGGGATGGGGGCGGAAATGCGTCAAAGGGGGACCTGGTGTGCCTTTGGACTTTGGCACGCTGGCAGGCAAGGCACGTTTTGGTCCAATGTTTGACATCCTTCCGCATCGAGGGCCAAACAAAGCGAGAGGTAACCAGGTGTTGCGAAGCACGGATACCAGGATGGGAGGGCTTATGAAGATCCGTGAAGACTGCTTTTCTGTGACATGGAGGGACATAAGGGCGAATAGCAGCTGTTGATACGTCGCAATAGAGGGGCACAGACAATCCTGGCATACTCATTTTCTTGAGGGAAAGTGAGTGAGTGGAGTCTTCTCTGAGCAGTTCTTGTAGTTCCGTATCCTTATCTTGATCCTGTGCAATAGCATTCCACAGTGTAGAGCTGAGGGTAACAGAAGTAATCTCTATTCTTGAAAGTGCATCCGCTGGAGTGTTCAAGACACCTTTGATGTGGCGGATATCTGTGGTAAATTGCGAGATATAATCGAGTTGCCTGATGACTCTGGGAGAGTGGTTACAGCTGTTTTTATTGAAGACAGTGACCAAAGGTTTGTGGTCGGTAAAAACACAAAACTCTCGGCCTTCAAGGAAATGTTGAAAATGCTTCACGTTTAAGTAAATAGCAAGAAGTTCACGTCCGAAAGCACTATAACGCGTTTGGGCTGGCTGCAGCTTTTTCGAGTAAAACGCGATGGGTGCTTGTTGACCGTTAATGGTTTGTTCCAACACCCCACCGATCGCAACATCTGATGCATCGACCGTCAGAGTTAGGGGGGCATTACTGATAGGAAATGACAGAGACAATGCACTATTGATAGCATTTTTGGCATTGTCGAACGCCTGTAAACTATCGCTACACCATACCAATTTTGTTACCTTGCGTTTGTGTGTGATCATAGCGTGTAGAGGAGCAAGAACACTGGCACAGTTTTTAATGAACTTGTGGTAATAATTTACCAAACCTAGAAACCGACGTAACTCACGCTGATTACTTGGCATAGGGTAATTTTTTATCACTTCACACTTGTCCTGAAGGGGGTAATTCCGTGCTGCGAAATCGTGTGACCAAGAAATTCCAAGGTTGGCTGTGCAAACACACACTTAGATGCATTAATAGTAACACCGTATTGTTCTAAGCGTTGAAAAAGGAGTGAAAGATGTTCCTTATGTTCCTCTTCCGTTGAGCTGGCCACAAGCAAATCATCGATGTAGGCATAAACAAAGTCTAAGCCTCTGGTGACCTCATCTATAAACCTCTGAAAGGTTTGCGCAGCATTCCGTAGCCCGAACGGCATCTTCAAAAATTCGAATAACCCAATGGTGTACAAACTGCAGTCTTGGGAATATCCGAAGGCTCTACGGGAATGTGGTGGAAAGCCTTAACGAGATCTATTTTACTGAAGATAGATTTGCCGTGGAGAAGAGAAGTAAAGTCTTGGACATTTGGTACCGGATATCGGTCCGGGATGGTTGTCGAATTCAAAAACCGGTAATCCCCACATGGTCTCCAGTCTCCTGACTTCTTCTGGACCAGGTGTAGGGAGAGGACCAACTGCTTTTGGAAGGTCTTATTATCCCAAGATCCAGCATAAGCTGGAATTCCGATTTGGCAGCTTTCAGTTTGTCCGGGGCAAGACGTCTGGGTTTTGCAAACACAGGGGACCTTTTGTTGTAATGTGATGGGTAATGGTGTGCTTAATGGTATCACCCATCTGCATCGGTTGAAGAATTCCTGGATATCGCTGGAAAAGGCACTGGTACATGGAATTAGGGGGAACGAGGGAAAGTGCAGAGTTCGAGGCGTCCGGAAGGGCAACCTGTTTGGCAAGAACAGAAAGCAGTGTGGCCTGGTCGCATAAGCGTCGCTTGTCAAGATCCACCAGGAGTTTGAAATGCTGGAGGAAGTCAGCGCCGATTATGGGATGCCGCACTTGAGCACAGATGAAAATCCACTTGAAGGATCGGTGAAGGCCCAAGTTTAGTTCACGCGACTGAGTACCGTACGTGGGTATGCGTGAACCGTTAGCAGCGTATAGAGGCGGAGATTCCGAGTGCTTATGACCAGATTTTTGAGGGAATACACTGACTGACGCTCCGGTATCAACCAAGAAATTGACACCAGAGTTCCTGTCCTTTATGAATAACAGGTTAGCAGTGCGAGTACTAGACGCCATTAGGACTCGCTGCTGGGGTTTTCCGACGGAAAATTGCAAGGGGAGATGCACTTCCTAGCCTTCTTTCCAAATTTCGAGTGGTAGAAGCAGATCTTCCCGGAACTCGAACGATGCCTCTTCGTAAATCTTGACCGAGAATGGCTTCTTTGCCGTTGATTTTGTAGCAGAGAACAAACGTGGTTGAGTTGTTGACTTAACTCTTCCACTTTCAACTCCAGTTCCGATTGTGTGTTCACGTTGTTGACCGGAGCTGTGTCAATCTCCACTACTTTGTCGGCAGTTTCTGCTAGTTTATCAACTGGAGTAGCAGGATCCATAGTGGCCAAGACACGCTGAGCTGATGGAGGAAGTTTCTGCAAGAACAACTGTCTAAAGATGTCCTTATCGAAGGTTTGTGCGCGTTCGCCTAGAGCGCACTGCATAGCCCTCAGCATTTGAGTGGGCTTACGGTCTCCAAGTTCTTCTTTTGAGATTAACTGATGTAGTTTCTCACGCTCGGAGACAGTGGTGCGGCACAGGATGGCAGACTTCAGATCGTTGTACGGGTCCTCACTCGTGGAAGTAGATACGATGACGTCACGGACTTCAGAGATGATGCTCGCTGGTAGAGAGGACAAAACATGATCGTATTTTGTCCTGCTAGCGGTGATCCTTCCCAAGTTGAATTGTGATTCCACTTGGTGGAACCAAATAAATGGATCACCCGGCCAGAAGACGGGGAGCTTTACGCTCAAGTGGGAGATGGCACCAGCGTCGTCAGGCATCTTCTCCTATGCTTGCTGACGTACAAGCAAGACGACAAGTTCCCAACGAAGGAGTGGAGGTTGAGACGAGCGCAGGCACAAAGCGCACGGGCAGGGGTGAGGGGCAGAGGGCACGAGCGACATTACAGTCTGATCCTAGTCGCTCGGGTGAAGGGAGTGGTGGGCACGAACGTTACAGTCTAGTCCTAGTCGCTCGGGTGAAGGGGGTGATGGGCACGAACGACATTACAGTCTAGTCCTAGTCGTTCGGGTGAAGGGGGTGATGGGCACGAACGACGTTACAGTCTAATCCTAGTCGTTCGGGTAGAAGGGGTAATCCAGCTCCGGGGTCACCAATTGTTGGTTTACGTCGTCGTCGGCCTAGGCAAGCTACGGCTTGGGACCGTAGCGCATCTATCCGGTATAGGTTAACCTGGATGATGTAGCCATAAGCACTGCCGCTAGTTAAGTGCCAACCAGTGATTATCTCACTAGCCGTATTGAGTCCGTTAGGCGAAACTGCGACAGTACCAAAGGTGGAAAATATAACCTTTGGTTTTCTATTATTTATTTGCAAAATGGACATGGTATTAGATTAAAATAAATATTTGAATATAAATAATTAACTGACAATTGTGATATATAATTAATTATGTTTACATACAATAAAATAATATAGTATACATAAAATTAGTATTAATGTGGTTCACAATTGAATTATAATGGGGTAACTAATTTAAAATGAATTTATAACTATTCCGAAATTCAAGACGGTAAAATTAACATTTATCTTGAAACTAAAATAAGAGTATTCACTACACTAATAACTATAAAGTCGATGAAAAAGACCTCATATGATCGTTTTTCCAAGCGCGTTGCCCTACGTTAATATCTTTTGCCCCAGGCAACAACGTCAAATGTTGAAAAAATAGGTAATTTATATACATATTTTCAGATCGGCTCTTTGTCTTAAACAATGCATTTATATATTTCCCATAGCATTTATATCGTTGCTTAGGCATGAAATAACACACGCAAAATTTTATGACTCAAGAGTAATATCTTCTGTCCCAGAGAAAAGTCTAAATGTGGATTATAATTACGTTAATGCGATGTTATAAGTACGATAAGTACTAAGTACAGCTCCTCGCTTGCTAATTTTATAAAATTAGCAACCCAGAACTCACCACGAGGAGGTGGCTGTACGTCGAGTTCCACCCTATCCAGCCCCAACCACCCTTCCTTTGGCTGCATGTCGATTTACATACGGTAATCTTTCTTAGAATCAAATCGTGGAATTTTTGTTCGGGAGTGAAGACGCGAGCGGATGAATCCGTCTCCCTCTCTTCTATTCCACTTACACTGGCAGAGGCTTCGGTTACTAATTTGATGAGTCTCTCGACCGCTTGAGTATGACAAGGGAATAGTGGGATCAGTCCATCAGGCTGGTCTCCCGTCTCAACAAACTCTTTTATTCGGGTATCAGGTATTGTTTTTGTAACGGGGGGTTCGGTCACCTCAGCCGTTTGCCAGTTGATCATTTCGTAATAGTTTTGACTATCGTAGAGCAGCTCAGGCATGGCGAAGGCTCGAATTTCCCCCGCTGGTGATTGTTTTGATCGTGCTTTTAATATTCTTCTCCATCCCAATTCTCTTATGTGTTGCTCATCGGCATGTAGCATGGAGATCAAAATATTTTCTGGGTGAGCAAAGAAAGAATTTCTACGGAGGACTTTGTTGGCGATTGTCTTAGATCTTTGAGGCATGGTCTGAGAGAGACGCATCATTTCGAAAAAATGTTTTGCGCCCTCAGTGAAACTGGAGTTTTTCTTTATTTTAAACCAAATTGGTGCGTAAACTGTCATAATGAATCGCACAATTTCGTTGAAGGTGCTGGAGGGTTCACTGGTTGAAACATAGAGGCGCAGAAATCTATTTGCTGTTGTCAGCCACCTGGAATGCGCCATCTTACCTGGATTTCGAGCCGCGAGAGCTGAAGAGCAGCTACCGCTCGACACTGCTCTGTAGATGCCTAACAAATATTTTTGGTCAGTGCTCAACTCGGCATCATCTATGTCAATGTCGGGAGATGGAATGGCATCGAATTCTGTAATTGGAAGTTTTTCGCAGTCGTTCAGTTGTTTTCCAACTGGTCCAGTAAAGCCCATTGGCCCAGTTGTTTTGCCGTCCAAGTCTTGAATGAGGTGTCGCAGTGATAATTCATTACCGTGTAATAGGCATATGATCCACCGAACTGGCCTTTGTAGTTTCATTTCAATCATACGAATGGCTCCACCCTTTCGACCCGTGTTCACTGCGGTACCATCACAGCCGATACCCACAATGTCGTCCGTGCTAATATTGTTAGTCTCTAGAAAGTTGATGATACCTGATGTTATTGCAGTGGCAGAACCTGATGCAGGAGTGAAATGCCCCATGTACTGGGATTCTGGTTCTTGAACTAAAACTATATGCTCTTCTACCACAGTCCTTCTATGCTTCACATTGTCTATTTCTTCTTGTGTCATTGTTTTATCTTTACGTCCGTCAAAGAAAATGCCCTGTAATGGTAGCGTGATCTTGTCATCTTGCTGATGCTCAGAACGAACTCTTTTTCTGGCTCTTCTTATCTTATTTCGATCAATCACTGAACTGAGACGCCCGTACGATCACAAGCTTCAGCAAGTACCTGGAGTTTCATTCGTGTTTTTTCCTTCATGTCATGTTTATCTCTCGGTGTTAGTTCATACGATGACGATGATTCTATAGATGTATCCTCGGTTTCACTAGAGGCTGACGAAGAAGGTTGTTCTTGAGAAGTTTCTTGTCGTTTACTAGTCGACGGCTCTTGATGTTCTGCTATTCCTTCTTGTTTCAATATCGCCAATCTTCTTGCAAGAGTCATCTCGTTTTTATTTGTTGTTTCAACATCCAAAGTTCCTATTGCCATTTTGCGATCACTTCTTTGGTCGAGTAAAAACTGTTGCTCTTTCAGTGGTACTCGTCGTTCACGAGGGCAGCTGCATTTTGTCAAATCAGGGCATTTACAAGCCGATATGTCAAATAAGGTGGTCTTAGTTGATTTCTTGAAGGCCTCAAGATTTTTTTGTAACGATTCGTTCTTCTTTTTCGCGTTCAGTGATTTGATGATGTTAGCCATTTTATCACGATAACTTTTCAACATTTGATTTATCCGTGCTGTCGAAACTGTTGGAATGGAAGCTAATTTCCACAAGTATTCCAGTCTCTCCGTGACCACAGCGGCGATGTCTTTGAATGGAGGTTCCTTCTTTGATGATCTCAACTCAGTTCTCACATGATGGTAGTATTGCATCACATCTTCACATGTGGGAAAACATCGCAAATTCAAATCTTTCCCAGCACCAAATACTGGACACGTAACCGATCTTCTAGTTGTAGCGGTAGCCATCCTGTAAAGATTAAAGAATAATGTATTGTTCTGTTACGCAATAAAATCGAAAAAAACAGTTATGAGAAAAACAAACAAGGATATGAGCAGAGAGATTGAACACACTGAGGACTCTGAGTGAGGAGCCACACACACACACACACACACTGAGGACTCGAGGAGCCAGCTGCAAAATACACACCTGCCTTCGACGCTGTCAAAAGGCAACTGAGGGAACTGCGCAGTGCGTACTGGCGCGTCAGTGGCAGCACTCACCAGAGATGACCTTTAAACCCTAGCCTAGAGTCGTAAAATTTTGCGTGTTATTTCATGCCTAAGCAACGATATAAATGCTATGGGAAATATATAAATGCATTATTTAAGACAAAGAGCCGATCTGAAAATATGTATATAAATTACCTATTTTTTCAACATTTGATGTTGTTGCCGGGGGCAAAAGATATTAACGTAGGACAACGCGCTTGGAAAAACGATCATATGAGGTCTTTTTCATCGACTTTATAGTTATTAGGAATAATTTTGATGCATATTGAAATATTTTAAAAATTATAAGAAAAATACGTTTTTGACTACTAAAATATGATTTTCATCGCTCTGCCGGGGGCAGAAGATGATTACCTATTAAGCTAAGATTTTGCAGAGGCTATTTTCTCATGCATGCGCAAGTGTTTGTCTCTATTAGAATATGGAAATCGAAAAAAATGTAAAATCGATCCACCCTACCAGTGTACACCCCTCCTGAAGGCATACATATGTGTATTTTCTGTTTTTCTGCTATATAATCGATATTTATTGCCAGATGTGCTTTGTAATATATCCTTTATAGGGTTTTCAGGGTCGCAGAACACGAATACGCATTCGTAATGGAACTTTGAAAAATTATGACGGCGGAAATCCAAGGTGGCGGTCAAAATCACAAATGTTTTGGCATTTGAAAGTGAAATGTGGATGGAAATACTACAAACATCCATTATACTATATTTAATTGGGGGTTTGCGACAACAATGAATATAATTATGCAGTTGACAAGGTATTTGTGAGAACTAATACAGTTAAATCATGAACTTTCAACCCATCTGAGACCACCAAGGACAATAAGGAGATTGCTAAGTGCACAAAGACCGATTTCAAGATGATTTTCACACATTCTATATTTGTATAAAGATCATAGTATATTACCATACACGCATATTGTTAATTTCAGTAATGTGTCTACTGCATTGTTAAACTCACTGATTGTGACTTGAGCTTTACAGCTGACATTGCTGAGATAAAGCTTTAAATTAGTGGCATACCTTGAGAGGGGCAATTTTCTGTAGTCCTTCATTAGACGAAATATATCACTAGTCTTTGGCACAGAAAGAGCGGTATCTCGTGCATATCTGACTTCGAGATAAAGACGGTTCAGCTTCTGCGAATCGTCCACATTTGATTCTTCGAGATAATTATCCACTTGCTCACTAGCCGTGAATGGCCCTCCTAGTCTTTTTAATTCTTCTAGGTCTCTATTTCTCCTGCGGTCTACAGCGACATTCGCAATCTCTTTAGTCTGTAATTCTTGCTTCTGTAATTGTTCTTGTCGTACGCTCCACTCTCTCATTATTTCCAGAATTTTTGCAGTTCCAATTTTCCTATAGTCTTTGAAAGACCCTGTTGGTTGTTTTTGAATCAACGCAAGAGATTTAGCTTTGACCTGCGCTGCCGACGCGCACGCGAGTTGCTTCGCGCCTCTTCTGCCGAGTTCATAGTTGATGAACCATACACTGCGCTCAGAGTCCAAGTTGTGAATTGGCGCCTTGTCCAGTTTTTCACAGTCCGTTTTTGAGAGAGCATGTTCCGCTGATTCGTCAAATTCTCCGAATCCAAAGATATCTCCCTTTTGTTTCTGAAATCCTTCAGCAAGCTTTGGCAATATCATACCCAAAACCTTTGTGATTTCAGTACTCGTTTGGAGGACTGTAGCTTTGATAACATTGCGAATATCATCGTCATATCGTGTTTGTTGGAATCTTTCAACAGACACAAACTCAAACGTTGGCGTATCCACTTCCAACAGTTTAGCCGGATCAGTAGAAACGAGGTCTTGGTAAAACTGTTGGGATGCTGGAATTAGCTTTGAATAATTTGTACTGGTCGATATCGTCACTGAAAGGAACGGCTCCACTAAATGAAGTCCAATGAGAGCTCCAGCCGTGTACACAACTCTCAAGAAATCCAGATCCAGGAAGCATCGTACGATGCAGGCCAATTGGTTCGTCACATGCTCAAATTTTCCGAGAAATGTTCCCACATCGTCAATGTGATATAAAGTTATGGCACATGTTAACGTCAATCTGTTAAAACGTTCATCTTTTAGACTGACAGATTTGTTTTGCTTCGGCGCGATATGAACGTCGAAATCGTTGGCTTTGTTCCACGGTTTGTGGTCAAAGTCATGATTTATCAATCTGGTTATACAGTACAGTCCAGCGCTTGTTCTGTCACACTCGAGGATGAAGTTGTGGCATTGACGAGGAAGCTGGAATATATTTTATCTCTCCCAGTGGCATTTTCTATTTCGGTCCATTGTTTAGTGATCACTCGATTGAACATGAGATTTGGGTGGTCATTGCAAAACAAATGATCCGGGGCATGTTCTGATTCTAGCTTCTCGGCCACCATTTGTTCGACAGAGAGATTATGGGATGTCTGATCAGTGATCACAATGTATATCTTTTCAAACAGTTCCTTCGAACTAACTCCGCTCGCCGTTTCCAGTATGTTCAACATGGCAACTTTCAAATCCGCTAAGTTCTCTACTTTCCGTAGCAATCGGAAATGTAGGAAGAGGTCTGTATTTTCCATTTACCGTCATTCCCTGCACCGAGAAAGAATCAGCTCCCTGTTTTTTCGAACCATCAACAGAATAAGTAACTACCGACTTTTGATCTGATTGCATGATCTCTTTCGCAATTTCATGCAATACTAGCGCTTCAATGCTCTTTCCGGTTTGTCGAATATTGCTAGACTGTGGTAGAGTGTCTAGGTCTACTAAGTCTGGCGATTCGTCATGAAATTTCCATTTCCGACCAAATAGTTTTTTGCCAACAATCACTACGGCTCCCGCACCTTGACTATCTGACATGTGATGAGAACTTTTGAGCTGGTCCATTGCTTCGTAAACCTCGGGCCTTACTTTTCTGATACTTTTTCTTATGTGCTGGTACTTTGGCGGCAACTCATCCTTTTCAATTTTTTTTTGTCTAGGGGAGAGTTTACGACGCTTCCGATCCGTAGACGTGGAAGGCTCATCTGATTCTGATGTGCTAATTTGGAAGTCACTATGATTCGGATCATCCTCAGATAGTTCACTGAAGCCTTCAGCTGAAGCCATTTCTTTATTCCTCGCTCTTTCCATCTCTGCTTCCTCTCTCATTCGCTCCAAACTCTGCAGATCTCTCTTCCTGCGTTCCATGGTCTTATTCCATTTTCTGTCGACAAAACTCTCGCAAAACATTTTTCTATCATGTCTTTGGTCTTCCAGGAAGTCCCATTCTTCACAAGTCATTTTCACACCATAAAAATTTTCCAAGCGTTTCCTTACCTCATCATCTGCGCAGAAGATATCAAAATGTTCTTTCGCTTTTTCGTTGAAATCTTCGACTTTTTTATAATAGTTGTCGTTTCGGTGGTTTTTTCTGGTCTGAACTAATTTGATGAATCTTTCATACAGTTCCAAAATTTTCAGTTTGATGCATTTAGTGGTCATTGTCTATATATATTACAAAAAAATCCAGTGTTCTTGAAGGACGTCCACAAGAATTCTGGCTGCAACTTCCTTTGACCTCTCAGTTTTACCGGCTCTATCCGGTCGAAGTAAGTACATGTTTTCCAAAATGTCCTTTTTCGTTGGAAGCAAGGCGATTTGAAAAGTCAGCAGTTTATATGTAGGTTGTTGAACTCAAGGTCTTCTGGGCGGACGAGCGTGTACTTGGCGTCCGAGCGTAGCTCATTGTTCACTCCACTCAGGTGTGAAGTCTGAAAATAGAAAAAAAAACAAGTTGCATCAGACTGGAAAACCTTGCGGCATGAAATGGGAGTCTTAGGGAATCAATAAAGGCACATACAACAATGTAATGAAAGTACAGTGAAGCATAATAATATTTTCGGTCCCTGAAACAAGCATTAGATTTGGTGTTTGGATGTTGGTCCACCAGGTGTCACTTATGTGCTGATGCTAATCAGGCTGACAACTGGACAGTGTGGTATGAAAGGTGATCGTGTCTGTGTTGTATGTGTACGCTAATACATTCTTTAGTATATATCATAACATTAGGGATGCTGTCATCCATGACAATTTGATGAAAAATGGAGATTTTTGGCCGCCATATTAGATTTTCAAAATTCTGAGTACAGATTCGTATTCTCCGACCCCGTGAACCCTATAAAGGACATATTACAAAGCAAATCTGGCAATAAATATGGATTATGTAGCAGAAAAATACAATAATACACATATGTATACTTTCAGGTGGTATGTACAATTGTACATGGGGGTCAGAGGGGTCAAAAATCAAAAATCGTTTTTGACCCGAGTTTCACTATTGGTGGTCTATATTTTGAGAGGGTCCTCACTTAGGAATTCCAAAAAATTAAAAATAACAAGCCCCCCTATTTAGCTATATGTTATATGTTGTTGGACTCTGTTGTTCCCTCTCCACCCCACCTTCCCCCAGTTGGGGTACCTTGACTAATACTGCGGCGTTGCCACATGTACGGAGTCGCCTGTGAGGCGAGGAACATGACATATGCGGTCAACTGTACATGACTTTTGAAATTTAGTTTTATATCTAAATTAATATGAAACCCTTTAAATTCATTCACCATTCAAGAGTAGTATTCCCTATTTTTATTTGCTCGTTTGTATTAATGTGTTTTGTAGTAATAATCATATAAGATGACTGTCAGGTTCAATAAAAGTTTATTAGCATATACATGTTTCCTAATTGCCTGTTTGTTTCATTAATCAGAAAATCTGCGTTATGATGGGAAGAAGTAAGTGTGGTATCATCTGCGTTTGTACGCAATTTAATGTGGTAGAAAGATGAAAATCGTTGACGTGAATTAGGAATAGTAATGGGCCAAGAATAAATCTTTGTGGCACTCCACTAGTTAGCATCGCCTTGTCTGATAAATTGTCTTTTAATCTGATGTACTGATGGCGATTTGACAGATATGATTTAACCCACTCGAGGATATTTCCTCTCATCCCATATATGTGAAGTTTATTCAATAAGATTTCATGCGAAAGTGTATCAAATGCTCTTGACAAGTCGAGGAAGATCAAAGTAGTGTTTATGAGAAATATTCAGTATCTATGACGTCATTATGATAAAAAGACATCTCTGTCTGACAGTTTCGAAAAAATAATTAAAATATAGCAAGCACCTTATTAAATAATGAAAAGTTTATGCATAGCACATTCCAAAATATTAGAATATCTTGTCAAGTGAGTAGTATGCCTGCAAAAGGTTAGAGTACAATACAATTGCAAATGTTGATCAACTTTGCAAAGGGGGAGGGGGAATGTTGCAAGAGTTTATGCAACAAAGGGGGGAAGGGGGAATGTTGCAAGAGTTTATGCAACAAAGGGGGAAGGGGTTATGCAACAAGGGGGAGGGGTTATCGCCCAAGCTGCAATGGAGGGAGGGCGCTTTGTGGGGAGAAGGGAGGATGGCCTTCCCCAAAGGGCTAACCTTAACCTAAGAGAGGGAGAGAAAGGAGAAGGAGGGTCTTTGGGGGAGAAGGTGGGATGATCTCAGCCCCCCAAAGGGAAACCTAACCTAAGCCTTAACCTAAGAAGGAATGAGGGGTGTTCGCCTGGCTCCAGCCAGACGCATAATGAGAGCTCATCCGAGTGCCCGCTGTCTTATAAGGTCCTACCCAGCCAGTTGGCTAAGAAGGCTTAATCTGGCTTAGAAGACATAAATAGCTTGTTCAGGTGTACATTTTTAGGGTTGAGTTGCCAGATTGCGCTATTTATTTAATTAAAGCATATATTCTTAACAGTTGGCTTAGAAATCCGCCAGTTGGCACACTCTGTCAGTTGACTTAATCCGCCAGTTGGCTTAATCCGCCAGTTGACTTAGAAGACCTAGAAGGCAGGTGTATGTGTAAATATTAATTAACTTTCCAGCTGCCAGATTGCGCTATTCAGATATTCTTGACAGTTGGCTTAGAAACCCGTCAGTCGGCTAAGAAGGCGTAACCAGCCATTTGGTATACATAAAATTAAATAATAATATCGTTTATATATAGAGCCAAAAGAATTAAATAAAACACCATTACATCATTCTGTTTATTTAGACGAATTATTGGAATCAATTTCACGAAATATATAGAAAATAAATATACAATCCTATACAAACGATGGAATATATATGATCAAAAAATAAAATAAAAAAATAATAATAGCATAAGAAATGCGAACGAGGAATATATATATAATAAAAAATAAAAAATAATATAATACAAAACGAGGGAGTATAACCATCAATATAACAGTATATGATATATATATATATATATATATATATATACACACACATTATATTAAATAATTAAATGTATTGAAAATAAATATACATCAAAATACATTCACTTTATGTTCTTCGGCGCTTAACTAAAACACTAAACTCGCACGTGATCGAGTCTACAGTTACATCATTGTTGCTTTGTACTATACAAAAAATACGATTTAACATTATTTCGCTACTCAACGTGTGCGGGCGCCTATACTCGATGTAAAGGGCCTTCATATCGTTCAATACTATTTTTGTGCCCACTTTACAATTGGTTGGCAAATTGTCTTTAAACACGGACAGAATACAGTCAAAAGCGCGCACAAAGAGGTCATTGTTAACCACAACATCATAATTAAATTCAAGTTTATAAACAATCCTTTCCAATCGAGGGTTTTTTCTTACCGATCCGAGCTTTTCAATCGTGAATTCTTCTTCACAACGCATAGCGGCAATTGAAATAATCTTCGAAGTCGTAACGACAGCTGCTCATTATATACAGGTACAATTCTTCAGGGTGAACAGTGTAGGCGAGCTTTGCCCTATACCGCTCAAGTCCTTTGTACCAAAGTTCATGATATTTCGAAGAGTCTAAACCTTTTAAATAAGCATCCAGCTCTAGACCATTCTCGCCTTGTTTATTCCTACATTCGATAAACCCGTCGAGCAGAGCGGTGTATGCGTATTAAAGAACCGTGTCAAACTAAATCATATCCGTAAGACGCGCGTCTAATATAGGCTTTAGCTTGCGGAATCCGACGATTTCAAACATTCTGTCGGGGACGAATCGGTTTCGCGTGGGGACAAGAACGTTATTATCAGATGCATTCTTCCACATCAGTCATATATCAATGCATGGCTGATCGTTATTTATACACAACGTACAAACAATGGCATATGAGGGGGCATCACTAATCTGTTCTCTTCTTGTACCTACACTTGCAGGTATTTTATAACGGTCCTCAACCCACTTCTCAGCTATCACGAAGACTATTCATCGCCTCAACACTTAAATGAATAACATTACGTTTACCAGAGTTTGCTTGTCTACAAGTCTTTTCAAGTACATAGTTAATGGCACCTGTTTCGCACCTGAACACGCGAAATGACTTCGTCACCGAATGGTTATCAAGGAAGTTCCATCGTATTCGAGGAGTGAACGTCCACTCGGTTCAAGCTCTGAGATGATTATGAGCCACGGGTGGGCGGATCGGCTCGACGAGGGGAGTGAGTCACACCATAAGCTGTTGAAACGTGTACGAGTTTGTTCTAGCATGAATCACCCATTATACCGGGCAACTTTTCCGACACATGGGGTAATTTCAGTTTTAATGTTTTATCGGAATGCGCACTAGGCGTTCATTTTCTCCACACATTAACAATCCGGTGCACTATTTGAGAGAAACATGTGACCGTATTTATCATTTTTGTTTAACATTCGATACTCATCTCTAAACTCTATTAAAAACTCACACAAGCCTTTAGCCACAACCTCACTGCGAACCTCGTCATGATATATACGAATGTAGTGGTAAAAGTACTTTAGCTTGTCCATGATGACAAGGTTTACATTCTCAGCCGCAGGGTACGCGTACTCAGTATGATGCAGCATGATATAATACCGCCTGTTACACCACTCATCAACAAAACTCATTACCCATGCCCGTTGCTTCTCTTCTGCAGGCGTTGTTTCTTTCACCTCACGGTATATGTACGCTTTTATACAGTTTAGCCCTACAACGTAGTCCATTACATCGTTGGTGCCGCGAAATCCGGCAATGGTCTCGACAGAATATCCATAGAGTATTTGAACACCTTGTTCCTCAAGCTTCGCGCGATTCAATGTAGCCTTAAAAGTCTCAAAGGAGGGGGGCTAGACTGTGTTTCAGTATTCACCACATCTTCCGACTTTACCGAATACCACTTCATAAACGTCGAACACACAATATCAAAAGTAGCCGTCATTATTTTCGTCTACGTGAGAAAATACACGTCTGACCTCCAGGGTTTGCAGAGGTCAACTGAGTACGTAGGCGTAGAGATATACCCATGTAGTAGCAGGAGTTACGTGACCCTTTGATTGAGCTCATAGTGGGCGGAGCTTAGGACTGTACATACGCACGCAGAAAGGAGAAAATTAAACCCTAATTGAAACAAATATACGTAATAAATAAACATATCGTTAACAATAGACATATATATATATATATATATATATATATATATATATATATATATCAAGGATTATGGTAACCAAAGGGTACGGTATCATAGGTACCAGGCACCTGGTAACGTTTCCTATAGGTGTTACGAAACACCTTTGTGCCGCTAAGTCCCTTCACACACCCCAGTTTCTGCGCCCAAAAATTGTGGGTCCCCACAGTCAGTTTGGGTGGCTGGTCGCCCTCATCTTCTAAGCACACTAGATCCTTCAACGAGTCAAAGTTAACGACTCGTCGGTTCGCCTGGTTAAGCGTGATACCCTTAGCCTTCACGATATATTTCATATCCTCCCCCACCCTCACCCGTACCCCCATAAGTTTGTGGCTCTGTTAATACAAAGCAGTGAGCGTATGCACCATCACCATACTCATTCTTGATCTCGTCAGTCAACTCTCCGAGGAATTCTCCAATAGGTGGCATGTATTCACCCTCCCTCTCTGTGTCAGCGTACAGCACCCTCCGCCGAAGAGAGTGCAGTAGTCCCCAAAGCTTAATGCGTGCGTTTGCTGTTGTGAAGTTGGCTATAGGTATGTTTGTAACCCGTGAGATATCTGTGGCCAATTCGGTATTGTTGTACTTTATTATGTAAGTATTATCTACATTCACGATCTCCATCACCTCTTTATCGGGAGCGTTAGCAAAATCCCAGTCTTCATTATAACTTTGTGCCAAATGAACGTTCCCTTTGCCAGTATTCTGTACAAATTTTCCCTAAAGACTGTTTAGACACAACTTTGCACTAAAGCGCTTGCCTGGGTTCTTTACAATTTGGGAACGGTCAAGCTGTATACCTTCACGGTCACGGTAACGTTGAATATAAGCCGATATTTCATCTTCGGTATCAATTCCTCACGGATACCCTGATGCTTCTACTTTATCCTTCAAAAATGCGTTTATATTTTGCGTGAAAAGGTTGGGTAGCTTCTGAAACCTCCACCTCCAATATTCTGTAGCCATGGCGAACGGCTAGGTCCAGCTCAGGGCTTGTATATACACCTCTGATCTTACGCTGGTTGGTTGGATGATTACAATCCTCATTGTTCTCCTCTGCGCACTTCGCGCACAGGGGAAACATGAGCGTGTGAGCTATGACGACGGGTAAAATCGGCATCCATAAATCGCGTGGGGGGAGCAAGTCTACGAAAGAAAGGCCGAAATAGTACCCGTTAAAATTTGTGAAGAGCACCTCGATGGGAGGCAGGCCAGTTCCCACAAGTTTTTCAGGTGCACCTACTGGGTGCTGATTGTTCTTGATCACATAGGGATATAAAGAACAGAAGTCGTAGTAATGGAGTTTCACGCCCTCTGTAGGTGGAAAGTATAGCTTGAATGGGTTTGTACGCCCTCCGAACAAGCTATCACCACATTTGAGAGGATCCAACACCATTGAACGCTTCATTGTGTTTATTTCTTCACGTACTGTCCCTCTGTTTCCATCCGTCCATCATACTCATGCTCCCACAAGATCTTGTGAGTGAACTGGGAGCCTATAAGTTGATCGCGGGTGCGGGTCCATGCAAGACTGTTGGCAGGATATCTACCATCGATATCTCCTACGATTCCACACTCAGGACGGGGCATCCATGCCACCAGCAACCGTTAAAGGAGTACAGCCTTCTTACCAGTGGCACGGTCTTCGCTTGGACCATCAACCCAAGAAACACGACCAGTGACCTTAATGTGTACTTCCCCCGTGTTGCGGTCATGCTTTATGTATATACTTGTTTGCTTCTGTATGTGTATGAGCCAGTAAATAGCCTTGTGCTCATAACTGCACAGTAAAATATAATGAGGCGATTGTGGTTGCGACTTGCAACGGATCGCAGTTGATTCGGTCTATGTACATCCTTCTAAAGGCCTGGAAACATACTCTAAGCACGCGCACATCATTCACGCAATAACGTTCACATTCATCAGCTATATTGTAAGGATTAGCTTCATTAAAACTGTTGTAGTAGCGGTCAAAATATTCACGCTCACTATCACTCATGTTGGGAAAGTGTAAGTGAAATACCCTTTTGAAACTTCGGCGGTTACACCCATCACCTTGTGTAGCATGGCTAGTTTACAAGGTGTGAATAATAAAGTATCTTTAAACTGAACATTACCTCTTATCTGCATTTGTATAAGTTTGCTTCCCCTTTTCAAGAGGTCGCCTGTAAATAGCTCCAATGACTCGTGTTCAAGCAATTCCTTATAAAGGAACTGTGTGTCAAATTTTGACCCGTTATAGGCAAGAATATACACAGTAATTTTTTTGAACTTGTCCGCTAACGTGACAATATAGGATACAAAGAGTTTCACAGGGCTGTCGTGTGCGACCGTTTTAAAAACGTTTGTCCGTTTACCACATTTGTGACACTCACTCAACCTCCATGCACTCATCGCAGATAGTCTGGCTTACGACTAGATGTGGGGAAACCTCTTTGGTTTCAGGATTTCTGTAAGTTTCTATATCGTAGTACACGGTTATACAGGGTTTATTTTTAGGCTTAGCATCTTTCCTATAAGATACATACTTCACTCCATCCGCCTTGTGTTTTTCGTGACATGTAGAACAGTGAATTTCATCGTATTTATGCTCAAACTTACCCCAGTTACCCATCATATGAAACATGCCACATTCACAGATTCTCATTTTCATGCAAGTGCCAATCAGCTTATGGAGCTCAAAGCATTTATTATTGAAAAATGTACGTCTACACATTACATTCCCTCTTCTCGGCTTCAACTGCACGAATTTCACATTTGGGGCTTTTACACTGCTAACATACCATGTGGCATTCCTTACAATGTTTCACTATATCATCCGCAAACTCGAGACATCCCTTACACAAATCATGATGCCTTCCATATTTTCGACTTTTATCACAACTAGCGTAGAGAGTCCTTATATTATGGATGGGGAGATACGTTGTTCCTGACAATCCTAAAATAAGTAGGGGCTTTGTACGATCTCGCACACAGCTTTTAAAAACATACACAGTCCTACGACGATCATCCATTCCAAATACAGCTATACCAACGCCTCTGAAACACTGAGAAATGCTGTATTTTTGGGTGGGCAAGGGCAATTGCATTACACTGTACATATCTATAGTCTCTGTAATTTCTTTACGTTTTTTGTATTGTTTGTTTTCATTATTATTTTTATTTACTAGTTATTGTTTATGTCGTGTATAATTATGTAATAAATATTTTACCTACAGCTTTGTTTCAGTTTTCCTTCGAAAATATTGTTTATTTAAAGTACATGTTTGTTATGAGAAAGTTACACCTCCAGAATTTACATGAAGTTTACTGGCGAAAATATTTCATGGCAATGTTACAGAGGAAAGTTACGGTTAGTAAAGTTCCACTTAAGTTACATCAAAGTTACTGGCAAAACTATTTTGTAATTATGCAGGAGTTAGGCGAACAGTAATTAGAGTTAAAACACAGCAAGAGGTTTGCATGAAGGTTTAGTGGTGACAAAAGTGATGTATGGATGTGAAAACGTTTGAGATGAGCAATTTAATTGTATTTTATAGATTTTATAGGGGTTATTTCACTTTAGATTCATGACTTTTAATAGAGAATATAACAATATATATATATATATATATATATATATATATATATATATATATTATATACATTCGTGCCCCGCGTTTCGCGCAGGTTACGTTCTTGGAAATCCGCGCGAACCGTGAATGCGCGAACCTCGAAGAGGTTTTGTAATGTATTTCAATTGTTCACCAAGCTGAAATTTTTCTTTTACATAAATTAAATTAAAATAAAAAAAACCATTATGTATGTTACTTACCAATCAATGTATGATACCAATATACTTACCAATCGATGTATGTTGGAGAACATGAGATTTCTTTGTTTACATTTTTGAAAAATACTGTACATTAGGTTTTTAATTTTTATAATTGTTTTATATTTTAATAGTTCATATTTATTTATTTATTTATTTATTTACTGTATTTTAGAAATGTTTTTATAAGAATACGTTTCATTTTTATCCCTGACACTCATAATCACTCATAGTCACTACTGCGCATGCGTTATGCACTGGCTTCTGGAATCTTTGTTTATGTTTTACCAATGAATGTCTTCAGCCTATAGATTTTGGAGAACTTGAGATCTTTTTTTTTACATTTTAGAAAAATGTTGTACGTGAACATAATATTTTTACACTTTTAGACTTATGTTTTATATTTTGTTTTCATTCTTTTATTTGGAACTTACCATTACCATTTACCATTTACCATTATCATTCCGGTGAGCGGAACTGCGAAGAATTGGCGCGCGAACCTTGAATGGAGTATCAAAAAATCTTGCGCGGAACTGCGAATACGCGAATCTCGATTGCGCGAACGGCGGGGTACAACTGTGTATACTATATATATATATATATATTCTCTAAAGTGGTACAATTGTAACGGTAATCTTTTTTTCTCTAAAGTGTTCTCTTTGTGTTCTCTAAAGTGGTACAATTGTAACGTTCATTTTTTTTTTCATTTCAGATTGAAGGGTAACATGGCTGAGCATTTAACACTGCAGGAGCGTGCCCAGTTGGCGGCACGGTACGAAGTTTGGTAATCTGTCGTTCGAGTTCAAAGATGGTGGCGGGCCATTCACGGACCACGTGCCCAAGTGGACCCGAAAACAATCAAGAACTGCCACTCGAAGCTCATGACCACGGGGTCTGTGGCAGATGTTCGAAGATGTGGTCGCCCTTCGACATCCAGGGCCCAGGAGACGGTGCAGGCAGTTCAGGAAATGTTCGCACGGAGTCCACGAAAGTCAACTCGCCAGGCAGCTCGGGAAAGTGGACTCTCCCGCTACTCAGTGCGAACTGTGCTGAAGAAGGAGCTGAACTGGCGTGCGTGGAAGCCGCATTACTGCCAATCTCTCTCGGACGAGGACTGCGACATTCGCATGGAGTTCGGGGAAATCATGCTGGCTTGGCATGAAGACTGGCCCCATCTCTTCCGCAACATCCTCTGGAGCGACGAGGCGGTGTTCCACGTCGGAGGCTTTGTCAACCGCCACAATTGCCACTACTGGGCAGGAGAGGATCCCATGGTTACCGCTGAAAAACGGCAGAATCGGTTCAGTGTAACGGTGTGGTGTGGTATGACCTCAGATCAGGTTGTGGGCCCGTTCCTTCTGCGCAACACCATGAATGCTGAGTGGTACCTTGCTATGTTGCGAAACGAGGTCTGGCCGGTTGTCAGCACATGGGAGAACATCGACGATCTGATATTTATGCAAGATGGCGCCCCTCCGCACTTCGCTCTTGTTGTCCGTGAGTGGCTGGATGCCCACTTCCCTGGGCGTTGGATGGGTCGTCGTGGTCCACATCAATGGCCAGCCAGGAGCCCCGACTTGACACCGTGCGACTTCTTTCTTTGGGGGTGGGTAAAGGAAGAAGTCTACCGCACCAAACCGAGGACATTGGAAGAACTGGAGGACCGAATTCGGGAAGTCATGTCCTCCATCCCGCCGGAGTTCCTGCTAAAGTCAGTGGACGCCATTCCTGGGCGGCTCCAGAAGCTGGTGGAAAGAGTTGGAGCCCACATTGAATTTTAGAGAAAACCTACCATGTATGCCTACCTTTTCATATTATTTCTTCTGAAATAAATGGATAATATACGTATTTTTTTACCAATCCAAAATAGGGAGCTACTTTCCGCCCACCCTGTATATATATATATATATATATATATATACTGTGTATATATATATATTAAATTTAAACCAATTTATTAGAATTTATATTACAAGCTTTTTCATAAATTTGTGTTCTGTTCCATTACTTAATTTGAAACTTATTGGACAACTCTCATTGAAAAAAGTGTTTGCCTTTCAACAATTTTTCTAAGTTTTATTAAAATATAAAAAAGAATACGCAACAATAATCCTCAAAACTATCGTAAACATTTTAAATTCTCATAACTTGACACGGGCACGAAAAATCAATATGAACACTTGGCAAAGTCGGAAAAAAATCAATATCTATAAAGACTAAAGTGAAATTCTTCAGTAAGGAAGTGTGAACACCCTGTATTTACTTTCATTTATATAACTTGAAGAAAAACATCATTGTATTTTAAAGTAATGTTAACACACAAGTAGAAACAACGAGAGAGAAGCATTTTCATCTTATTTTTTTAAGATTAAAAAGGAACGTCACGGCCACGTTACAACACCGCTACCCGCTAGATCAGCGAGATTAAGCGACGTTGAGTCTGACCAGTAGTTGGATGGGTGACCGTTGTCTGCATTCAGGTGATGTAACAATCTTTACATGGTTCAGATCCCACGTAATGTTGTATAGGTTCTCTTCGTCACATGATCTTTGTCGTTACGAACATTAAACAGCCCCATTTATTATTATTATTATTATTATTATTATATTATTACTATTATTATTATTATTATTATTTAAATTGTTAACTACAGTGCCCGCGAAAAGTATCCGATCACTCAAGAAAATACAATATTTTCCCTTGATATTCAGAGACACGTAATTCACTTTCTATTTGTTCTAGTGACATCTGGTAACTTTGAGGTTGCTCGCTGATATGAGAGCTATCCAACGCATTCTCAAATTAGTGTTCTGGTAGCCTTCGTTGCGGGTGGCTGTGTCTCAAATTTGTCAGATTTCACTGTTTGTGTAAATTTCTTGATATTTTTTTTTTTTTTACAGAAAGTGGTGTAAATAAAATTTATATATAATGTGTGCTAAAAAACAACTTAAGAGTGATTGTCGAGGTGCTATTGTTGCTTTGCATGCATGTGGGAAATCACAGAGACAGATAGCTAAGGAATTAAACATATCCCAAAGTACCGTTAATTTATGGGTTTCACGGGCTAAGAACAATGGTGGCCTAACCACGCCAGTCCCTAAAAAATGATCTGGCAGACTGAGAAAAACAAATTCGCGAACAGACAAACTTATGAAACGTTTAGTATTGAAAAACCCAACAATAACTGCGAAAGAAATAAAATTTAATATGAATAATTTGTTATCTGGTGTTTCTGAACGAACTATCCAGGAGCGGCTCCAAAAAGAACTCGGATTACCATCTCGCCATGCTGCTAAGAAACCGTTCATTAATGAAAAAATGCGTAAAAAACGTGTCGCATTTTGTAAAAAATACATTCATTGGACTGTTGATGACTGGAAGAAGGTTTTATTTAGCGATGAGTCGACATTTTTGACATTCAGAAGTTGTCCAAAAAAGGTTCGCCGGCCTATTGGCTCAAATAGGATGGACCCTAAATACACCCTAAAGACAATGAAACACCCTCCAAGTGTGATGGTTTGGGGTTGTTTCGGTTACTATGGGCGTGGAAACTTATATTTTCTTCCGAAGAACACAACTATGAATGGTGCACGGTATTTAGCAATGCTACAGGATAAACTTCCAATGGCAATGGCAATCCAAAGGACAAAAACATACATGCATGATGGTGCACCATGTCACAGGGCCAAAATAGTGACAAAATGGATTACTGACAATAAATTTGATATTTTGGATTGGCCTGGTAATAGTCCAGATCTCAATCCGATAGAAAATCTGTGGCTAATAATAAAAAATAAGGTTGAATGTGCCACGACACTGGCTCAGTCGAAAAATTACAAGAGGCCATCAAAAAGGTATGGTGCAAGGAAATATCAGTGGAAGTTTGTCAAAACTTGATTAAATCCATGCCAAAACGTCTAGAACAAGTCATCCAAACCAAAGGACAGATGACAAAATACTAATATAAGGTTA
Organism: Bathynomus jamesi; assembly: GCA_023014485.1. Classification (NCBI taxonomy): domain Eukaryota; kingdom Metazoa; phylum Arthropoda; class Malacostraca; order Isopoda; family Cirolanidae; genus Bathynomus; species Bathynomus jamesi. The sequence goes on along the minus strand of JAJOZX010000765.1, from coordinate 1,150,488 downwards.
GTATACATTTAAACATTGTTTTTTATGTAAAAAATACAAATTTCCAGGGTGATCGGATACTTTTCGCGGGCACTGTATTTCTATTTCTAAAATCTAGAAACGACTGTTCTCCAATCTAAATTAATGTTAAGAACATAATTGCATAAAATTCTGTAGATTTTGAACTAATTCTGACGTAATTTACGTGCATCTTCACTGAGCTTAAGTTTCCCCTGTAACATTGGTGTAATTTTTTTAGTTTTTTAACTTTGATGTCACTTTTATGTGCTAACTTTCTCGTAGCAAACATGTACTTAAAATAAACAAATTTTTTAGAAGAAAAACGTAAACAAAACAAAAAATATCCTACGCAGCACAAACAATATTTAAAAGTTGATAAAAATAAGAATTAAAACAAAATATATGATAAAAACCATAGGAAATTATAGGACCTGTATAGATACATACAGTTACCCGCAAGGGAGTTCTAAGCTCGTGCTCTTGAGTGCTCTTTGTGCTCGTTTGTACGTGCTTGTTCCTGGAGGTTTCACGTGCACCCTCCCGGCCCTAGCACCCAAGGATGATGGGGCTCGACCCTGCAGTTCTTGTCATCCTTGGTCTTTTTCCACTTCAACTGTCCTCTCCACCCTTTCTTTTTCCTCTGTCTTTCCTCCCACTTTTTCTTTGTTTTTCCGCCGAGATATGCCCTTTAAATAGAGGCGAATCGGTTCTTCTCGAACTTAAAAAAAAAAAAAAAGATACATACAGTTCTAAAGAATAAATCTTATATATATATATATATATATATCTTCGTTTTGCTCCCGACCGAATTGTTCATTCTAATGAAAGGCAAGCTTGTTCCTCCACCTTAGAATTACAATTTAATGTGGAATTTGAACCATGACAGCCACGCAAGTCAGAAATTATAAAGTCCTCGCCTGAACTCGACCTCACGACTTCCGATCAGCAGCTCAGCGTCTTAACCACTAGGATACCTAAAGTATTCATTTATCTACCAACCAATGTTTTACTGTATGGAAGTATGAACAACTGGGTGAGTGCGCGCCGCCTGCCGTTCCGGGAATCGAACCGGAGGTCGGTGGATGCTAACCACTAAATATCGAGGCGCTTCAATTAATATATATATATATATATATAATGTATGTGTGTATATATATATATATATATATATATATATATATATATATATATATATATATGTGTGTATATGTATATATATATATATATATATATATATAGTTTAAATAGAAGTATGAAAAGTTAAACATCTTTTTCACATAGAGCATTATTCCACCAATACGCCCATTTCAAGGTACGAGCAGCTCGCACCAGCAATGCCAAGCAAATAGGAGTCACTGTAATAATGATGCTTCCGTATGTTTTTACATCCCCACTGAAAGCAACACTGTTTCAAAGAACATTCAGATTCACATTCGCCTTCACGCAATTTTCGTTAGTTTGTTTTGAAGGCTACACATGTGTCACCTTTACTTCTGAACCTTCTTTACCTTTACTTCTTATTTACTTCTGAACAATTGTAGAGATTTAAGAAGTAGATATATTGTTGTATTATGACCTGCAGAGGGAAGTGAAAACAAAAATTACAACTCAGAACTTTATTTATGAAGCAGGAAATATATTTTACGAAGAAAACTTTTAAAAATACCGAAAAAAAATCACATTACTAAGTTTAATAATACTAAATTTCTTTTTAATACAAAATAGCTGCTTATAATGAAGACCATAATTAATCATGTTTTAAATTACTCTTTAAAGAGTAATCATCCGCGCATATTATCATGTAAACTGTGAACTGACATAAACAAGACCAGCGAGCATTTGCAAACTGAGCAAATCTCAAAAATACAATATATCTGAAAATGTTTTCGTTCAGAATAATACAGATTCTTCCATTATGAAAAAAAAATCATGTCATGTAATAAATACTGAAAATTTCTTTTGATATATTCTTTTAAACGTCTTTGTTATTTTTGTCTTTGACCACGGATCTAAACGGTAATAAATGATTATATTTACATTTAGTTGGAGAACATAAACATGAAAACATGTTTACTCGCAGTTACTTTATTTTAATAGGAATCTCAGGTTTGTAATATGCTATGTTATGCATATTATGCATTATTCGAGTCATGGAACTTTATAGGTTATATTTATCTGGAAGAATCCAGAGAGTTTTCGATGCTTTAAACGTCGCGTCAAGTTAGGCAATCAAGAGAAAGAAAATCGAACAAAGAAGAGTTACGAATTTTCTACGAAACCAAGCAGCGGGTAAGAGTCTCTCGTTTAACTAACAAAACGTTATGGAACTAAATAACGGAAAAGAGTCTTACTTTTCTTAAAGCTGAAACTATTACGCTCACCTCACAACCCGAATTCAATGTTACATAAAAATTACGTTAAAATTTCTAACTGATGTGTGCAACTTATATGTAAAAGAAATTTATAATATATCACTCCTACTACTACTAAATATTTTAAGAGTGTAGTCCACTCATGAATGTAATTTAAAATGTAATCTAAAAATGTATTATAATGTCATAAAAAAGTAAAATTTTAATGTAACAGTGCTTGTTGAATTAAATACAATCACTTTTGTGAAGAAAGAACAAAGTAACTATAGCAAATAGGCTTTCTTTCTGTCTCGCGCAAAAACATGTCTTCTGAAATTATCATAAACGTTTTATGAGAGAAACACCATCAAAATATCATTTGGTAAAATATGTTTGCGGAAGATTCAATTATATGGTCACGGACCATTATAGGTTTAATTATGACATTTCCTTCTTAATTCATTAAGTTTTGTAGGAGGTCATAAACAACGTATAAACTCAAAATTCTACAACTGTAAAGATGGGATTGAGCAGTAAAGCTACATTTTTTAGCAGTTAACGCAGTTAACCGAATCCAAATTCCCATATCAGCCACACTTTTATTACAGATTTCAAAAACGACTCTCTTTGATTGTGGTTTAGAGCTTCATCCATATGCAGTTGGTGGCTTTTATTATTGCTTTGGAACGTAAGCAATTTCATTTAAGTAATTTTTAAACAGCGTATAATGAGTTGGGGAAAATCTGTAATTGCTAAAAGTATGTTGAACTAACTAACTACTTCTAATTCGAGGTATCTTTGTAAAAATCGTAGGATTTCAACCTCATTTACACTCTCTCTCTCTCTCTCTCTCTCTCTATATATATATATATATATATATATATATATGTGTGTGTGTGTGTGTGTGTGTGTATATATATATATATATATTAAGGTGGTCCAAGAAATAAAAGATTTATTTTTGTACTTTCTCAAGGCTGCCCTTGTTTGAAATCATAAAAGGATATAATCGCTAAAAAAAATGAGTTCATTCCGACTATATTTAGAGGGCGCTACAAAATGAATAATTTTCTCTTAAATGAAGAAAATAACGAAATTTGACAAAAGAACATGCAAATGGCTTTTAATTCTGTAAAGACGCTTTAGAAGGGGGTAGGAAACGTTCGTCGATGGGTCTCAACAATGCGGAGAAGGAATTGTTTTTGCTGCTCATCTTTGTTAAGCGTTGTATTGTACCGTTGAATAAGAGCAATCGTTCTCCCTGCAGAGTCATTGAGAACCTTCTTCAATGCTCTTTCTTTCAACAACTCGTAGTTGTCGTTACTTGGTCAATCACTTGGTGGTTTCGAAAGAAACTCTTGAGGAATCTTCTTTCCGTTTTTATCCAGTACATCGAAGAGTTGAACCGTCTTCTCGCTGACGTAAGTTTCCAATGGGTTTGCTGTTTTGAACAGCTTTAAATCGAGGCGCTTCAGACCTTTCGCTTTTGCAGGATGAGATAATTTTTAATCATATTTTCTTTTACTTTGCTGTCCAACCCATCGTCAAAAAGTGACAGTCCAATCAGCTCTTCCGAGAAGTACCAGAGATGTCTCTTAAATGCTTTGAGCGCAGTTTCAGCCAAAACACTGTTTGGATAAGTTTCCATAACTGTTAGAAAAGCTAGGTCGTTTCTAGGGGTCCTCACTGCCGAGGGTGCTTCATGTCAATATTTACTATAAATAAGTGCCACAAAGAGACAAAAATCTTTCAGACTCTTTTTTTCATGAACAGTAAGTTTCTTTTGCTCCTGGAAGAGAAAGATCTTCAAAGCATAGGTAGTTTCTGCCAGCCAGCGAGCCTGATGAAGAGCTCCTGGAGCTATGATGTTGTACTTCTTAGGCAAACTCCCTCCCAGGAAAATTAGAGAAGGGTGGAGGAATTCACTGTAGTTATCTCTTGAGAAGCTGCTGTTCTGAAGAGTGTCGGAAAGGTACTGTATCATCTCTTGACAAAGTTCCCACAAGTTTCCTTCAAAAAGTTCCATTCCTGCTAATATAGAGTTTTCTTTATTGATAACTGGCCATTGTGCCATGAATCGCTTAAACAATGAGACTTGTGGTCCTTTCGAAGGTTCAAGAATACTAGAAAATACGTTAACCAAAACGACTTCATACATATGATGACGACATGCTATTCACGTCAAAGTGCGATCTACAACTCTCTCTATCAGGGTACAAGCTCCAGACATCAGCCCAGTATTTGATGCTGTTGTGTCAAATACAAGCCCTTGCAACTGGTTTCTCAAGAACCACTCATCCAACATCCTGAGGCAGACATCAGCTTGTGCTTGTCCCGTACCATGAGGGACGAGTGGAACACCAAGTAGTTTATCTTCTCCTCCTCTTGAAACAACGATTGCAATGCGGTCCACATTTTCATGTCCCCCTGTTATATCAGGAAGCATTTTCCCATCCCAGTGAAGCAGAAGCGGAGTGTCAGGAGAAAAGCTTGATTTTTCAGCAGTTGTGATGGTTTCACGAGGTTTAATTCGAGATCGACGAATTGTACTTCGAGAAAATGACATTGGGTCTCAACCGCAATTTTTTTGCCTTCGCCAACTGCCACACGTATGACAGCCACAATCTCTTTGTCCGTGATTATGCCTTAACACAGTCATTTATACTTCTCTTCCACAGGACGGAAGTTTTTAACCTTGTTGGGCATTTTAACTAGTTTATGGCTTTGAAAAGGGCTTGGTTGTGACCGGCCGAAATTAATTAGCCTTTTTAAACACTGTTTTAGTTCTTTTCCTTGTGAGTTTGGATGATCTTATACTGTTGCGGTAAATGCAATCAAAGTTTATATATATATATATATACATTTTGATTGCATTTACCGCAACAGTATAAGATCACCCAAATTCACAAGGAAAAGAACTAAAACAGTGTTTAGAAAGGCTAATTAATTTCGGCCGGTCACAACCAAGCCCTTTTCAAAGTCATAAACTAGTTAAAATGCCCAACAAGGTTAAAAACTTCCATCCTACGGAAGAGCTGAAATATAAATGACTGTGTTAAGGCATAATCATAGACAAAGAGATGGTGGCTGTCATATGTTTGGCAGTTGGCGAAGGCAAAAAAAGTTTTTTTTTTCCGATTTCGAACATTCAAGGTGAGAAATCTTTAAGTAAAAATCAATCCTGTACATCTGGCAGCCGGTCACGACCCGAAATTGTCCTACAGTATTTTAAAATGTTAAAAATAAAGCTATCCATACTATGGGACAGCATAATATTTGAAATGATGTTTTCTCCTAAAATATAAAATGCCTCGTAAGTTAAAAATATGATTATGAAATTCCCTATGCTGAACCAAGCTACTATAAGTATTACCCGATCTCAGGTCACGTTTGTGGGAATTAATCCTTCTTTGAAAATCAATTGTCTCTCAGATATATATATATATATATATATATATATATATATATATATATATGAATGAACTCAGAATGGTTCCCTGAGGTTTTTTATTAAATCCACTATAGTCCAAATAAGTAATGGTAAATGACAAATACAATAGTTTTTTCCTTTTCATGATGCTAGCCCGACGTGGGCAACGGGTCACTCGGAAAGAGGTCCTAAAAATATAGCTTCCCTCACCAGCTCTCTGCAAAGCAGATAGGATCCAGCTTTGGGACAGAACCCTAGATTATTTGGACTATAGTGGATTTAATTTTCCTTGAAGAGTTCCTTGTTCCATACACGGTCTGTGTATATATATATATATATATATATATGATGAATGTCATGAATGAGGATGTCATTAGACGAAAGCGCTTGAGCACCGTTTTGTGTTTCCTTTCCTTCGTGGTTTTATTCATCATAAATATTTTTCACGTGTTACTTTCGTGAAATAATTTTCATATATATATATATATATACAGAAAGAGAGAGAGAGAGAGAGAGAGAGTGTTACAAGAGGAAGCCTCAAGGACCTTCCTATCCACTCTGGGAGGTTCCTTTTATTAAACAAGTTTATTTTCTTTCAACTATTCTAGCAGTAGTAAAAAACTGGATAGAAAAGTATAAGGCTCTCTCCCACCCTCCGCTTCCTCCCTGCAATTGGCAGGTACGGATAAAGTTGAAGAAAATACCTTGACCCTTGAAAAGTAGCCAAGGAAATTTTACAGGAAAGGAAATTTTGCATGCCCACATACACACCGCGCAGGCGAACTTCTGCAGAGTTACGTTATGTTTAGGCTGACCATATTTCCTTGAGACAAAAACGGGACATTGGGATGGCAAAAAAGGGACGGGGGTTATGTAATATTCTGTATTCATGAAAAAGTAAGTACATAAACCGGGACAAAATTGACATTTTTATTAAAACGACGGGACGGCCAGGAAATATTAAAAAAACGGTACTGTCCCGTTCAAAACGGTACGTATGGTCAGCCTAGTTATGTTTCAGTCTTAAACCATGAGAGTATTCAGTACTTTGTCTAGCCTATTTTTAAACACATTTACACTTTGGCTTGAAACAAACTCTGAGGGAAGTTGGTTCCAGATATTAACTACTTCATAGGGAAAGAAATTGCTGCAGAGAGAGGTCCTAAATGTCTTTAGTTCCAGTTTAAACCCGTTATTTCTTGTCGGATTGGTATTACGTGAGAATAATTCCTGTAATCTACTCTGTCTATTCCACTGAGCATCTTGAAGACTTGAATAAGCTGACCGTGCAACCTCCTCGTCTCTAAGGTAAACATATTTAGGCGCTCCAATCTCCGTTGGTAGTTTTGCATTCTCATTGAAGGGATCAATTTTGTAGTCTTTGCTTGTACCCTTCCTAACCTTTCTATATCCTTCCTGAGGGACGGAGACCAAAACTGCGCACAGTATTCGAGTTGAGGTCTGACTAGTGACAGTTCGGAAACTGGAACTGTCTTTTAATATAGCCTAATATTTTTAAGGCCCTCTTTTCGACTTCTGCACAGTGCTTCGACGGTTTCAGATCATTACTGATATAGACTCCTAATTCTTTCTCTAGATTGGTCTCAATGAAGTTCCTTCTCAAGAGAGTGTAATCGGCCTTCGGGTTTGTAGAACCTATGTGCATTACCTTACATCTGTCCAAGTTGAATGGCATCTGCCAAGTAGCAGACCATTCGCCCAACCTGTCAAACTCACTACTTCCTAATTTCGTATCGTCTGCAAATTTGGAAATTGTACTTAGGAGCCCGTCGTCTATATCGTTAATATAAATGATAAAAAGTAAAGGACGCAGAACGGAACCCTGAGGGACACCATTGGTGATGGGCGCCCACTCCGAAGCCACTCCATTTATTACCACTCTTTGCTTTCTATCTTTTAACCAATCCTCAATCCATTTGGAAACGAGCCCGGTGATTCCTTGTCCTCTGACTTTAGCCATCAATCTCGCGTGAGGGACTTTGTTAAAGGCTTTTTGAAAGTTGAGATATACTATATCTATTGCCCACTTGCATCGTATAGAGCAGGGGTCACCAACCTGGGCGGTAGCGCCCACTAGTGGGCTCACATTAAAGGTAATTAAACATTTATTTCATTATTTATTTTATCGATTATGTTGATTAATTATTTTTGATCTAAGGTGGGCGATAAGCTTTTTTAATTTTCAAAAAATCGTAAAAGTGGGCGGTGAACAAAAAAAAAGGTTGGTGACCCCTGGTATAGAGTATGTATATTATGGAAAAACTCTAACAGGTTTGTCAGACAGGATCTATGTCGACTAAATCTATGTTAAGAATAAAAAATTAGATTGTTAGATTCAAGGTGATACACAATACTTTCTGTAATGATGGATTCCAACAATTTGCCGACAATTGATGTTAAACTGATCGGGCGGTAATTACAACGATTTTCCCTATCACCCTTTTTAAAGATTAGTGTTACATGCGCTAACTTCCAGTCGGTTGGAACTTTCCCTAACTCGACTGATTGTTTGAATATGGTTACTAAGTCTTCAACAACATTGTGGCTAACATCTTTTAATACCCTTGAAAGAAATAAGTCGGGACCAGGTGATTTGTATTTATTCATCTTGTCAATTAATTGCTGTACCTCATCTCACGTAAAACTTATGGTCTCTACGGGATGGTCACCGTCATACGTAATCCAAAGATTTGGCACTTCAATTGGGTCTTCCTCCGTGAAGACTGGAACGAAGAACTCGTTTAACGTCTTAACTGGATCCTTATCACTGAATTTCAGTACGCCATTTCTATCTTTTAGGGGACCTACAGACTTCTTAATTGGCTTTCTGCTATTAACATGGGCAAAAAACTCTTCAGGGTTAACTAATTAAGGACTTAATCCTCCGAGGTAGGTTTTTATAGTTTTCTGAATTTGTCTGGTTGAAATTGGACTTAAGTAGTTTGTAGGCTTTATTTCTTTCCATAATAACATTGCTAATTTCGTTGTTAAACCATTTCGGCGACTTTGTTGACAAAGAAACTATTTTAGTGGGTATAAAAGTGTTCTGTAATATTCTAAGTTGATCCCTATATGAGCTCCAGGTGACACTGACACTCTCACTTATTTGAACTTCAAGTGTGTCTAAACTACTTCGAAAGTTTTCAAAATTTGCTCTGAAGAAATCCAGTCTTTCATGCGTATTTTAACGTATATTAATTGGAACCCTAAGGTCAAACCTAATCAAACTGTGATCGCTGTTACTCAAATTTTCACCAATAGTCAGGTTAGAGATTAGGTCATCTTCGTTCGTGAATATAAGGTCTAATTTACTATTACCCTTTGATGGACCGTCAACCCATTGACTTAATAAAAAATCATCCATAAATTCCAACAGTCTTTAGCCCTCAGCATCAGCTGTTTTGTTTTCCCAATTTATATTATCACAAGTAAAATCACCAAAAATCACACTGATCTTATTATTCACTAATCTGCTTAATTGGTTATACAAGTTTATATCCTTATCAACGGGATAGTGAGGTGGCCTATATACTAGAAGTAGATGCACTACTTTATTATTTAGGTTTAGATCAATTCCCAACATTTCATGAGCAGATACGATATTACTGTTTATCGGGTGCAGGAAATCACGAGCATACAAAAGTACACCGCCTCCTTCTCTTCCATTCCTGTCTTTGTAAAACATTTTGTAACCTACTATTTCAAATTCTCCTACAAAGTCATGCAGCTGGAATCCAGGATTCCGTTATTCCTATGATATCAAAGTTCTCAGTTTTGACTAATGCTATAAATTCCATAAGTTGGTTTTTAATTAACCTGACATTGAATAACACAGTTTTGGGAAATTTTAAGTTGTTGTTTCTTCTAACTGGCCTGAGAGAGAGAGAGAGAGAGAGAGAGAGAGAGAGAGAGAGAGAGAGAGAGAGAGAGAGAGACTCGAACGTCCTTAATAAATATAAATATTTGAATTTTACTTCCTATTTCGGAACGACGCCAGTATTTACGACAAATGTATTAAAAAAAATGGACTTAACTTCCAAATTTCCAAGCAAATAACTTTTTTTATGCAGGAAGGAGGAGTCAAGGGCAAACGTCCGCAAAAATGTCCCCAGAAAGAAGGAAAAGGAGAAAGTCAAAATGAAGGTCTCTGACACTATAAAAAAGTATACCATTTTTTTTTAATTTTGAAAAGAATGTGTAGTGTGTAAGATGCATGTATGTGTAATGCGGAATAGAGGGAGAAGCGTGTGTTTGGGAGCATGCTGGACTGATCACGAGGTAGATGAGACACGGAAAAAGATCAGCTACGGAGGACAGTAACAGGAGAAACGGGAGTTCCACTTCCCTGGTGATTGGTATTTACAATCTTCTGAAATACTAAAATAATGTACTGTACTGCAATAAGATTTTTTTAAATCCTTGTTAAAATTAATTAAATAATTCAAGCAATAAATAAATTATATTTTCTCAAAAAAACAAAAAATTATTTGAAACATGGATTCTTCAGAAATATAAAGTGTGGCATGTTTTGGGAGAAGAAAGCACTCCTTTCACGTAATATACAGTATAGTGTTTCTTCAATTAGACGAGTAACTATTTATTTTGTACATAAAAGGGATCCACTGATAAAGTTATTATACGGTACATCTAATTAGTTATATGTTTCTTCAATGCATTTATTTCTTATGATTATATATATATATATATATATATATATATATATATATATATATATATATATATATAACGTAAAGAACGACGCTTGTATTGGAAAATATTCCGCGCAAGATGAGAAAAGAGAACGAAACAAATTTAAAAAATGAGGTAACCACCCGGGAATCGAACCCGGGATCTTCCGATAGCCGGTCAGATATGATAACCATTACACCATGGGCCTCGCTCGATCAAATGCCGTAATTCTCCTACATACGCGCAGAAACCAATGCCCCAAGGGGGCACCTCCCGCATGCCGTACATTATATACATTTTAACTGCAAACACGCAGTATAATTAACGTAAAGAACGACGCTTGTATAGGAGAATATTCCGCGCAAGATGAGGAGAGAGAACGAAACAAATGAAAAAATGAGGTATGTATGCGCGTATGTAGGAGAATTACGGCATTTGATCGAGTGAGGCCCATGGTGTAATGGTTATCATATCTGACTGGCAATCGGAAGATCCCGGGTTCGATTCCCGGGTGGTTACCTCATTTTTTCATTTGTTTCGTTCTCTCTCCTCATCTTGCGCGGAATATTCTCCTATACAAGCGTCGTTCTTTACGTTAATTATACTGCGTGTTTGCAGTTAAAATGTATATAATGTACGGCATGCGGGAGGTGCCCCCTTGGGGCATTGGTTTCTGCGCGTATGTAGGAGAATTACGGCATTTGATCGAGTGAGGCCCATGGTGTAATGGTTATCATATCTGACCGGCAATCGGAAGATCCCGGGTTCGATTCCCGGGTGGTTACCTCATTTTTTCATTTGTTTCGTTCTCTCTCCTCATCTTGCGCGGAAAATTCTCCTATACAAGCGTCGTTCTTTACGTTAATTATACTGCGTGTTTGCTGTTAAAAAAAAAATATATATATATATATATATATTAGTGGTGAACCGGATGTCAGTTTTTCAACATCTGCGGATGCGGATCTTTAATTTCAATATCCGCGGATGCGGATATTTAGTTATAGAATTATGAATATATGACATAATTTTTCAAATTTCGTGATATTACCATTATGGCAGGCAATGCATAAGAATTAAAATTAATATTAATGTTTTCATTATGATAAAAATAATAACTTTCTCAAGAGTTTCAGCCACAGAAAATTCAATGAAACAAGTTTCATTCAATTTCTTTGTTACCAGGTATTTATATGTTGAGGTTTATATATTTGTTTGTTCATTAATAATTAATACTTTACATGAAATGTGTATGACTGGGCCTTATAAGCTACTTTATAAGCTAATTTAATTGTAAATTGCATAATTTATTAGAGGTAATATCCGCATAACAACCGCAGTCAGAAGTGCGGATGCGGATGTTAAAAATGATGCGGATATCCGGTCCACCACTAATATATATATATACACAAGGACGTAGACAGGGGGGGGGGGGGTCTACGGGGGATTCAGCCCCCCCGAAATAAATCACAGGTTTTATATTGTTATGCATTTTTTGAAATTACTGTATAAGTAAATTATAAGTTAGTAGGCTATGCCACGTACCTTCAGCACATGTTTAATTATTGTAATGCATTTATGAATGCGTTTTTATTAATTTATACACTTTTAATAAACCTTTTAACCTTTCAAATGTTCTGTGCAATAATTCCTCATTTCACGAAGGTCAAGCTTGTCGTCCCTCCTCTCGAGTTGGCCTGGTGAAGTAGTGAGTTGGTTTCTTGTACTCTCCACCTCACATAGCCAGGTACGCCGGGCTCATCGATATTATTCTGAGCCAAGCGTCTAATCTTGTTTTGAAGATGTCCACCGCAACACCACTCGTGTTCCTTAGGTCTTTGGGCAGCTGATTAAATAGTTTTGGTCCTCTCACAACAAAACTATTTTCTTTCAGGGTTAAGGATGTTCCCTGTCTCGCCTTTAGTTTGGGAACACGACACAGTCTTCCTTTTCTACTTTCCACTGTTGTTTGGGGAATTACAGGGTTCAGAGTAAGATTAGGGACTAGTTTCTTCATTATTTTTCAGGTGTAAATAATGATGTATCTCTCTTCTCCTTTACTTCGCGAAACCTTTCCCAGTAATTTAGTTCTTTGCACCCTTTGATCTTGGCTGGGAAGCTTATCTGAATCCCTTCTAGCTGTCTAATGTCTTCTTTTTTTATATGGACATGTTAGGATCGAGCAGTATTCCAATTTGGGTATGATCAGTGTTTTCAGTAGAGGAATCATTATATTCCTATCTCTTTGTTTAAAGGTTCTCAGTATCTGGCCAGTTATTCTCTTTGCTCTGTTTACTGCTATCTTATTTTGTGATTCAAATTTCACATCATCAGTCATTGCAACCCATAAATCTTTTGTTTTAGAATTTCTCTGAATTTCCTGTCCATTTGAGGTATAATATTCCATGGATTTTAGGTCTTCTCTTTTTCTGTACCGTAACAGCTGAAATTTCTCAGTGTTAAACTTCATATTGTCGTCTTCCGTCCACTTGTAGATTCTGTTCATGTCGGTTTGTAGAGACCCTATATCTTCTGGGTTTCTTATTTTTCTACTGATTTTTGTGTCATCGTCAAAGGATATTACTGTGCTGTCTCTGGTAACCTCCTCATTTATGTCAGTTAGCATGATTATGAAGAGTAATGGAGCTAATACTGTTCCTTGTGGTCTGAACTGAGGACCTCTGATTCTGATGAAGATACGTCTTGTACTGTAATGACTTGCCGCCACTCACTAAGGAAATTATATATCCATTTCCTTACTTTTCCTGTTATTCCCATATATTTCAGTTTATGTATTATGATTCCATGTTCACACTTGTCGAACGCTTTGGCAAAGTCTGTGGATGTTACATCATAGTTTTCATTACTTTCAAGTGCATCAATAATGTTGTTGTAGTGTTCCATTAGTTGTGATAGGCATGATCTGCCTGACCGAAACCCATGTTGGTTATCATTTATTTTTTTCTGAGTTTCCAAAAAGTCATAGATTTTCTGTTTAACTATTCTTTCAAATATTTTAGTGAGATGAGATGCAAGCGACACTGGCCTATTGTTTTTGACCTCGGATCGATCTCCTCCTTTATATATTGGGACTGTGTTCGCCCTCTTCAGGATGTCCAGTATTTCTCCCGTGTGTAGTGATCGTCTCCATATCCAATATAGGGGCTCAACGATTGCATTCTTGCAGTTTTTGATCAGTGTGGTATTCCATTTATCCGGTCCTGCTACTGAGTGTGCTTTTAGTTTCCCTATAGCTTGTGTAATATCATCTGTCGTAAAGTCGAAGTCCATTATACTTTCCCCTTGTAGTTCTTCCCTTTTTTAAATTTCCGATAGTCGCATGGTTTTTCGACTTCCTTTTTGCAAAATTATAGACGTACTTTGAGTTAACCTTTATCGCTTCTATAGCGTCATCTTTTTCTTTTTCTGTATGCTTCTCAATTAGTTCCTGTATGACGCCATCGATACTCTGCAGTTTATCATTTAGTATTTTTCTGATGTTGTTATCTTTACAGTTACTTAATTTTGCAGTCATTCTTTTTCTCTTTCGGAACAATGACCTCTTTTGTCTCTCGAACTTGCTTCTCTTTCCTCTTTGTTGTATTTTTGGGACATGTCTTTCCACAGTTTCCAGCGTCTTCTCGTCTAAAGTCATTAGCATCTCTTCCGTTGTCTTGGCCTCGGAAATGGTTTTCCAATCTATTACTTCCATGCTGTATTCAACATCTTCCCAGTTTATAGCTTTCGAGTGAAAATTAAAAATTTCGAATTTGCTTCTTTCTAGTGTTCGTGTTCTTTCCTTTCCTCTTGCTTTTATATTGGTTGTTATTTCAATAATGTTGTGATCCGATATTATAGTTGGGGATATTTTTACATTATCAATTAGAGCTAGTAGCATTTATACCTGCTCCTGGTCTTCTCGTGTGCCCCCCTTGTTCTGGTATACACATATAATTTTTCTTATCCTTTTATATTTCATGACTGGAAAATCAAAATCACCATAGAGAAAAATATTTGGGGTGGGAGAGTGTAGATCTTTTACCCAGTTTCTTACCTCTGTAATGGAATCTGAAAATTTTGAGGTTGGCGTGTTTGGGGGTCTGTACATTACAATTAGTACCATATTTAATTTTTCAACTTTTGCTGCTACACATTCTACGTAGCTGTTTGAGGTACTTATAGTCATTTCTGCCATATGCCTTTCGCGTGTGTAAATAGCACATCCTCCTTTACGTCTCACTGTTCTGTCGGCTCGGAGTATGTTATAGTTGTCAATTTGTATTTCTTTTTTGTCAACACAGAACTCACAGTTTTCACAGTTCGCCTGGCAGTCCTTTAGATGGATTTCCGTGAGGCATGCAAAGTCTGCTCCGGCTTCTTGCATGAGTCCTTTCAAGTATAAAACTTTGTCCGGGGAATGATTTGATTTAAGGCCCTGAATGTTGAGTAGGATTACTTTTATTTTTTCTCTATCGTTTTCGCCTACAGGTGGTTCTGATTCGTTTTCCAATGGTGGTGCCAGTTTCGTTGCCTTGTGGTCCTCCGAGAATTTGCCTCTTTTTATCTTTGTCGGTACCTGTTGTCCTGATAACGCATAAAGTGTCTTTGTGCGTGCCTTCTGTCCGGCTCTCAGATTCCTATATTTGTCAGCTGACCTTGTATTTGCTGGATCGTATTTAGCAGCTGAAATGTGTTGGCTACGTCTAAAAAATTGGTGCCCTTCTTTGATGTTCGTTTTTTCTGTTCACGCGTTGTATTCCTTTGAGGGTGGTGGTAACGGCATTTTTGTCCGTATTTGCACCTCCCGTATCTTGCATAGGTGTTGCAGACAGTAAAATGGTGGAACTTGCACTTCTTTTCAAATTTGCAATATCCACTTGTGTAATGTGTGTTACATAATGTAGGATGTGCATAGATGCATTGCCCATCCCGATATCTGCAGTTCCCTTTTGCGTAGTATTTACAGACGGTATTTTCTATGCTTCTACGTCTTGTTATCTTATTATTTTCAATGTTCTTAATTTTGGTATTATTATTAGTTTTCTTTGGCTGTTTATTTCCTACGTTTTCAGTTATTATCTTTTTATCATTTCGCTCGTTGGGCAGTTTTTCTACCTCGCAACTTTTACTTATCTGTTTTTTTTCATCTATATCTTCATTCCGCATTATATTGTTTATACTGTTATTCGTTATTATATTGTTATTCGTTATTATATTGTTGTTCGTTATTTCCTCCGCTCTCTCATCCACCCGAATTTTCATTGGGACATTTCCGGACTCTAGTTTCCCCATTATTTCATCCTTTTTTGTAACACTCGAATTTGCTTTCTCCATTTCTTTAAATACCTGGAAGGAGTTTACAGTCTGTGTACATGCGTCACACAGAAATTTGATTCCCACAATCTGTTTTGCGTTCGAGACAAGAGATATTTTCCTATCACCTCAATTCATGCAGATAAAGTCGTGCAGTTTTTGACAGAAATCGCATCTTTTTGCTGCATTTTCAGTTCTTTCCAGATTACCCAAATTACAGATTAAGTGAGAATTTGGACCCATGGTCATGCTATTCATTAATTAGCGTAAAAAGAAATACACACACAAATTATATTTTTTCTTTTCTTTCTCTTTTCTTTCCTTCGATAGTCACGAGGGTTTTCTGACCTTTGCGTTTTATGACCTTTTTCCTGCTTCGTTTCAAAATTTCTCGAATGCCAGCTGTATTACGGTTTAAATATATATGTTAAAATGGTGATAACACCAGTACACATTTGAAAACTTGTCGATCGATTTTTACAAACTAGTTGGTGATTCTATACAATTTGAGTGCGCTGATCTAAAAAATATAGTTAGTTTTTCCCTATCACGTATGGTTTTCTTACTACAGGGTGTGTCATAAATCCCCCATTTATCCCCAAATGTGAACCATCTTATCGAGACCAACATTGGATTGCACATGCTAAACCATAAATTTTGTTGTTATAGACTACATTAACGCTTACATAATAATGTAGGGTAAATATATATAACAACCAGTCCCGTTCCCAGCAAAATACTCTCTCCCCTTCCATCAATGGGTGGTTAACATCTGGGGACAGATGAGGTAATACAACACCCCTTGTAGCACGAAATCTTTAGGTGATAGAGTAAAACCTAATTAAAGCAGAATTAAATAGCTCCTAGCTCTTGGACAAGCATATTGCTTGTTTATGAAAGAATAAAAAAATAACTGAAAGAAACAAAATATATTTACCTTCTTTACTTGCAAACATTTCAGGAATTATTCCAAAGACTTAAGACTACGAAGGTAGATCTGACTAATGACGACTAAACCGGTGCTTCTTTGATGTTTTCTTATGCTGTGCGTTAGGCTGATCTCGTTGCAGACACCAGCAGTAATCCGCCATCATATTTGTATGCCATCTTCCTTGATATCTTCTTTCCATGGTTTTGATGCCCTGGTGAAATCGTTCCCCTTGCTCCTCGCTGACATCTCCGAGATTTTCGGGAAAAAGGACAAGATGTGAAAATAAGAAGTGAACTTTCAGGCTCATGTTGCAGTCTAAGGCGCAAAACTTTTTAAGCATATTTTCCACCAGTCTTTCATAATTTTGGCTTTTGTAGTTTCCCAAGAAGTTTTCAACAACATCTTTGAAACCAAGCCATGCTTCTTTTTCTTTATTGGTCATTGTGTTCAGGAAATGATCGTCTGTCAATAACTTTCTAATCTGAGGACCTATAAAAACACCTTCCTTTATTTTCTCATAGCTAATCTTTGGATATTTTGAGCAAATGTACTTGAAACACTCACCTTCTCTATTCAATGCTTTGACATACTGCTTCATCAAGCCTAACTTAATGTGCAAGGGTGGTAGGAGGATTTTATTTGGTTCACCTAGATGTTCAAGTAAAATGTTCTTTGATCCTGGGGTAAAATTCTCTCTAGGAGGCCAAGTTTTCCTCTTCCAGTGCTGGTCACGTGCTCGACTATCCCATTCGCAGATGAAACATGGCATCTTAGTGTATCCTGATTGCTGCCAAAGTAACATGCAAAGGACTTTGAGATCCCCACACAATATCCATCTGTGATTTTAGAGGAATCTATAAACAACCTCGTCACTGGTTTGGTATTCGATGCCTAGCTTGCACACTAATCCTGTGATGTCCTTGCAAAATACCAAGGGACCATCTTCTTCGAAAAGAGGCACGAAGTCTTTCTCACGATTTCTGTACCAAGCGAAGTATGTGTCGGATGCCAATAAATTGTTCTCCTGCAATCTAGACCCCAAAAGTTCTGCAGAGTCCTTACTTAGGCAGATTCAAATCCCTGACGAAGTCATTTAGTTCGGCTTGGGTTAATGGTTTAGGATCTCGGTCAGCTGTTGGCTGTTCATAAACATCATCATTGTCTGGATTTGGAGCTGAATCAGAATCTGAATTGTATTGATCCAGACTCTCGGGTGGGCGGGGAATAGGAACTTCTGGACCATGGGGTACCGGCCTTATTGCAGATGGAAGACTTGGGTATTGAAGGCTCTCTTTATTCTTTGCATTATAACCTTTAACATTGCAAGAACAGAAGTAGCAGTCGTCGGTATGGTTTCTAGGCTCGCGCCATACCATAGGGATCCCAAATGGCAAACTTTTCTTTTTACTTTTGCTCCAATTCCTTAGTGCCGCAACACACGTAAGACAAACCTTGTGTGGAACCCAACTTTTGTCTTGATCTCCTAATTTAATTCCAAAATAAGCATGATAAGCTCTCTTAATGAAGGTCTTTACATTTGTCCTTTGTTTTACAACAACATACCGACCACAAATATAACAAAATATGTCTGGACTATGGGTACATCCTCTAGAAGCCATTATTAAAATTTTAAAGACGTAATATTAGAATTATCTATCTGAAAAATATGAAAAAACGAAATTAAAGAAAGATAAAAAAGGTAAAAAATTACAAAACGCCCCAAAATTGTTTTGCTAATAACTTTAAAACTGTGGGTAATAGAAACAAACTGGCAGCATTTTTTAATTCAGCGCAGCGAACTGTTTCAGAATCACAACTCAAATTAAAGAAATCGATTTTCATGCAGACCGGTGTAATTTATGTAAACAGGATTGCACTTTCTTAATTTTAATGAATTTCACTTTATAATTTATATGCATGGATTCACTGATACTTTATACACTTTCGGGTGTAAACAGAATAAACCGCCGAATAGTTTATTCTCTTTTTATTTGGGTGTTAATATACTGTAGAGAGAGAGAGAGACATATATATATATATATATATATATATATATTAGCCCTTCCCGAAAAAAATTCTTGCTACGCCCCTATATATATATATATATATATATATCAGGTCACCATCGTAAGTAATGTCTTTTTTTCAACCTTTATTTCCAAATGAAAATAAAACTACATCAAAATAAATTTTACTCAATTATATATTTTCCTTCACTTTCTGTGACTCTCTGCCACCTCTCTACAAACATTTCATTTCCATGTTGAAAAAATTCCTTCGGTTTAGAAGCAAAAAACTCGGAGGGCAATATGAATTTTAACACAAAGTCATATTGTAGCCATAGTCTAGCTCGACATTGCCGAAGCTTCTTTTAGCTTCAAGTTTTCAACATCTAACTTACATTTTTCAGATGTTCCTCCTTTTGTTAGACAAGTCGCGCCTTCGGCTCCCTAACGCCGCTCATCTTGTTAGATCCCACCCTAACGTGCGACTGAGCGAAGGAGATATTTGTTACTCCGCTCAACTAAACTCAAAACTGCGCAAAGTTTTTTATTTATAGATAGATTTTCAAACTGAGTTTGTCGATTTGCCCCGGCCTGGCAGTGTTGCCATGTCTGTATAGCAGAATTTCTCTGGACTGGCCATAAAATTTCCCTTTTTAGAAATAAATTTCCCTATATATATATATATATATATATATATATATATATATATATATATATATATATATATATATATTAGGGTGACAACTTCTTATAGGGATAAAATTTGAAATTCAAAAACATTTGCCGGCCATTTGTCCAATGCTGCCACCCTATGAGGAAACACCGTAGACGAAATCTCATGGAATTCGGAAAGCATTTAGGGGTGCCTCGAGTCACATGAATGAAACTGTCGCGCGGAAGAAATTTCAAGAATGAACGAGTTTCGACAACGCTTCAAAAACAAAAATGTTTCGAGAATGCAAGTGTATTATATAATTTAATAGAATTGTTTCCTTTATTTCATACTATAGATTATGCAAATCGATTAATTTATTTCATTAAATTAAAATTTTCATAAATAAATCGTTAAATAATATGATGTGTATCAATCTTTGGATGATCAGCTTTTGGTGCTTCAAGTTCATTTTGCATACGACTGCCTGACTGAAAACAACGCTTAGAAGTTCTCTCCCGATTCTTTTAAGATATCTAAGGTAATATTTTTTATTTTGATACATTGATTATATTATTATTGGAAATTGTTCTAGAAAAGTTTCATTAATTGTTGGCATAGTTTGATGTTTAAATTATATAAATTTGGAACTGAATTTGATTTCCTATGATAATATATATACGAGTATATATACAGGGCCGTCGAGAGGGGGGGTCAGGGGGGGCCAGTGCCCCGGGGCCCGGGTGTCTGGGGGCCCGCAGGAGAATAAAAAAAATCGTAAAAAAATAAATAAGGATCATAATAATCATTAAGAAATTGTGACGTTTTTTTCATTCAGAGCTCCTTACATGTAATTTCTTACATGTAATATCTGAGTATCCTAAAAGTCAACACTAAAATTCATCAATCTGACACATTTTTTCAAATGTAGCTTCCGTTCTCACGCTTTGTGGTATGATCGAAAGTAGCCAAGGTCAATAAACTTGAGAAATATTTAACCAAATCTCTCACTTGTGTTTTGGGTGTTGCACGAAGAGGTTTGAAACACTTGAACTATTGAATTACTTAATTTTTATAAAGTTAAATATTATATTATTAAAGTTATAATATATATATATATATATATATATATATATATATATATATATATATATATATATATATTAATAGATTTATTGCATATATATAATGCCTTGACACTTGGTGTGGGGGCCCGTAATGTTTGCTAGCCCTGGGGCCCGTTAATGGCTCTCGACGGCCCTGTATATATATATATATATATATATATATATATTACAATATAAATGAGATCTTTAAAAATGGAATCATAATACGAAAAAAATTAATGCTTTGATTCTTATTTTAATTTAATATACGTTTCTTTTCTTTTCTTAGGCCCAATGGCGACTACCCGCACAGCGAGTCAAATTTGGCTCATTGGCCATCCCATACCCGAGATCAAGGGCGCACGGCTTCCTTCAATTGGAGACGTTTTACGCCTGTTTTTTCACTTTCACATAGAGCACAAGAAGACAGTGAACGACTCAGCGAAGGAGGTGGCATCATCAGTCATTGGTTACTGGGAGAAATCCCGGATACCTACCATCACAGAGAAGAGCATTGGTCGAAAAGTGGTAGATCTTTTTCTTACTTGGAAGCTTCTCCAGAAAAATCGTGCTCGCGCTACGGAAACCCAGCGGAAAAAAGAAGATGAGTTCCGTGATAATTTGGAAAATCTTTTCGATGTCGCCCACCCTAAAGCGATGGAACTTTTGACCATCGAAGAAGATCGAGCCTTCCTTATTGCTCAGCGAGAAAAAGGGAGGAGGGGAGTAATGGGAGGAGTTGACAAGAAAATGGCTCATTCTGTCATGCGTCGGGAACAAACTGAAAGACGCCTAGCTCAGCACCAACCTCAAGCCAATATTACTTTTGAAAATATTGAGCTGGAATCTTCTACGTCTGAAGCACCAAGTTCTGCGCCATCATCTGAAGACTCACCGCCCGCCTCTCCTGAAAAACGCAAGTGTTATGCTCGTGGCACTATCCAAGTCATCACTCCCGAATTGGCAAGTACATTGGATCGCACAGGAATCAGTCATCGTTCAGCACACCGGATTATCGACGCTACGGCTAGAAGCCTCGGCCATAACTCACAAAAACTCGCGCTCAACTATGAAACCATTAGAAAATCACGAGAAAGGCTCCGTTCGGCGACGGCAGAAAAGATTAAACAAAGGTTCACACCCAACGAAGTGCTCACTGTTCACTGGGACGGAAAAATTCTACCAGACGATGAAGGTGGTCGGTGTGACCGACTAGCCATTTTCGTAACCGGAGTTGATACCGAGAAGCTCTTGGGTGTACCTAAGCTGACATCAGGAACGGGTGAGGTCATCGCCTCGGTGGTACATGCTGCGCTCAAAGAATGGAATGTGTCAGAAAAGGTATCAGCTATGAGCTTCGACACTACAGCTTCAAATACTGGTTACTTGTCTGGGGCATGCGTAATTTTGGAGCAGAAACTCGGCCGCCGACTCTTATACCTTGCATGTCGCCATCACATCCTAGAACTTGTCGTTGAGAAGGCGTACATGGAATGCATGGGACCATCATCTGGTCCAGATATCCTCCTATTCTCCCGCTTCAAAGAGACGTGGAATACAATTTGCCAAGATAAGTACAAGACCCTGTCAGACCTTCCATCGAGTCTGAATGAGAATCGAGAAGAACTGATCGCTTGCTGGAATCTATATCTGACAAAACATCAGCCGAGGGATGATTACCGTGAATTCTTGGAGTTGTCGATTACAATCCTTGGAGGTAATTTACCTAACTTTAGGTTTCGGCGACCTGGAGCACTTCACCGAGCACGTTGGATGGCAAAAGTAATTTATTCATTAAAAATCCTGCTGCTTTCCCATCAGTTCAGACTTACAACTCGTGAAATGTCTGGCTTAAAACGATTTGTATTTTTTGCCCTGGAGTTATATGTCAGCGCGTGGTTCACGGCCAGCAGTCCTTCATCTGCTCCCGCGAACGATTTGAAGCTTCTTCAAGACCTAGCAAAGTACCACGATGAAAAGATCTCAGCATCCTGCCTTAGTGTCCTCGGTCGTCACTTATGGTACCTCAGCGAGTACTTGATTGGTCTCGCACTCTTTGATAAAGGTATCAATGCAACGACGAAAAAGAATATCGCTCGATCAATCCTCGAAAAAGAAGCTGCTGAAGATCCTCCAAAGCGAGCCCCAATACCTGCTGTTTCTTCCATTTCAACAAAGCAGCTCTCGGACTTTGCCTCGAAAGGATCAAAGCTTCTCTTTGAACTTCTAAAAATTAATGATGGTTTCTTGTCCAAGGAACCAGAGACCTGGCCGGACGACGAAGATTTCAAGACTGGTTTGACTATAGTTGAAGGACTAAAAGTCGTCAATGACATGGCAGAGAGGGGAATTGCCTTGATCCAGGCCTTCAATACAAAGATTACGAAGAATGAAGAACAGCGCCAACATCTCTTGCAGGTTGTTGAGGATCATAGGAAGTCTCAGCCTGGTACATTGAAAAAGGGGTATGGCTTGAGGAAAAGCAAGAATTAATGGGTGGTCTACAATTGAATGAAAGACACCCTGGAATATATTTAGTAAATATATTATTTACTTATTACGATTGGAGTACGCCTGCACTTAAACCTTATGAACTAAAACTAACGTTTATTTACATTAATTAAAAAAAATATTAATTTATTTTTACTAGGTAATGAATAATTAATTTTTGTTATAAGGAGAATTATTTACCTCACTTGAGACACCCTTAAATATTATCTGAATGACCTAATATTTACAGTACATTGTTTTCTCATGTAGTAGCAGCATTGAACAAATGGCCAATAAAAAACTCCAACTTTCGATTTTTATTGTCACCCTAATATAATATATATATATATATATATAATATATGTATGTACCGTATATACCCGAGTATAGGTCGATCTCGTGTATAGGTCGACCCTTGATTTTTGGCCAAGAAATCATTAATTTATCATATGCCTCGTGTATAGGTCGACCCCAGTTGTTGAGGGTAGTGGAACAACAAATTCGGGTAATAAAGCACCATACTTTATTGCATATAAAACTCATTTCCAAAAACTTTTAAAAATGCATTCATTTTATGTTTTATATCATCCTGTGCTACCATTCTGTAATTTTAATAATTGGTACATATTTGGTAATTTTAATAATTGGTACATATTTGGTAATTTTAATAATTGGTACATATTTGGTAATTTTAATAATTGGTACATATTTTATGTTTTCTTTGTTTACTGGTACTAAATGGTAAATATTTTTCATGTCTGAAGCTAACAGTAGCTCCTAGCCCTCCCCATCGTGCACGGATTTCAACCCCACGAAAATGTTACCCTTATATAGGTCGACCCCCTAATTTTTGCCTAAGAATTCAGTCTTAAAAACTCGACCTATACACGAGTATATACGGTGTGTGTATATAAATATATATATATATATATATATATATATATATATATATATATATATATGGGCTATGTTGTACTTACCTACAGTACTTTTAGTCTTCTATCTTATAAATTTGTTGTGTCATCCTCTTGAGATGGGAATCACAAGGTTGAAATTGATAACAAGTTTTATGGATGAATGTCCCGTTTGCATGTAGTATGCCATTCAAAGTTGCTGTATTAAGCTGATTTCTGGTTAATACAGACGATCCCCTGCAACTGCATGAGTAAAAAGGAGCTTAAGGGCTGATAACTGTTGAAGAATACGCTTGACAAACACTGTGGAGTGACAGCCAGCGTGTTTGGCATGGGTGTAACAATTTATGTGGTTTAGCATTGACCAACTCTTGAAATTCTTTTAAAGCTTGAGATTGCTTAGGTAAAAGAAAATAATTGTAAATATCACGAGCCATGTCTTCAATGCCTGTAGGTAACGTTTTACATGCATATGATGCACAAAGATGGAATGAGTGGCATATATATCTCATTATAAAAAGATTGGGTATATCATCCTTTAGTAATGTAGAAAGAGAATGTTTGTGGCCCATCATAAAACTAGCACCCTCTGCTGCAAACCCAATCATATTATTCTTGTATGGTATATTTGCTTCATTAAATACAGAGTTTATACTTTCATATAAATTCAAAGCTGTGGCACTTTCCACAGGGACTAATACTAAAAAAGAATCCTTTACACCTTCATTAGTCAAACTCCTAGTAACAAGAGCTCGATGTTTGATGCAGCCCCTGTCAGTTGATTCATCAATAATTAATTAAGGAAAATGGAAAGTTTCTTAAGTGCTCATGCAAATCTTCACAAATATTTTTACCTAATACATTCTTAACTATGGATGTGCATTTTGTCTTTCCACATTTAATTTTCTGTCCTATTTCTGAATCAGGACACAGATTTAATTAAAGGAACCATATGATGAAGAAGACTGAATGGAAGATTATGTTCACTTGTGAATACTGCAGTTTAATTTCTCCCTCTTTTACCAGTCTTTCACGCTCATTATGGCCGCTTGTACTTGGCATATCAAACACACTCACTACATTTTTAGAGAATTTATAATTTTTATGCGTTTCGGTCCAGAAGCATGCTTTTCTATTTCTGATTTCCCAGCTTTTCCATCTATGTGGCATGCTTTACAATGATAATACAGAGGCCCCTTACTACTTTCAGAAAGCCAACTACTAAATTTTGGATCAGACTCCCAGTTTGTAACATATTTTTGTTGATACACTGCACGCTTTCTTTTAGCAGGAGGTGTCTTAATTGTACTATTATCACTGTCACTATTTAAATACATAATTATTCAGTTGGAAGTAATTAAAAAACAGAAATCAACTCACTAGGCCTACAATATACTAACAAAAAAATTTTTTTTTTCAATGATTTCACTACTCAACAGTCACAATATCTCACTACGAGTCTACGACACGAGGACAGGATGAAACGTGAACAATCAGCCGACAGTGACAAGTTTGCAACACGTATGATAAATTGGTTGCCAGATGTTAACATTCAAGACAATTCGATATCTTTAACATTATGTTATTTATATTTCTAAATTTTGTATGAAATTTTTCTCTAAGATTTATAAAACACTATTTGTAAAATAGAATATATTAGCGAACTTCATTTTTCCCTAGATTTCAATGATTTTTCCCCAAAATTCCCCTTTTCCCTTACAAGGTCAGAATTTCCCTAAAACAGGGAAATTTCCCTGTACTTGACAACACTGCGGCCTGGGCGTGTCCGTAGTTCGTAAGTCCGAGAGTCTCTGTACATTCAACATAGTTTGTGGTAAAAAGTTAGTTTTGCTCTTGGGGAACCGTGTTGTTGTTGTTGGTTAGCCGATCAGCCCACCCTGATCGAGTAAGCCGGTGGCACGCAGGTAACCGATCGCCCTCTCCGGAGTGGACCAGAGGTTCAGCGCACTAGTAATGTTGTGTTGTGTTGGGCTACATCGTGGCCAGTGTCGTAACACCGTTTCCCGTCGTTCAGCGAAGTCAAACGACATTGGGTCTGGAGAGTAGTTGGATGGGAAACACTCCTCTGCGTCCAGATTATGTAGCAACCCGTGGTTCGGATCCCACGTAAGTCTGTAGGTCCCCTCTGTCATATGACCTTATAATTATATTGCGAAAGAGGTTAAACAATATCACAAATAAAAAGCGACCCGTAATGCCACGTCTAGTGCAGTGTAGTTGTAATCAGCCTAATCACACACACACACACACACACACACACACACATATATATATATATATATATATATATATATATATACTGTTATAAAGTGTAATAAATTTTGTTTTTCATTTCAGATGAAGCAGACAGTGGAATGGTGATCGCAATCAAATGTGTGTAAACAGCCACAATTTACGGCCTATTTAAAAACTGTCGCGGCTGCTTCTTGACCATAAGGAAATAAGAGAAAATGTGCAAATGTGCAGTAAAGAGAAACAAAAGGGAATATGGAGAGCCAAAAAGGTACATAAAGTCCCACATAGAGACATATATGAAGACTTAAAGAGTCTCATTTCGAGTGAATGAAACAAACAAAAAGTTTACAGTGGTAATTATTATTATTTCAAGTGTCTGTGTGCTTTTACAGATACGCAGCTGCGCGTTCAGTTTTTCAACAAACCTAATTCATATATATTAAAATTTATTTTCAACATATTATATTAATTAATAATAATTATTAATAATAATAATAATAGGATACATAATTACTTTTTTTGTGAGAATTAAAACTGTTTAATTGAAAGAAAACTGAATTTCGTAGAATTTGCATATATATGAAATACGCGTGTTAAATTTTACACCACAAATAAGTGAGAAATGAATAACTTTTCATAATAAAGTACCAAACTTAACTAATTCTGCATACATTTTTTTGTAAATAAATAAACATTTAAATCCCCTCGTCCAGTGATTCCAGGTTTACAATCTGTCAAGTTTATTTCAAACAATATCTGAAGTATTTTTTTTCGTATTTGTTCGCTTCAAATCAATAACAAAAACTGTTTATAAATTAGAGATCGAACGAAGTATTATGAAACAAGAATTATTATTACGTCTATGACCTTATGACCTCGAGGTCAACAAATGCCCTAATTGGGCATGCGTGGGCACGCAGGGCTAGATGGATGTGGCACTACTACATCATCATCTCGCTTCCATTGTGGATTATAACGGAACCAATCAACGCGCTAGACTTGCGACCCCAATTTTGCTCCAAATTAGATGAAAGAATATTGACAGATGAAGGAGGTAAGTCTGTTAATTACAAATTTCCACATGTTTTTAAAACACCCATATATATACATGCGTGGCTGGCTATGAGGCCAGAAAGAGATCAGACAGCAATTTCCTCCTTCACCAAATCCCGCAAATGAGGCGGGATGCTGCAGAGGAGCAGGTCGATCCTGAATCGTCGTTCAAACTCACATAAAATAACATGAAGTATATATATATATATATATAGTGCAGATGAAATGATCGTAAGAATGAAACAGAAAGCTTGAGAAATGCAACTTTGTTCTCTTCGCAGTACTCCTCATTTAACAGCTGTAATGAAAGCATGTGAGTTTTGTGGTGCAACTCCTTTTTCGGTTGCATTTATTGCGTGCGCGCGTTCGTTTATTTCAGGATGACTCTGCCTATCCACTCGGATGGGCTTTCGACTTTATACCCACAGTTTTCTCGACTTCCTTGAAGCCCACTTTAAATTTCGACTTTCAACGTTAATTCTCCCTCAGCTTACAAGAGAGACCTATTGCAAGGTAGCATAGAAACAACACAGTCCCTTTTATAAAGTTTATTTAATTTCACTCAAAATAGGACATAAATTGAAAAAGAACCTACAGATGTACGATTACAAATTTGTTCCAAAAACAAATTTTCAATTCAAAGAAAATGTTGCAAGTATTCCAGTCTCAAAAAGGATTTATACAGGTTTTTCATTTCTGTGTAACTCTAGAACAAGCACTAAATTCAAATTCTTTAATACAGTGTACAGTTACTTACAAAATTTGCGAAATTTACTCCCAAAATTTCTACGATTTTCCCAGGAAATAAATTTTCACAAAGTTCTTTTCTGTCACTAACAATAAAGCTCTTACAAACAAGTTCGCGTAAAACAAAGGAAAGTAAGATTTTAGAGCAGTGGTCGGGGAACAGGGGTAAATTACCCAAATGGGGTAAATTTAAAACTTTTGGGGGTAATGCGTGCGGTATGAGAGACACTTTGTGCTGATATTTTTTTCGTATATTTTTATTTTATTTTGTTACATAAATGTGGCGTTATTCTAAATTTTAGAATATTACGAATTTACGTCCTGAGTACGTCCTCAAATATATTTTGGGGTAATACCCAAAAAAGTTCGCCGACCACTGTTTTAGAGCAACGTGAGACAGTTTCAGATCAATTTGGAAATTTTTGATCATGCCACAGGGTTTAAAGATTCTCTAAGCCACTTCAACTTTACAGGGCAGAACTATAACTGCTTTATAACTCTAAGTTACGCCTTAGGATTACAAGAACTCCTCCCTTTAGTGTCTAAAGGGCCTATCAAAACCATTTTCATTACATGATATCATTCGTACAAAAGGTATTGGTCTTCTATTGGCTCTAATCACAACTTCTTTAAATGTTACGTTCCGCCTTTTTTAAAGAAATTTTCAAATTAAAATTTAAAAATTTCAAGTGCAAATTTAAAATTTTAAATTAAAATTTAAAATTTTCTCTCGAAGGTTTCCCTTAGGTGAGTCCAAAGAATAAACAAACCCAAACCTTTACAAGCTTCAATAATGAAAAACAACCTTGTTAAGCTATATTTTCCCCTTTGTAGATTAATTACTCGACCATAAATCTATCCGGGAATGTTAAACAATAATTTCTTTTCTTGATAACGCACTCAGCCTTCGGCTCTACCCTGGGTATTGGGGGGGGGGGGGGGGGGGGTCACTTTACTTTTCTAGGTCTTCATTTTAAAGGATTTAAATTTGCATGCGAAATTAAATCGATTTCTAAATCATTTCATTCTTTCTTTCTACAATTTTTTATTTATATTTTGATATGATACAAATTCACCGTCACAACAGTTTCTTAAAATATTTTTCTATGTTTGCACTTTAAGTTGTGTTCATAGATGCATCTCTGCGTCTTATTTACAGTAAGATATGCTAATGAGTTTGAAAACTGAAATAATTATAGAAATGCAGGCGAAACTATTATTGGCTGAGGATTCTTTTTTCAAAATACTCAACCCCCACCCCACCCCCGTCCTTACAAAAAAAGATACACAACTCTTTTATTAGTCAAATCAAATTAGGTTTTTAATGTCAAACAATTGGCCAAGCAAATAATGAGAGTTACTTCAGGGTTTAGAAGTTGCAAAAATCTAACGCCAAGCTCATGCTTATGACATTTTAGTGATATATATATATATATATATATATTATATATATATACACAGGGTGTTTCAGGAGGAAAGGTCAATACTTCGGGAGGTGATAGTATCGGTTATTGTGAGAAAAAAAAGTTCATATGAACATGTGTCTAATTCTGAATGGTTACGGAGATAGAGCTGTTTGAATCTACAAATACAAAAGTATTGTTAATGGTAATCAAGAAAGAGAAACCAATTACTGTTTCTAACATTTAATGTTTAAACAGTGGCATTTTGACTGGTATCAGATACAGAAATGATAAATTTGTTTCAGCTTACATTACAGCTTATATGGTTCAAGGTTATAGGGGAGGGAAGGGGGAGGAAGAGCTGCGCGCGCATCAGATTCAAACAGCTCTATCTCCGTAACCATTCAGAATTAGACACATGTTCATATGAACTTTTTTTTTTACAATGACCGATACTATCACCTCCTGAAGTATTGACCTTTCCTCCTGAAACACCCTGTATATATATATATATATATATATATATATATATATATATATATATATATATATATATATGTATATGCAGGGTGTCCCATAAGTCTGGAACCATAGGGTAAAATAAGTAATTCATGTTTTTCGTTTATGCAAGTGCCCATGATGTCTTTGAGTAAGGAAGAACGCATCCAGGTAATTCTGCTCGTAGGAAATCGGAGTCTGAGGGAGGTCGCTGAGGAATTTAACAGATTGCATCCGGACCGCGCGCCGATAACACACAGCTGTGTCGGCAAACTTGTAGCGAAGTTCAGGGAAACGGGATCCATAGGAGATAAACCACGCAGTGGACCTCCGAGGACATACACCGACGATGACACAGCCGCTACCGTCCTTACTCATTTCACAAACAGTCCCCAAAAGTCTCTTCGGCGGTTGTCCGCTGAGACAGTATGTCGAAAAGCAGCATCCATCGCATTCTTCAAGCACACAAATAGCATCCTTACAAACTTCAAATCCTGCAGAAATTAAGCGAAGATGATCCAGACCGACGGATGGAATTTTGTGAATGGGCTACGGAACAATGTTCTCAAAATGCCAATTTCCCGTCCACCATTCTGTTCAGTGATGAGGCTGTTTTTTACGCAAATGGTGAGTTGAACCGATAGAACACTCGCTACAGGTCGCAAGACAACCCTCACTGGTTTACTGCTTCAAAGGAACAAGGTGTCGCTCGTGTGATGATATGGTGTGGCATTTGGAAAGATCGTATTATAGGCCCCTTCTTTTTTGATGACACTGTCACAGGAAACGCCTACTTGCGTATGCTCAACGAGGAAGCTTTCCCCAGTGTCTTGCACGCAGATGAGGATTTCCAACATGGTTTCAGCAAGATGGTGCTCCTGCCCATTACAGCATCCGGGTAAGAGAGTGGCTGCACCGACAACTCCCTGGTCATTGGATAGGACGTCGAGGGCCTTGGAGTGGCCGGCGAGGAGCCCCGATCTCACCCCATTGGATTTTTATCTCTGGGGTCACTTAAAGGCGTTAGTCTACGCGGAGAAAATTCAGAGTGTTGCACATTTGCGGGAGCGCATCATCGACGCATGTACTGTAACACCATCACTCCTGATACCATTCGCCGTATGTTTGCTGACTGGATATCTCGTCTGCATTCGTGTATCAATAATAATGGTGGACACATTGAACACTTTCTGTGAATAAAAGCCGTTTTTATTGCCGTTTTTATAATTTTGCCCTATGGTTCCACACTTATGGGACACCCTGTATATTAATTGATGCATTAATAGTTTATGTAGAAGGATGAAACGTTTAACATTTTTTCACATTGTGCATCATTCCGACCGTAAGCCCACTTCAGGGTACAAGCAGCTCGCAGCAGCATTGCCAAGCAAAGAGGGGATCAATGTACTGTACGTGGTTCATTACCACTGAAAGCAACAATATTCCGTGTTAGCTCAGTAGTATTGTATAAAAAATGGGCATGTTTACTGTTTTTACATGCCACGCTTTTGCATGGAAAAGAATATATACGAACACAACACTCAGTTACCTTCATGAAAATGTCATAAATTTGTTGTTTTTGTCTAAAAGGAAAATATTGACGTATGAATCACACCAAAGAGAACATATTGTTTTTTCAAATAAAAATTATTTGAAAACGAGAATTTTTCAGTATTGTTAGCAACAACCTTTCCTTTTACAGGACATTTTAACTGATAAATTGCTTCCTCTCCTTCAATGTTATATATATATATATATATATATATATATATATATATTATATATATATATAACATTCAAAGAACATTTACTAAAAATTAACGGCGTTTCACGATACATACATATATATCGTGGAACGCCCTTAATTTTTATTTACTTTCCTTTATTTTTACATTATCTGCGTTATTTTCACTCTTAATACTTAATTTTACACTTATTTCTGTATTATATAAAACGACAAACCGGTTGCGTGGCTGCCATAGGACTCCGAACGCGCTGCATGGCGAGCCATTCAGTAACAACGAGGGATGATTTCGAATGACCACAATTTTCATTGTTTACCGGTTTAATTCAATTAAGACAATAAACATGACGCGGTGAAAGCGAGCGTAAATTCATAATTTAATAATGGATCGTGCAGAGATTCTAGTTACCTTCAAATCACAATTACATCTTATTAACCAAAAGAAACACTCCTTTTCATAACAGACCGCGCCCGAGACTGGTTTTGAGATATTATATGCCTTCGGCCGTCAGCGCATTTCAAATCTCTCTCCATGTTGCCAACTAACCTTTTGTATTTTAAATAATTACATGTATATTTTACATATGTTGATTTCTAATAAACATTATTAAATTTCCTATTTAAAAATCAATACACGACACTCGTTTCACCCCCTTTGAAATAAGTTTTCAATAGGAAAACTTATTTTTTAACAAATTTAAAGGGAAATTGAAAGAACGGACAAGAAACAATTTCATTGACAAACTCTGTATATTACATATTTTGTATCATTTCATAAAAATCGAAAAAAAAATTTATAGTTTACACAATATTTGCATAAAATAACATTTCACACTAATGGTCAAATGTACTGCCTGTAACAAAGTTGTTACGTGAAAAATGTAGGTCAATTATACAGGGTGTACATAAAGTCAGGATCTATTTTTGTGAAGCACTTGGAAATTATATGGAATTCAATCATAAAATGATAAAGTGGTAACATTTATTAAATAATTAAGAGTAGGATTCGACGTGACGCCCATCAGTATCCCTGCACAGCTCAAATCGTTCCGCAGCATTTCTAAACACATTCTGGAGCATTTGCGGGGTTATGTTATCTGCAGCAGTTCGTATACGTGTACGTAAGTTTTCAAGACTCGTAATCTTCGTCTGATAGACGTGCGATTTGATAAAGCCCCATGCAAAGAAATCTAAAGGGGTTAAATCTGGTGATCTCGCTGGCCAAGGTCTGTTGCTTCCGCGTCCGATCCAGCGATTTCGAAAACGTCCATTTAGATAATCCTGAACAATTTTGGCATAGTGACAAGGAGCACCATCATGTTGATAGACGACGGTACTAACAATCCTATCCCCGTTGTCTATCAACATGATAGTGCCCCTTGTCACTATGCCAAAATTGTTCAGGATTATCTAAATGGACGTTTTCGAAATCGCTGGATCGGACGCGGAAGCAAAAGACCTTGGCCAGCGAGATCACCAGATTTAACCCCTTTAGATTTCTTTGCATGGGGCTTTATCAAATCGCACGTCTATCAGACGAAGATTACGAGTCTTGAAAACTTACGTACACGTATACGAACTGCTGCAGATAACATAACCCCGCAAATGCTCCAGAATGTGTTTAGAAATGCTGCGGAACGATTTGAGCTGTGCAGGGATACTGATGGGCGTCACGTCGAATCCTACTCTTAATTATTTAATAAATGTTACCACTTTATCATTTTATGATTGAATTCCATATAATTTCCAAGTGCTTCACAAAAATAGATCCTGACTTTATGTACACCCTGTATTAAATTTGGTTACAACAAATTTCAGGTTCACAATCTATTACAGCGATTCCTCATCAAAGATCGCTTTACATTCGAAACATTATTTATATCGCTATATAGTTACTATCAGGGCAACCACAGAAAAAAAATTGTTTATAAAGCATACTCACCAGAGCGTACATAGTATCACACACACACACACACACACACACACACACACACACACAAAATAAAACTACTTTGGGCAATATCCAAACACTTTTACTTAAAACTTTACCAAATGATAACACCAGTAAACATTTGAAAACTTGTCGATCGATTTTTACAAACTAGTTGGTGATTCTATATAATTTGAGTGCGCTGATCTAAAAAATATAGTTAGTTTTTCCCTATCACGTATGGTTTTCTTACTACAGGGTGTGTCATAAATCCCCCATTTATCCCCAAATGTGAACCATCTTATCGAGACCAACATTGGATTGCACATGCTAAACCATAAATTTTGTTGTTATAGACTACAGTAACGCTTACATAATAATGTAGGGTAAATATATATAACAACCAGTCCCGTTCCCAGCAAAATACTCTCTCCCCTCCCATCAATGGGTGGTTAACATTTGGGGACAGATGAGGTATTACAACACCCCTTGTAGCACGAAATCTTTAGGTGATAGAGTAAAACCTAATTAAAGCAGAATTAAATAGCTCCTAGCTCTTGGACAAGCATATTGCTTGTTTATGAAAGAATAAAAAAATAACTGAAAGAAACAAAATATATTTACCTTCCTTACTTGCAAACATTTCAGGACTTATTCCAAAGACTTAAGACTACGAAGGTAGATCTGACTAATGACGACTAAACCGATGCTTCTTTGATGTTTTCTTATGCTGTGCGTTAGGCTGACCTCGTTGCAGACACCAGCAGTAATCCGCCGTCATATTTGTATGCCATCTTCCCTGATATCTTCTTTCCATGGTTTTGATGTCCTGGTGAAATCGTTCCCCTTGCTCCTCACTGACATCTCCGAGATTTTCGGGAAAACGGTCAAGATACGAAAATAAGAAGTGAACTTTCAGGCTCATGTTGCAGCCTAAGGCGCAAAACTTTTTAAGCATATTTTCCACCAGTCTTTCATAATTTTGGCTTTTGTAGTTTCCCAAGAAGTTTTCAACATCTTTGAAACCAAGCCATGCTTCTTTTTCTTTATTTGTCATTGTGTTCAGGGAATGATCGTCTGTCAATAACTTTCTAATCTGAGGACGTATAAAAACACCTTCCTTTATTTTCTCGTAGCTAATCTTTGAATATTTTGAACAAATGTACTTGAAACACTCACCTTCTCTATTCAATGCTTTGACATACTGCTTCATCAAGCCTAACTTAATGTGCAAGGGTGGTAGGAGGATTTTATTTGGTTCAACTAGATGTTCATGTAAAATGTTCTTTGATCCTGGGGTAAGATTCTCTCTAGGAGGCCAAGTTTTCCTCTTCCAGTGCTGGTCACGTGCTCGACTATCCCATTCGCAGATGAAACATGGCATCTTAGTGTATCCTGATTGCTGCCCAAGTAACATGCAAAGGACTTTGAGATCCCCACACAATATCCATCTGTGATTTTGATACTGCATTTTTTTCCAGAAGCAGTTTCATGTTATCATAGGTCTCTTTTAAATGAGTAGAATGGGTCACTGGGATTGATGCATATTTGTTACCGTTGTGCAGTAACACTCCTTTTAGACTGGTTTTAGAGGAATCTATAAACAACCTCCAGTCACTGGTTTGGTATTCGATGCCTAGCTTGCACACTAATCCTGTGATGTCCTTGCAAAATACCAAGGGACCATCTTCTTCGAAAAAAGGCACGAAGTCTTTCTCACGATTTCTGTACCAAGCGAAGTATGTGTCGGTTGCCAATAAATTGTTCTCCTGCAATCTAGACCCCAAAAGTTCTGCAGAGTCCTTAGGCAGATTCAAATCCCAGACTAAGTCATTTAGTTCGGCTTGGGTTAATGGTTTAGGAGGATCTCGGTCAGCTGTTGGCTGTTCATAAACATCATCATTGTCTGGATTTGGAGCTGAATCAGAATCTGAATTGTATTGATCCAGACTCTCAGGTGGGCGGGGAATAGGAACTTCTGGACCATGGGGTACCGGCCTTATTGCAGATGGAAGACTTGGGTATTGAAGGTTCTCTTTATTCTTTGCATTATAACCTTTAACATTGCAAGAACAGAAGTAGCAGTCGTCGGTATGGTTTCTAGGCTCGCGCCATACCATAGGGATCCCAAATGGCAAACTTTTCTTTTTACCTTTGCTCCAATTCCTTAGTGCGCAACACACGTAAGACAAACCTTGTGTGGAGCCCAACTTTTGTCTTGATCTCCTAATTTAATTCCAAAATAAGCATAAGTTCTCTTAATGAAGGTCGTTACATTTGTCCTCTGTTTTACAACAACATACCGACCACAAATATAACAAAATATGTCTGGACTATGGGTACATCCTCTAGAAGCCATTATTAAAATTTTAAAGACGTAATGTTAGAATTATCTATCTGAAAAAATATGAAAAAACGAAATTAATTAAAGATAAAAAAGGTAAAAAATTACAAAACGCCCCAAAATTGTTTTGCTAATAACTTTAAAACTGTGGGTGATAGAAACAAACTGGCAGCAGTTTTGAATTCAGCGCAGCGAACTGCTTCAGAATCACAACTCAAAATAAAGAAATCGATTTTCATGCAGACCGGTGTAATCAGTGTACATCATTTTCTGAACGTTGTTCAGATAGCACTCCGCTGTCTTTATGTCTGTCGATAGCTGACAACGGACTGGCAGCTCTCTTGTTCACTTCACTAGAATGCAAGGGGTTGCATCACCATGCAATAAATCAGCACGCATTGTGGTTCCGCTAAAAGTGTCGTCTTCCCATTCAAAGAAGATCAAGGGGATGGAGATATACTGAAAGTGGAACCACGTACCGGAAAAGGACGGGATTTGCTATTCTAGAAGCCGACGAAGAAACTCGCCACTGTCATTTCAACTTCTTTTCGGTGAGCGTTGCTCTTCTGCTACGTACAGTTGAAAGGCTCCTTACATGATACTGGTCAACCAACCACTTGGCTGTAGGCGGTTTCACAACGAACCTCTGTGTGCCTGTATGGACATTAAAACTTTAAACGCTCGTTCAAACTCTCGTGATTTGCCTACCGAGTAGTAAGACGCATACTAAGCCAAGCATCGAAACAGTGTGACCAAGACTGCGCGAAAATACCAGCCGGCCACAAATGCTCGAAACTGTCCTGCACTCAACTCTGCACATTCGGTTCCGTCTCTCTCTCTCTCTCTCTCTCTCTCTCTCTCTCTCTCTCCTGCGGAAGTTGCCCCCTCGTTAGTGAGGGGCTCTTCAACTCCCGACAGCCCTGGCTGTTCGGGAAACGGGTCGTGCTAGGGGGCAGTCAGAATAGGGAAGGCTCCCTCCGTGCAATGCTTTTTAATGCTAGGTCGATCAGGAACAAGTTTTGCGAGCTACGGGCGCTCTTATCATCAGAATACCAGGATATTGTTGCTATCACCGAGTCCTGGATTGATACTGATCGTAGGGACTACGTTCGGGAGTTCGAAATTCCTGGGTATAGAATGTTTCGTAAAGATCGCACCCGTGGGGAGGGGGGTGGGGTACTAATATACGTGAGGGACACGTTGAGTCCGGTTGACTGCCAGTTCCGGTCAGAACGGGAGCTGCTTGGCGTCGATCTGAATGTGGGAGGGACGAACTATAGGTTAATCTTGGTGTACAGACCTCCGCATCTCCTCCTCGAGGAGGATACAGACCTGTACACCGAACTCAGTAGCCTGCTAGGGGATAGGGTGTGTGTAGTTTTAGGAGACTTCAACTGTCGCGGCATAAAGTGGGAAGACAGGACTGCTGATGCTGAAGGAAGGAGGCTAGTTGACTTTGCTGATGAGAACTTCCCCACTCAGTGGGTCAATGAGCCTACACGAGGCGAAAGCGTTCTAGACTTAGTATTCACGACCGAAGACAACCTCATCACTGGCCTCACCGTTGACGAATCGTTGGGCGGGAGTGATCACGGTCTGAGTAGGTTCCGTGTGCGCGTCCCTCGGGTGAAGCGTAGTAACTCGAGAGGCAGTAAGCTCGATCTCCGGCGTGCGAACTTTGTCAGCCTCAGGGATAGCGTAGGTGAGATGGGATTTGAGGTCGGCGGCGATGTTGAGGGAGTGTGGAGTGCATTTCGGGACGAGTTTATGGTGCTGCAGACTGCTGCCATACCCTCAAAACCGGTCACCCCTGCTTCAACGCAGCCCAAGTGGTTCAATCGTGACATCGCTTCGGCTATCCGAAATAGGAAAGTAGCGTATAGGAGGGCGAAGGCCAATCGTTCCCATGAGAACACTGAAGCGTATGTCCGCCTGTGTAGGGAAGTGAAGGCGAAGGTTAGGCTAGCGAAACGTAACGAAGAACTACGGGTGGCAAGCCTCTGCAAGGGGAACCCTAAGGAGTTCTTCAGCTATGTTAATAGTAGAAAGCCCATTACAAGCATGTTAAAGGACCGAAGCGGCGTTCTGCGGACCTCCGACGCGGACATCGCTAATGTGCTTAATGAGTATTTTGCGGGAGTGTTCACCAGGGAGGACACCCGCGTCATTCCCGAGCCAGGCGTCAGGCACGAAGGTGCTGGCCTGGATAGTGTTCGATGTACCGCGACAGTCGTTGCTGATAGAATAGACAAACTGAGCGCGTTTAAGGCTCCTGGGCCAGACCAGTTTCTCCCCAGAGTGTTGCGAGAAGTGCGCGACCAGGTGGCTCCCCACCTGGCTACAGTCTTCAACAAATCGTTGGAGACGGGCCAGGTGCCTGGTGACTGGAGTGAAGCCAATGTGACCCCTATCTTTAAGAAAGGGGATCACGAATGTCCAGGGAACTATCGTCCCATTAGTCTCACTTCGGTTGTAGGTAAATTATTAGAGGGGATAATAGCGGATAGGATCGTTGACCATTTGGATTCCTACAAGCTGCTTGGGGACTCCCAACATGGGTTTAGATGGCATAGGTCGTGTCTCACTAACTTGCTCGAGTTTTTCCACGTCATGTTGAGTGAGTATAAGAGTAGGGCGATTG
Source organism: Bathynomus jamesi (assembly GCA_023014485.1). NCBI lineage: Eukaryota > Metazoa > Arthropoda > Malacostraca > Isopoda > Cirolanidae > Bathynomus > Bathynomus jamesi. Next base: position 1,111,972 of record JAJOZX010000765.1, on the reverse strand, counting down.
ATATACTTTATCTCGACTTTGAGAAAGCCTTTGATAAGGTACCTTACCGCCGCTAATGGCGAAAGTGCGCGCGCTGGGTATCGGTGGGGAAATAGATAGGTTGATTGAAAACTGGCTGAGGAATAGGCGGCAGAGGGTTTTAATTAAAGGGGCTAGTTCGGGTTGGGCCTCGGTCACTAGTGGGGTTCCTCAGGGTTCCGTTTTGGGGCCACTGTTGTTTATCATTTACATAAATGATATCGACGGTGGCATCGTCAGTCGGATCGCCAAATTCGCTGATGACACCAAGCTTGGGGCCAATGTTGGGACGCCCGAAGCGATCGAGGAACTGCGTGCGGACCTAGGTAGGATAGGAGAGTGGTCCGAAAAATGGCAAATGCCGTTTAACTTGGGTAAATGCAAAGTGATGCACATTGGCTACGCCAATCCCAAGTCGGACTACTCGATGTTGGGGAGTCATATCGAGGTGACGGATTTAGAAAAGGACTTGGGTGTGCTAATTAGCAGCGACCTTAAGTTTACCAAACAGTGCGAAGAGGTGGAAAACAAAGCCCAGAAATTATTGGGTTATATCAGGAGGCAATTTCAGTTTCGGAACAAGGAGATTGTGCTCTCTCTGTACAATTCCCTGGTTCGGCCGCACCTGGGGTATGCTGTTCAGTTCTGGTCGCCCACCCTCAGGAAAGATATTGAGAGGCTGGAGCGAGTGCAGGCAAGGGCCACAAAGTTAATCCCTTCCGTTAGGCATATGGGCTACAATCGACGCTTACGCGCCCTGAACTTGTTTTCGCTGGAAACTCGGAGGCTGCGCGGTCAACTGATCGAGGTTTTCAAGCTCTTGCGCGGGTTCAACAATGTTGATTTTAGAAGCATGTTTAGTTTAAATGATAACCCAACTCGCAACAATGGTTGGAAGTTGGATTTGAAACGGTTTAGGACTAGTGTGTGTGGGAATTACTTTACGTATAAGATCTGTGACACGTGGAACAGGTTACCTTCAGAAGTTGTGAACAGTTCCTCTGTGGATCAGTTCAAGAAAAGGTTAGACCAAATCTTGCACACCATTTGAGTGTGTACAAAATTTTCCCTGGCACCCATTGCCATTGGTATCTCCTCGATATGGGCCGCAAGGCCTTTTGAGGTACTTTTTTTTCCTTGTAACTCCTTGTAACTCTCTCGATCGCCCGTCCAGTCGGTGATCGGTCACCTTACTCAAGTCAACTAAACGCCACTGATGGAATCCGGATTCAACTCAGTTACTTCCAAATCGAGCATTTTGAAATTTGGAAGAGATATCTAAAATTTGTACTTCTACTGATTATCACTTTTCACATTTAATTTACAAATTTTCTCAACATTTCACTCGAAACAGTTACCATAATTTTCTCTGCCAATTTTAAAAGAAAAAATGAGAAACTTTTTACAGAATTTCGCAACACTTCAATCGGGCCCTAACTACCAATAAGGTAACTAATAGCATGTACAGTGCTTACAAGAAGTCTCACGCTTCTGTCTCGTCCCAAGCTAGTCTGTTAGGTATAAAATGGGCGGTCCTTATGGCAGCGGAGGTGTGTTCGGATTGGTGCACATAACTGCTCTAACACAATCAATGACGTCCATTATTACGTCACTTCTGCTACATTTTAGTGTTTAAAATACAAATGATTAAGAAGCAGAATGGAGCAAGTTTCGGGATGTTGGGATGGTTATGGAGCAATCCTAGTCATCATAATATTAGCTGGGCATTACATTATACCGTCTCAATATATACTGTAGACTATAGAGAACGACTAATTTGGCAAATATCCCAAATCATGGAATGATACCTAAGTTATTTTGACGCAGGTCTAAATTATTTGCTCAAATGCAATTATTGATATTAAGTAATTGTTGGGAATTGTTGTCAATATTGTTGTTTGTGATATATATCCTACGTGAAGAATCTAATGACCAAATTCCTCAGTGAACCTCTCACGCGCTCGCATTTCGAGGAAGTCACGGTCGTCTCACTAATAGATAGTTTATCCATTGTTTTAAGTGGTAACCTATTAAACGAAATATGTTAAACCTATTCCATCTTATGAAAGTCATTAGTCTAAAGCAAGACTGGTGGGCCGTGAATCAGAGAAATTTGCATTTGATTTGTTCATCGTAATTATTACGTAATATAGTATACTGTATATAGTAGTATATAAGAGTTTATTGGTAGCATATCATATGACAATTCCCATAAACATGTGATGACCTTGATGTTGCCAGTTTTTATTTTTTTCCTGAAACTATTACCTTCTCATAATTTGTTTCAACAATGCATATATTATCATCTCCACGAGCGTAGACATTGCAAGAAAAGATTCTAACTAAGGATAAGTAAAGTTCTTTCATGGTCACAATATATACTTTTATAGATGTCAAACATAAAAATATAATAAAATTCTATATTAACATAAATATATATTCGATACACATTTACGTCATGGCTTTAACATCAGTATTTCGTATAGCTTCCTCCGGCATCAATAATTTCTTGCAATCGTTGCGGCATAGAAGAGGCCAGATTGTAGGGAATGTTTGGTGTTCGGCGTAAGCTCTCCCAACTATTCCTCGTGTGAGCTAAAAGTGCTTCAAATGTTCTTTCATTGCGTTGCTCTCATTCGTTGATCATTATTGCCCAAAGGTTTTCAATCGGATTCAAATCAGGAGAACGTGGTGGCAGAATTAGATTAATAATCTCTGGGTGATCTTCGTACCACGCTCTCACAACGTTACTCCTATGAATGGGACTGTTATCTTCCATTAAGTAAAATGGTTCCGGTGCTGGAACCAGATACGCACGAACACTGTGTAGCAGCACCTCTTCCAGTATCTGGCAATATTGCTGTCCAGTAAAGCGTCCATCTACTTGAGTCAATTCTCCGACACCATAACCAGACATCCAGCCCCACACACCGAGATTGATGTGACCACTACGTTTGCTCGGGAAAACATTTCCTTCTTCATAGCGTTTTCCGCGCTGCCTCCAACAATGCAGGGAACCATGACTATCTGTTGAAAATGTTTTTTTGTCAAAGTACACAACTTTTCTCCAGAATTCTTCCTCCCGCGGCAAGTATTGCAAGGCAAATCCCATCCGCCCCTCTTTATGCTGAATCGTCAATGCAGGTTTTATAGCTGGACGGCGAGAAAAATACCCTGCCTCGTGAAGTCTGTTGTTCACTGTATTTGCGCTACAACGAAGGTTCAGGTGTCTGTAAATATGCGTCGCTGGAACAAACGGATGCTCTCTGGCATGATTAACAATCGCAGCATCTTCCTCTTGAGATGTTGAACGCGGAGGACCAGACCTCGGCAAAGTAGCGATTGAGTTTTCTGCTTCATACCGATGAATCCACCGTTGTACAGTGCTTCGATGAACGTCTAGTCGTCTTGATATTTCTCTGAGTGGCGGCCTCTAGCCACATACGTTAAACCTATCAGTACGTCTAAGACCAGACTCTTCTGTTTCTGTCAATTCATTGTTAGTTTAAGGTATTTTGCTCTTTGTCTTTCTAGGTCTACGGCATTAAAATAAATATTTGAGTTTGTGTTTAGCATTTCCTCCTCCCTTCGTAATTCCCCACCCAACCTCGTTTCCTTCGACATGGCAACGCTTACCTCCATCCTCATTCCACTTCCTTCATTAAACCTATTATCGCTTTTACTGTCCCTTCCTTCCATCCTTCAATGCCAGCGTTCTTAAACCTAAGCACATAAATTATATAATATGGAATCTAACACCTTAGATCTCTACGCATTCATGTTACTTGAAGACGCCTGTGTCTTAGGGGAATCTAAGTGTTGAGAGTGGGCTTGAGGGGTAGTCTATAGATTATTACAGATGACCTTGAACGCTCCAACTATTTAAAAATGATTATTTATTGCGCACATCATACGGCATAATACACACATGAATTTAAGTATCTCTTACACTATAGGAATGGAATTGAATCCTACCAGAGTTAAAAAGTCGCAAAATAAAATATGATAGATTAGTTTGGAGAGAGAGAGAGAGAGAGAGAGAGAGAGAGAGAGAGAGAGCTTTTAAATGTTTGTGGGTAAGGGCTTCACGTATGTTATTTTAGTCCAGGGTAGTTTATGTGGAGGTGTTAACGTAACTTGCACTTGGGACTGTTAATTGTATTGTAAGACAGCTACCATAGCTGGGACTGAGACACGTTATCCCCTGCATACTCTATATATATCTATATACAGTATGTCTCTATATATAAATAGATAGAGTGTTCAACACAATGATAATGTGGACGTCATTGATGGGGTTAGAGCAATTATGTACACCAATCCGAACACACCTCCGCTGTCATAAGGACCGCCCATTTTATACCTAACAGACTAGCTTGGGACGAGACAGAGGCGCGAGACTTCTTGTAAGCACTGTACATCTAGAAAGAGAATAAAAATATGTCGAACAAACCAAACCAGACAGTACTGCACTGTATATAAATATGAAGGTATCCATACATATTAACCATAACATCGATAATCAAATACAAAAGACCAAAGTGAAAACCAAAAACTTCACGTCAGCAAATCATGCCAAGATGCCACATGACACATACCAAGATGCCTAGGACTATTCGAAGTCTACCGCATTATATAATGGAAACAATTTAGGAATAGGCCAAAACTTACAACATAAAGTCTTAATTTATAATTCTGCCCAAAATAATATTTAAAATCACTTTAAAATCCTATACTAAAAGCACATTCCTCACACTTCGATCACGTAAATGTATATAAAATCCAAACATTTAGACATACCGTAGAAATGCAGAAGTCACCCTTCAATTACAACTAAAAATTTTATTTATTTTTATTTTTTTATTTTATTATGTAATTTATATATTTATTTTAAATGTTGAAACAGCTGAACATGAAAATTTTAAAACTCAAATTTTTAAATAACATCATGGGTAGACTTTATGAAATAAAAAGAAATAAGGAAAAAGAGAGAAAATTGAGCCTCGAACACAATTTTTAAAATTAAAAGCAGTTTCTCTTCCTTCACAATTTAGGAACAGAAACTGAGACAACCTCCTCTGAAGAAAACAAGAGTGAAAACAGACTCCGTTCACTGAGGGAGGCATTTAATTGGGACTACTTTGCTCGCCATTTTGAATTGGATCAAGTTTAATCTGCAGTTTCTGTCCTTCTGTTTGGGCTTTTGTCTGTCCAGCATTTTTCTCGGAAACCGCTTAACGTAGGGCACGCATTCTTACACCGTTGGAAAGGTCTCTGTTCTGGGAGGATCCTGAGGATATTTATTTTTTCGTTCGCACAATCGTGCGCAGACGCACGCGCACAACTTTAAACTTCTTTCATAGAAGAAAAAATGTTCCTGTTGGTTTGTTTAGGCGGAGGCAGGTGCGGGGTTAATTTGGGGCATGTGGGAAACTCCAACCCACCATTTATTTCTTGGGGGTGTAGGGGTGGTGTGGAAGATGTGGGGATAGTGTGGGGCATGTGGGAATAATCGACCCGACATTGTTTGGCGGGTCCCACCAGCTGAAATTTGAAGGTACATGAACTACATACAAAAATGCACTTGGCTTTCCGGGTATATGTTTTATTGTTAAATCATGAAGCAACTCGTTTAGTTTCATGTGAAAAACTCTTGCAACATTATCTGGCCTATGTTGCAATAAAGATACTAATTTGACGGAAAATGTTTAGCGGGCCTCTGCTAGTTTATTTAATTTGGAAATTAAAAATTATAGCAATGGGTCCCACCGCTGCCACCAAAATGTCTTAAAATGTTTTTAATTTTTATTTACTTTTCTTTAATTTTACGTTATCTGCATTATTTTCACTCATAATGCTTAATTTTACACTGATTTCTGTATTATATAAAACGGCAAATGGGTCTCCTTAGCGCGCGCGACACACACACACACACACACACACACACACACACACACACATATATATATATATATATATATATATATAAAACATTATTTCATATATATATATATATATATATATATATATATATATATATATATATATATATATATATGTCGCGCGCGCTAAGGGGACCCAGCTACCTCGGGGACTATTTTTGGTGGTAGACCTGCTATGCGCAACGGAACAAGTTTAGCGGTGGTTTTCTGCCGTTTAAGCCACTGCTTATTATTCATATTTGTTCAAACGTGTCGCTCAATACGTTACCCTTGCCATCTTCGTTTATACGAGGGTTGTTCAAAAAGTAAGTTTACAAGGTGTTTTAAAGAAACTGTTTTATTACAAGGCAAGTAATTATTACAAGTGTTTCAACAACTTACTACAACTTTTCTGCATAATCACCAAACAGATTCAAACATTTGTCGTAGCGTGGGACAAACTTTCCGATGCCAGTCGAGTAAAATGTAGGGTCCTTAGTTTTTAACCAGTTTCGAACGGCCGCTTCTACATCAGGATCGTTTTAAAATTGTTTACTTCCGAGGTGTTCCTTTATTGCTGGAAACAAATGGAAATCTCTTGGTGCAAGGTCAGGACTATGGAGGTGATGATCCATGACTTCCCAGTGGAACGATTCCAAAAGTTTGGCGTGTTTGATATGCAGTGTGAGAGCGTGCCTTGTCATGCAAGAACACCATACCTGCAGTAAGCAACCTGGATCGGTTTCTTCTGATAGCCGTGCGGAGTCGCTGTAAAGTTTCACAATAAACAGTGACATTTATTGTTGTCCCTTTTAGCATGAATTCAATGGAAAACGCCTTGAGGGTCCCAAAAAAGCGTTGCCATCACCTTACCAGCTGATGGTGCAATCTTGAACTTTTTGGTTCGTGGCGACCCCGGATGTTTCCGTTCCATGGACGCCCGTTTAGACTCTGGTGTGTGATGGTGTACCGAGGTCTCATGAGTCTTGTGATTATCCGTTAACATAGTTAACGAATAATTAACATCCGTTGAAATATTGTACTGCCAACTTTATTGTACTATGCATAATGCACCGGTAATTAACCTTGTAAACTTACTTTTTGAACAACCTTCGTACTCGCATAAAAAATGCCAAATAAAATACCAAAGAAAAGTTCTTCCTTTAATAAGTCCTTTTCTTTTTTTGCAGTGTTTCACAACTCGACTAAAATCACAAATAAATTCATTCAAAGTTTTGCAATCAATTACACAAAATTTTAATGAAGAACTTTTTTCTCAGAATCCAAATCCATCATTTGATGATTTTTGACGTACTTTAAACGCGCTCCTTTGTGTGGTTTTCGTAGCAGAGGTGTTTTTTGTGCAACTTTTCCATGCAGACCATTCCTTCTCAATGTACGACGTACAGTAGAGGGATGTTCATCGATCTTAGACAGTCTTACTGTTTGGTATATATTATCTGCAGTCACTCGAGGATTCGCAGCAGCCACTCTTTCACTCCTTCTAGCTGTACGTTCTGAAATCTTGCACGGTCGTCTACATCTTGGTAGAGTTTTGATTGTTCCAAAGCCTTTTCATTTCTTTATAACTGCAGCAACCGTCGTAAATGGAATTCCAAATTCATTTATCTTACGTAACTCTTTCCAGCCTCATGTGCGGCAATAACAGATCTCTTACGATCTGTAGACAGCTCTTTACTACGACGACCCATTGCTTACTAATGGCTTGTACTGTCATCCGTCTTCATGAGGAATCACAGAGAATTTGTTTTACTCAAATTCTTTGATGTTTTACATATGTTAGAGTTGAATTAATTCTTTTATTTGTTAAATTTTTCCAAACAAACGGTAAACTTTTCATAACAATCCTTGCACGGTACAAAAGATAAGGACGAATATAACTTAAATATTTTTCTGTAAGAATACTTATGAGTGCCACTCTATATCTTCTCAGCAAGCTGAGCAGTTCCGATTCGAGCTGCGAAACTGATTCCGGATCGGATTATATGACGTACAGTACACATACAGATACGTGTGATCCAGAATCTGATATAAATAATACTGATGCTCTATAGCAGTGGTGTTCAACCTTTTTTGGGAAACTGAGCTACTCTTAAATTTCAGTCAAAGAGAATGTTATACTCTTTTTATTGGGGTTCTTTAACCTCCTTCGCAACATCTAAGGTCATATGACGGAGGGACCTACGGCTTTACGTGGGATCCGAACCACTGGTCACTACATAATCTGAGCGCGGAGGACGGTCTCCCATCCAACTACTACCCAGATCCAATGTCGCTTAACTTCGCTGATCTCCGGGAAGCAGTGTTACGACATTGGCCACGACGAATGTTATACTTAGTCTTGCCCGTACTCATCTGCCTTCCACCCCTCCCATTCCCATCTCTTCCCATTTCCATACCTTAGACTTTACTGTTTTTACTATACTAAATTGTAAGAAGGACAAAATTGCAAACTTTTGAATGACTTCAAAGTACAGGGTGTCCGAGAATTATCTGTACAATTTTTGGCTGTTATTAAAAGTCAACCATGAAGTGTAGAAATTCCAGTGTTGTCCCATTTTACAGAGAATCTCATTAAGTTTTTTCTAATACTACGTTTTGACAAGTTTTTTAGAAATGTAAGCGGGTGACAGACATTGATGATTTAAAAGCAAGAATCACAGCTGCTATTGAGCGAATTGATGTGGATATGCTGCAGCGTACATGGCAACGTTTGGCGTATCGATTGGATGTTTTGCGAATCACTAATGGTGCACATATCGAATGTTTGTAACAACGTTACTTTAATAAAAGAAACTTTTGAAAATACAGATTCTAAATAATCTTGTTTAAGAATTTTGCGTGTGTTATCAAGAATTTTATTAAAAGATGAAATTGTACAGATAATGTTCGGACACACTGGAATTTCTAAAAAAACTTGTCAAAACTTGGTATCAGAAAAAACTAAATGAGATTCTCTGTAAAACGATTTGGAAGTCGATATTTTTTGTGTATCTGATTTATTGAAGTTTTGATTTGTCTAATTTGTCATTCTCTTAACAGTTTACTCATTAGTGACTGAAATTATTTTATATTAATATTTTAATTATTGCGCTGTTTACTGTGGAATTGATCATTTATCGAAGCATGTGAATATACAATTTGTCAGCGTTTTTTATTACAGCACTTTTGTTTTATTTATATGTATATTTAGTTATTACACAAGAAATTTAGAATCGTTGATTATTATTATTATTATTATTTTTGTTTTATTTATATAATTAATAATTACACACGAAATTTAAGATTTCTTTTTAATACACCCATTATGTGATTGTTGTTTGGTAGCGCTAATCCTTTCTGGACCTCTCAATTACCTGCTAAGAAAAAAATTTGTGTATATGTGTGTGTGTGTGTGTGTGTGTGTGTGTGTGTGTGTGTGTGTGTGTGTGTGTGTGTGTGGGTGGAAATTCCTTCTTTTTTCTTTCCAGATCCTTCTTCTGCTTTCCTGTTAAATTGGAAAATTAAATTTTCGTGAGAAAATTTTAGGAAAACTGCTCTTCATTTCTGTTGAGTTTATCTCCAATTTCATATATACAGGGTGGGAGAAAAGTCTTCAATGATTTTTTACATCCAACTATTTAGTTAACAACATTATACAGATAAATGTTCAAATGATGAAACGACTCAAACAAAAAGTCTACAAGAATTTTATTCATACAAATATTTTGTTAAACTGATATGGTACATTTGTGGATTCTCTCTGAAACTCTTCATTGTTCTTCTGAATATATCAAGTGAGATCCTTTTCAGTTCTTCATCTATTCTGCGGGCGGCCAAGGGCATTCACATTTGGAAAAATGAAACGAGCACTACAGAGTTTGTTACGCAAATAAGTCCAAAGCCAGAAATCACATGATGTTAAATCAGGTGATCTGACTGGGCACTCGATGGGACCTCGCCGCACAAGCCGTCTTCCTTCAAGGTTCGTCGTATCCACAATCTCACGGATAGCTGCAGAGTAATGTGGCGGCGCTCCATCATGTTCATAAAACCAATTCCTACCAGCGCCATTAGTAAATTGTGCCAAAACTTTGTCTCTCAATACCTGGCAATAGCGTTTTCCATCGTATCTCTCGATATGTCAAAGGAAACGAGTCGTGAATAACTAATGCACGCCCAAACTGTTAGTGTAACCATTTTAATGGGTTTACATCCAATCGTATTTTGGGATTTTTTCGCCCACGTGATTTTAATATTTTTGCTACTGAAAATTTGGAAATACCCAATTCCTCTGCGACTTTTCTCGATGGAGTTGTTGGATCGACTTGAAAACTGGTGAGGACATTTTCTTTGTTGTTGTCTCCTGTCGCCGTTGCTGTCCTTCGGCTTCTTGGACGATCTTTTACCAGGCTCCCTGTTTCCAAAAGTTTGAGCTTCCAGTATTGATGAGTGGTTGCATTTGGTGGTGGTTTAATATATTTTCCTTGAAATAAACCGAAACTTTCTTCACAGCTATTATAAGTAATAGCCACGATATAAGATACACTTTTTCTTCTGCGTTACACTGTACTGCCTCTTTACAACATTTATGTACGTAAGTGTCATAGTATAACCTCTTTTAATATACAAGCAATAGACATAATTGAATGAAGGATAATAAAAATACACCTGTACAATTATGTTTATTGCTGTGGTGCAACTCCTTTTTCGGTTGCACTTACTGCGCGCGCGCGCGTTCGTTTATTTCAGGATGACTGCCTATCCACTCGGATGGCCTTTCAACTTTATAGTTTTTCTCAGCTTACTTGAAGTCCACTTTGAATTTCGAATTTCAATGTTAATTTACCTTCAGCTTACAAGAGAGGTCTATTGCAAGGTAACATAAAACAACACCCTCCCTCGTATAAAGTTTATTTTATTTCACTGAAAATAGGACATATTGAAAAGAAATATACGGATGTACGATTACAAATTTTGTTTAAAAAAATGAAATTTTCAATTTAAAGAAAATGTTTGCAATTATTTAAGTCTCATGAAGCATTTATACAGAGGAGGTTTTTTTATTTGCGTGTAACTAGAAATAACACTAAATTCAAATTCCGAAATCTAAGAATAAGTGTACAGAAGTAGTTTACTTACAAAAAACAATTCTGGAAATTTATTCACAAAGTTCTGCGCGAATTCCGCAGGTGTTCCCGGAAAAAAGTCCGTCAATTAAATCAAATAAATTTTCACAAAGGCTTTGAATGGTCATGCATTAACTTCCCCGGTTTCCTTATGAACCAAGATCACAAGAAGATATTTACTCTCCCCTGAGGAAACATAATATGTCGCAAACTTACAAGTTTAACATTTAATGTGAACAAAAATTAAATTAAAAGAAATTTCACAATGGAAGGGCATTTTATTAAAGGGACCCGCTTTTTAAACACATTCGCATAAATTTAGTGTATAGAACAAGTAGATAATTTTAATTTGTACGAGGGTACCTATAAGTTAGACCCTTTAATGAGATTCTTGGTCAAAAAATCCCTTACGGAGTCGGGTGAACGGGTTCTAACATAAGTGTAATTAGTGTAAAGGTAATAATAATAAATGTTTAAAAAAAAAAAAAAAATATGTAAGTGTAATAATCAATGCAGTAATTATGTCAAAATAGTAGAATCTGTACGTGTGAACAGGAAGATAGTTTTAATTTGAGCGTATGTACTTATAAGCGGGACCCTGTAATAAAATGCCCTTCCGGTTTCGGTTTACAATTTCTGCATAATAAATAACAATAATAATCAATAAATAATCAAAGTAATAATAAATTTATAATTTCTGTAATAAATAACAATGCAATATTAAATGTAATAAATTGAATAATAAATGTATAATAAATGTATAGAACAGGTATATAGTTTAAATTCATGGGAATGTACCTATAAGCGGATCCCTTTAATAAAATTCCTCGCCCCCCCTTTTTTCATTTGTTTTTAGGTTTGTAATTTTCGTATAATAAACAACAATGTAATAATCAATGTAATAATAAATTTATAATTTCTGTAATAAATAATAATACAATATTAAATGTAACATATTTAATAATAAATGTAATAATTATGAAAAATAATAAAAGCTATATGTATACAACAAGATAGTTTTTAAATTTATGCGAATGTGTTTAAAAAGCGGGTCCCTTTAATAAAATGCCCTTCCACTATCGGGATAACGGGACCTAATCTATGTGCGAATTTCTTAAACGCTCTGGACTGTTTTCCCTCTTGTTTTTGGTTCATTCGTGTTTCTGTATCCACCCAAAGAGGATGCCAGTGGGCATCGAAACTGTTGTGGAAATAAACTCTGTCTATTAGAGTGGGTTCTTATTATTATATTGTGACTTTCACGTAGAAAAAAGTGAAGTTTTTTTGCAAATTTCACAATGCTCTTTTTTCTGTCGGCTAACATTAAAATCTTACAACAACGTTCGGGTAAAACAAAGGCAATTCAGATTCTCGTACAACGTGAAACAGTTTTTAACTCAACTTAGAAATTTTCAATCGTACAACAGAGTTTAAAGATTTATTTTTACAAACCACTTTAACTTTTGAGGACGGAACTACAACTAACTTAGAAATCAAAGTTACACCTTAAGATTACAAGAACTCCGCCTTACAGTACTCTGAATGACCTATCAAAGCCATTTTCCTCACATAAGGTCATCCCTACGAAAGCTTCCATCCACACATAAGGGAAGGAGGAGTTTCTCTTTTTCCTCACTGGGTGTTACAAGAATAACTGTCCTTTGATTGGACTGACATTCCCTTCAAAGGAAACTCCTACTTTCCCTTAAAAATCAATTTGTTTTCCCTTCTTAAGAACCGAGAGGCGCCATTGAAGACCCTACCATAAACCTCTACCTCAAGGCTGACCTGGGTAATACAATTACCATGAGAAGGCAAAAAAAATCGAACGAATTTTAAACAATTTGAAACATTTTTATTTTTTAACCCTGTAGCAAGAAACTTATTGATATTCTTCAATAACAATAATTTAAACTACTTTGCTTTAGAGATTTAAACAACAAAATCTTAAAGCTAAAATTTTTGTTTCTATTTTAGTAAGATTTAGATGGTGGAGTTCCACTGAGTGATCCTCTAGAAGGGGTTTCTCCAGGCTCTGGTTCCGATGGGACTCTCGATTCTGGGACCTCTTCTTGTTCAGGGATTGGCTCGAGTACTGGTGGTATTACGAGGTACCAATCTTCGGTATCCGGACAACTGCCACCTGGAAAACTACCACCGGACAACTGCCATCCAGACAACTGCCACCCTGGAAAACTGCCACCCAGACAACTGCCACCCGGAAAACTGCCACCCTGGAAAACTGCCACCCGGAAAACTGCCACCCTGGAAAACTGCCACCCAGACAACTGCCACCTACAAAATTGCCACCTGAGTAACTGCCACCGGGAAAACCGCCACCGGGAAAATTTCTCCCAATTTTATATTAATTCAAAAAAAAGCTATAACTGACTAAAAAAACGTTTATTAAGTATATAATAGGTCCCAGGTGATAAGCGTTTCTATTTGTGAAGATTCAACTTTGAAAAATCTATTGAAAAATTAGCTACTAGAAAATATAGATATTTTAAAAAATAAGATTGTAATTTAAGGGAGTTCCGTAGGGGTTAGGGACATTTAGTTGTATTTTGCACCCCTATAACTTAAATGAAAGGAATAACACCATCATATAATTTTCATATCTGCATTAAACCCAAAACTCGCTACAAGGTTTGCTCATTTTATTTTTAATTCGATAAATATATTTTAAGAAAAGTTAACTTAAAGATGGCGTTTTCTGACCAAAAATTAGCAATATTTGAAGCCCTAAGGCCTTTTAGATATAGCAACGAGAAAAAGAAAAATCCATAAAATGTTATATGAATGTGTCATCTAAAAGCTTTGCTCATTTTAAATTTTAAAATTTTATGAAAAGTATTTTTAAATATTGCAGAAGTTTAGCGACTAAAATCGATCTATAAATGGCATAAAAAAGTTTCTAATTGGCGTATTTTTTTTAAAACAACTGAGTGTAAAGTGTACGTACAGTCTTTGTTGCAATGTCATTTATACTTGCCACATAGGTATAGCATAGACAAGGAAATTATGACCTTCATTGTACGAATTCCGTTAGTTGGTTTGTGTTACTAGGTAATACAATATAATTTCATACTCTAAAACCCTGCTGCACTGTTCCTATTTACTATACACTTATACTGTTCGGGTCAATATGACCCGTACTTTATTTTTTATTAATTTAGGGGTTATATAAATATAAAAATGATGTTAGATGCTTTAATTATTTGTTTTGAAACCCTAAATGGCCAAAACATTTATTTAACCCAGCCAACAAAGTTGGGAGGGGGTATTGTTTTAACTTTTTTTTTTTTTTTGTTAGAGGGATTACTCAAAAAATATCTAACAGATTTTAGTAAAATTTGAAAACCAACTTCATTTAAGTCCAATAAAAAGACCAACAATTTTATTCTAGATTCCATCAAAGTTGTAGGGGGGGGGGTAATGTTTTCATCCTTGTTTCTTTTATTTTTTCAGGATTACTTAAAAACTTGCATTGGTATGTAAAAAATAAAAAAGTTATTGAAAGGAATCTGATCGAATCTTGTTTTATTTATAAAAATTTTGAACATAATCTTAATCTTAGCTATAGGCATTGCTATCTTCTTTGGTCACAAAACAGGTCGCACCTGGGTGACCTTCCCAAAATGTACGAAAACCTCCTCTTCCGGTCATTTGCTATGTATATACCTGTGATAACTTTTGTTTTTTTAGTTACTCATCTCTGCTTGAAAATGTCTTAATAGACGAAAGATCTCGCTATATACTTCTTTCCTTTTCCTTGTGGCTATATCCTTTACATAAATCACTTCACGGTTTTAGTGAATTTTTGTGCAGTATTTGTTCATGTACGACCTCTATGTCCGGAAGCTCCTACCTGACTCCTTAATATATACTCGTAAACAAATTATCACAGCTGCTGCCGAACACTTGAATAAGTCATTTGGGGCAATGAAACAAGATAAGGTAATTTGACCTCAAGGTCTCTATTTTGGAGGTTCATTGTATACTAGCGACCGGAAGATAATCCGTCAGGATCGCGCGGAAGGATTAACATGTGATAAAGTGAGAAACGATTTTGTGGGAAATATGGCATTCCTTGACTCACCCCACCCTTAACCAACCTATAAATGCAGGATTATAGTAAAAATGACCAGTCTAACTTCCAACGCCTTTAAGTCCTTACAGTCTGTCCACAGTTCTCCAAATTTACTTCTTCGCTTGGAATCACCCCCATCATGGATTTCGTTAAAAGTCAACGTGGTCAAGATAAACTCTGCCTTGATGGTTACATCTATGTCAAGCACAAAGAATTGTCATCTGGTATTATATCCTACGAATGTGAACGCCGTCGGCATAAAAACTGCAAAGCCCAAGTTAAAATATGTGAAGAAGAATTAGTCAGCCATCTTCATGAACATAACCACGCTCCTGATACTAATCGTCAAGATGTCTTGCTTCTACGGAACGAAATAAAGCAGAAAGCTATTGACACCCAGGAAACCGCTCAACAAATCATCACACAGGCAGTACAGAGCATTCCAGAAGGAGTTTCAGTTCAACTACCATCCGTTCACCATATTAGGCGTGCAATAAGAAGACACAGGCAAGTTGTGAACGCTCCGCATCCCATTCCAAAGAACTTAAATGAGATGGTTATTCCCGATGAATATAAAATGACGGCTTCCGGCGAGGATTTCCTGCTTTACGACAGTGGATCAATTAATCAACGTATGCTTATATTTTCTACAGCCAAAACATGAGACTCCTGGAAACCTCGACTGATTGGTTTTGCGATGGGACATTTAAAGTTGCGCCAACCCTCTTTTACCAGCTTTACACAGTTCATTGTCTAGTCTCGAGTAGAACAATTCCATGTGTTTATGTGTTGTTACCAAACAAACGACAAGACTCCTATCAAGATCTTTTCCACCAACTTCTTACTATCAACCCCAGGCTCAATCCGAAGACCGTCCTCATCGACTACGAACAGGCTGCTAAGAGCGCCATCCAAGAAGCCTTTCCCAACGCGATAGTCAAAGGATGTTTTTACCACTTGTCTCAAGCCGTATATCGCAAGGTGCAATCGGAGGGATTGCAAGCAAAATATCAGAGTGATGCCGACTTTGCTCTCAGAATTCGCATGCTACCAGCACTAGCATTCGTACCATCAGAGAATGTTGTTGATGCATTTGAAGAACTGCAAGAAAATATGCCTCAGGAAGCAGATCCAATCACCGATTATTTCGAGGATGTCTACATTGGTAGAGTACGTCGCCGTAACAGAGCAACTCCACGTTTTCCTATCAACATGTGGAGTATGCACCAACGCGTAGTTGATGACCTCCCACGCACTAACAACTCTTTGGAAGGATGGCATAACCAATTGCAAGCAAGCATTACTTCATGCCATCCAAATATCTGGACCTTTCTTCAAGTGTTGAAAAAGGAGCAAGGACTCACCAACGTCATCATAAGCCAAATGCTTGCAGGACATCCGCCCCCACCCAAGAAGAAACGGTATCAAGATTTGTCGAACAGAATTGCAACTATTGTAGAAGATTATGAGAACCGTGAAGTGTTGGATTTTTTGAAAGGAATAGCACACAATTTGCAATTTTAATATACAGTTTTCCATTTTTTCTAATATTATTTTATGTATGTATAGATATCTATTAATAATTCATTGTTAAATATCCATTTTTAAAAAGTCTATTTTATAAATAATATTTTTTACTACTTTTTTTGTTAATTTTCATAAACACTAGGGGCAGTTTTCCAGTGTGACCGGGAGGGTGGCGGTCGAAACCGAGCTTCGAGGTTACTCGTGGCTACCCTGGTTTAACACCATCAACTTGTATAATCCAACGAGGGCATGTTGACCTAGTAGGAAAAGAATGGAGGAAAACAAATAAAAGACACCCCTCCAGTTTTTTTAACTTAAAAAAGGCGAAAACTAACGAGGGCATTTCCGCCAGAAAGTCTTTGAAAAGAAGTTCGTAAAGAAAGTGGTAAAATTAGGAGAAGTGATATGTGTGAAAGATACATAACCCGAGTAGCCAAAAGAGAAGACTTTGGGCGGTAGGGACCGGGAGGACGCGCAACTCTCCTGAACCCACCGCGGAGTGGTGAAAACTGAATCGAGAATGACAAGGACTGCTATCAGCGAGTACCTCGTCCCCCCCAAACCCTAAAACTAGCAGGGTACATTTTAACCCACCTCCCAACACAAGTTCGTGCCAGGAACAAGGGCATAAACACTAGGGGCAGTTTTCCAGTGTGGCAGTTGTCCGGGTGGCAGTTATCCGGGTGGCAGTTTTCCAGGTGGCAGTTTTCCAGGGTGGCAGTTGTCCGGGTGGCAGTTGTCCGGTGGCAGTTGTCCGGGTGGCAGTTTTGAAGGATAGGCGGCTCGAACGCCTGGCAGATGTTTTTTGGGGAGGTGATGTTCAGTAACTATCTTCAAATTATCAGCGTGAATGGTCTTTAGTTTGAAATGATCCCGGAGGTCGAGGATTTCGTAGCGGTTCTTTCCGAGGTTTTTCATAATCCTATAGGGGCCATCCCATTTTGGGTATAATTTTCGATGAGCACTTGGCGGTTTCACGCTCTTTATGTAACATCGCACACCGACGATTATATTCCGTTGACAGGGATGACGCCTATATTGCTCTTGCATCATCTGTTTGTTTCGTTGGTCGAGGGCATATCAGATAATATAAAAATTTTTGAAAGATCGTTCAACTAGTTCCCGATTTGCTTCTGCCATCTTGGAAGGTGTTAGAACTGCCGGGTCGATTTGGTCAGGCAAATTAAAAGGTAGCTGTTCGTCGTAGTGATATAGGACGAAATGAGGGGTGTCCCCGATGAACACGTTATAGCCGTTGTTGATGTCTGTTTGCACCATGGGGAGGGAATCATCCCATGTACGGAAGGGTGCATCGACAACATGGCGGAGGGCTTCTTAGATCTTCCGATTGCTTCTTTCCACTAAGCCGTTTGCCTGCGGATGGTATGCTACAATGCGAGTGTTTTTAATTTTACACATGTTACGGAGTGATTCAAAAGACTCTTGGTGGTGTGGTGCGATCCGGTCTCATGTGGCCATAAAAAGGTGAGTCGTGACAAAGTGCAATGGCTATATCGACGAGATCCTTTGGTATTTCCACGAGGTCGTTTCCATCTTCGTTCCTAAAATGTACGAGCCCATCTTTTAGGTTGTATTGTTCTTTTACCTTCGATGGTTCCTTTTGTTCCAGGCGAGCCCGAAGGTTCTGCGTGTGTTGGTCCTGTTGTTGGGAGTATTGCAGACATTCGTAGTCGAACACAGGAAGAGTTTCTATCTTATTCACTTGGGTGTTGGGCTTGAGTCTCGACAATCCGTCTGGAATAACTTGAAGTTTTCCCGGTTTGTATACGATTTTTGCCGCAAAATCCTGAATCAACAGAGCCCATCTAATCAATCGTCCTTCAAGTAGCTCGTCCTTGAAGGGATACGCGATTGGCTTATGGTCAGTTTTGATGGTTACATCGTAGCCATAGACAATATTTCGGAATTTTTTCAAAGCCCAATATACCGCTAGGGCCTCTCGGTCCGTAGTGGAATAATTCTTTTGAGGTCCAGAGAGAAGATGACTGGCATAAGCAGTGGGTAATTAATTCCACACCATCTACGTGGATATGACAAAGGGTTTGGTGTAATGGGGATATTGGAGGATGGGATGACTAGTTTACCGATTAAAGTCTCAAAAGCATGTTGTTGATCAGATTCCCAATTAAATTTAGCATTTTTCTGGAACAAATTGGTAATAGGTTTAGCAATGTTTGAAAATTGGGGGATAAAATTTCGATAGAATCCGACAAATCTAATAAATGCACGAGCGTCGTCGATGATTTTAGGTACAGGGTACCTTTCCAGTGCTTCAAGTTTGGCTGGGTCAGATTTAATTCCAGTGGATGATAGTAGAAATCCTAAGTATACTAGGGATTCCTGTAAGAAGTTGCACTTTGCAAATTTCATTTTAAGGTGTGCTTTTCTCAAACGTGATAGCACATTCTGAAGACGTTGAAAGTGTGTTTTTATATCCGAACTATAAACAATAATATCGTCAAGATAGACGAGAGCTTCGACACCTAATAGGTCGGAAAGGACTATATTCATCAACCTGGAGAAATTAGCAGGCCCATTTCGGACCCCGAAAGGTAAAACCTGGAATTCGTAATGGTCTCGGTTAGTGGAGAAAGCAGTCAATGCCCGAGATTCGGGACTGACCTCCATTTTCCAATAACCGGATGCTAAATCGAGGAATGAAACGAAGTTAGCTTTCCCTACGTTCAGAATTGTTTCCTGCATGTTTGGAATAGGAAACGGTCTTGGATGGTAATGTGGTTTAGGCGTTTAAATTCTATACAAGGGCAAGATGTTCCGTCCTTTTTGGAAACAAGAATCATAGGAGCGGACCAGGGACTAGCTGAAGGCTGAATGATATCCTGCTCCAACATGTCCTTGATGTGTTCCTCAGTAGTTACTAATTGGGAATGTGGAACCCTATAGGGAGGAATGAGGATGGGTTTGGAATTGGGTTCCAGCTTGATTTCGAAAGGGACCAAATTATTTCCGCTCAGAGGATCTCCTTTTAGGGCAATCACATCTCTATTTCTTATCAGGAAATTGAGAAGTGATTCCAGTAGTTTGGGAGCCCAGAAGGCTGGTGACTCCTGAAGGGAGTGCTACAGACATTACTTTATTCTTCTTTTAATGCTGAAGGGTTTAACTCTAAGGAACTGGAAACACGATTTATAGTACTGGTGGGGAAATCTGAATTTATTTCTACCGTGGAAACAGTTCCTATTCTCTGATTTGAAGTTAATTCAATAGGGCTTTTTCCTTTGTTTAAACAAACAACAGAGATAGCTGAATTCTGTCTATGACTAAGAACTTGGGCAATAAGAACATCTCTCTTCAAGTTACTTTTCTTTGTAATAAGAGTACGATCTGACTCTACAGTAATACTTTTCCTTGACCGTTTACTAATCTTGCTAGGAAACAAACCTTCTCATAAGGTGCTACTGTTATATGCTCTGTAGGGCATATGAAAAATTGTGAATCTGACTCTGGTTCGGCGATTAAAATTTGCCTTATTGGCTGAAAAATCGTTTCAGTTGGATTTCGAATCTCAACTGCTGAGTTAACTGAAACTGGCTGACTCAAAACTGGCTGACTCGAAACTGGCTGACTCGAAACTGGCTGACTCGAAACTGGCTGACTCGAAACTGGCTGACTCGAAGCTGACTGACTCGAAACTGACTGACTCGAAACTGACTGTGTTGATCCTACTGTTATTCAACAACTGGACCCGATTACTCTGGGGCTGCTTTCTGGGGCGGTTGTCCCTCTAGATGCACCGACTGACTTAAACTGCTATGAACTGGAGTGGGTTCCTATATTCTTTCGAAATCCGAACGGAACTGATTCTGTTGCATTAAGCTGTCTATTATTCTCATGGAGAGGGTGTGTCCATATGTTCTACACTTAACAATTTTCCGGGCTGGGTAAATTTCCCATTGATTCCGGTGAAGAAATCCTACCTAGTAAGATATCTGTCTGAAAAGTGGCGACTGCGTCCACAATACACATTTGGCGGGATATACGCGTTACAACTTCTAAATATAATTCGATTTCGCCATATATAGGTATGCCTGTAACTCCTCTGAGTTGGCAGGAAGATGCCTTAATTTCATATTTATAATCTGTACTCTCTAATAACTCACCTGCAAGTTGTTTCTTAATCAATGTCGCATGTGCTTCTGTATCTAGGAGAGCAGTTAAATCTTGGTTATCTGTGCTGCAATTTTTTATTAAATCTAGTAAGTTCGCACCTATTATCCTGATGGGTAGTTCATGTGTGTATTTGGGTTTATTACTGCTATTTAGGAGGGAGGAGGCTGAACTGCTGCCTCCGAAGTGGGATCTAAAAAATAACTTGAATTGACTTCTATGGGAGGACCCGAGTCATATGCTACGGGATCATCATACACTGGAGGGGTCTTCTTCAAAAGTGTACTCTGGGGAAAATGATTCTTCAATGGGTACTTCTACGTACCGAACCATCCGACCTTGCTGATTATATTGGGGGCTAGACATTGGGTAATAGTGTGGTTGACTTTGTGGTCATGATCTGTTTGGTGGGTAGTTATGTTGAGGCTGGGAACTAACTGGTTTCTGCGAATTGGAGGGCTTTTGGGAACGTTGGTGATTTGATCTCTGGAAGTGGGGCCTGTACCCTATAGGGGCTTTGTCAGCACATTTTTGTCGGTCGCCACGACGATGATCATGTTCATGACAGTGGGAGCAATAAGGGGGATGATTGCACTGACTCATCATGTGCCCAAAACTATCGCAATTAAAACACTGAGGAGGAGAGCGTGCATTCTGGGTTTGTGGAGCTTTTTTCTGACTTGGTGTTCCCTGCATCGACATAGATTTATAGGGTTGTTGTTGTTGTTGCTGAATGTAGTGTGTGGAGGTCTCTCTACCCTGCCTGTAGTTCTGGCTTGTTCAATCTGGGTAATGTTCCCTGGTTTTATTCATGGCTACACTTACTGGTTTGTCAATATTTAGACACTCTTGAAATTTCCTTTAAGGTGCTACGGGTAGGTTTTGGTAAATGGATGCTGCTACTATTAGTTTTCTTTGCTTTGAAGTGAATGTAATGTCGCATGCATTTTCTCCTGCTCGGAGGGCTTCTCCTTCGAGTTTGTGTGTTTGTATAATAAAATTACTTAAATCTTCATGTTCTTCCATTTAGCTTGGAAGACGGCTTCTAACGTTGCCAAAGGTTGTGCTAGTGCTATTTCTTTGAAAAATTCTAATAAGTGTTTTTTTAAAATTGCCCCAAGTTGTAGCTAGCTTCGCTAATGGATGGGACGTATGTAACTGTATCATGGGCATTCCCCTCTTTAGGGTCAATAAACCTTTTAGCTTCCCTAATCTTTATGTCATCATCTGTGATGTTTTCGCGTAAGAAATGCTGTTTTAGAGACTCAATCCAAGGTCTTGCGCGTGGTTCAACGAAGGGATTATCTATGGTTCCCTTAAAAATTAGGACAGTATGGGGAAGGTTTACAAGTGTACCTAAGTTAATGTATGCTGGGGAAGCGGTTTGAGATATGTTGGCTTGTGCTTCCTCTGATGTTTGCGTGTTTGGAAATATGTTTGAATGGTGCGGGGTAGGTGGAGAAATGGGTGTAGGGGAATTTTCAATGTCAGAAAGCGCACCGTCTGAAACGCTCATATGTGAAGGTACTGTTAATGTATTCTAATTTGGTCTGCTAATTATAATAGTGGAAATAACTCGGTTTCAATAAAAAGAAATGTATCACTGGTGTATGGAATATTCATTGTTTTTTGTGTTGATTCTGGCTTGATAATAATTATTAACTACTATTGATACTAATTATTATTACTGACTTCTCAAATGTTTAGTAATTAATTTAAAAAAAGGATCTGTACTTAAGATTCCTACGGCGAAATCCTTGAAGATGTGTCCTGAAGACGGGTCTTGCTGGCCACTTGTTCCTGGACGAAGAATGGTCGTGGAGAACTTGGAGTCGTGACACACAGGTCGAATGATGGATGTGAAGAACTGGGAGTCGTGACACGCCTGTCAACTGAATGTTGGTTCTAGTTCCAGGGTCTAGAAGACTGGGAGAATCCTGGCAGGGTCGCCAGTTGTTAACCCCTCTGTCTCTGGCCTTGGGCGGGTCGAAGTTGACTAGGGTTCTGGTTAGGTGGCAGCAACGGATTTGTTACTCTGGAGTATCTGGTACCGTATAGGGAATCGCAAAAGTTTCTCTTGTACTACTCTCCGATTCCTTCTTGTAGTGGATCGGAGGATTCTGTGAAGCTGAGTAAATTCTCTGAAGGTTCACGATTCTTCTTATAACGTATCGGGAAATTATTTTTCTCTAAGACTAAGTTCTCTGAAGAGAGCAAGGCTTGAAGGAGAAGACAAAGATATCCTGTTACTGTACGGAGCTCCAATAAACCTTAGCCCCCCCGCCCATGGCCTAAACCATTAGAGGCACAGTAAAACTAAACATACCTTACAAAAGAGAATTTAATCCTGCATTTAATGAGAAACAATTAAAACTTGGTGTTCCCGACATTGGCTTCCAAGACAGCCTGAATTCGCTTTGGGTAGCTTGCCAAAAGTGATGTGAATAGATCTTGATTGTTACGCAAATTTGCTAAAACAGTTTCAATGTGTTGCGTCATTGTATCCTTCGAAAATCGATTTGCTGCAGGTTCTTGAAACAAGAGACATTCAACCTTGTCCTTTATAACTGATCCAATGTGTTCACAGACGTTCAAGTCAGGAGAATTTCCTGGCCATTCTTCATTTCCAAAGAAATCGATCTCATGATTCCGCAACAACTGTTGAGTGGCTAATACCTTAAAGCAGGGGGCCTTATCGTGCAGAAGTGTGACCTGATCGACATCCATAACATTGTTTGGGTTTCTTAGAAAGGGAATGACATGCTGGGATAGAATAATATCACGAAAATACTGTCCATCCCAACTCTGACCATTTGGCTTCAGCACCCATATGAGCTTCTTTGCAATGAACAAAACAAACACACCAACACAGTCTGGACTTTTTAATAATTCGCGATAATGTTCAGTGTCATCGATTTCATCTGGTGTTGTGGCCCACACTCGATCATTTTGGTAGTTAGGCCGACGTGTTACGTAAACAAAAAATTCATCGGAGACAGCTAAATGCATGAAATCATCCACATCCCAATCTTCAAGATAATTGCCAAACCACATTCTGTCATCGATGTTAAGTTGAGTTTTTCTTGGCTTTGGAAGTTCATGCCAAGGCTTTAAACCTTGCCTATGACGGTACAGTCGAATGATCTCACCACTAACGATCTTTCCTCTCAACACTTCGATCTCTCTAGAAAGTTTAGCACAGCTGTTTTTCCGCTTACGCGTACCGCTTTCAATGATGTCTTTTGTTTCCTGAGAGAGTGACAAATTTGGGTGCCCAGATTTGGTTGTACCCATTTCACATTCATCCAAAGTTTTATTCCAATTTCTTTTGACGAAGTCCTCACTTCTTCGCAACTTTTTGGCAACCCAAGAACGTGTTATAAAGGTGGCTCCAGCATCACGAGCTTCCCGAAATGTTATTGCTCGTATGCCATCTATCACACGTTGCCTCTCCGAATCACCAATTAATTGAGAAGCCATTATATTATCACTTTATCAGCGAGAGTAATTTTAATACCTGCAATAAATAAAGAATTTTATATATTTTTATAATCACTAAAAACTATTTCGATATAAGTAAACATGTAAGCTGCAAATGGGGGGGGGGCTAAGGTTTTTTGGAACCCCTTAGTTTACTGCTAAAATGTTACAGGTAATGCTCAGTCTCTAAGTCAGATCAGTTAAAATCAGAATGAACATTAGAGAAATTTTATGGGCTTACATACTGAAATTATTACTGACATTATTATTTGGAGCTATTCAAGAATAGGGACCCCAGCCTTCTTTAGTTAGGCTTATGAGGCTAACTAAAGAAAATATCACGACGTAACCTAACCAATCGTTAGGTTAACTGTACGCCCTTGACGATTGGTGAGGTTAGGTCATGATATTTTCGTTAGTTAGCCTTATGAAGCTAACTAAAGAAGGCTGGGGTCCCTATTCTTCAATACTCCTATTATTTAATGCCGATCTGTCTCAATAGGCTGATTTACTTTGAAAAATATTTAAAAACAAGGTAAAGATTTTAGCTGTAGCAATGTCTAGTCTGAGAAGCAAGATATTTGAAGAAGTCATATTTTTATTTTAAACCACATCTTTGACAGATCTGATGTTATGATCTGCCGAGTTAACTAAAAATGGAAATTGAAATATGCTTTTTATTATGAATTATAATAAAACATGCGTATGAGCAAAAATTAAATGCTGAAGATTTAAGATTAAATGTTAAGCAGGACATGACTTCAGCTTTTACAACGAAGAGAGAATGTATACAGGAAATGAATATTGCAGAATTTAACAAGATTACATTATTACGCTAAATCTAAAAAAAAATGATTAAGTAATTTAAAAAGAAATAATTCACCAATTATTCAGCGGAAATAAAATAGAAAGCAAATCAAAAACTTTATCCAAACTCGTGTCAGCGTTATGGGACTTTGGACTCTATATGTCAAAATGAATATATGAGTATAAATATATATGAATCTAAAAATTATATGAATATAGGAATATAGGAATTATTGTTCATTTATATATATATATATACAGGGTGTTTGAAAACTTTCTGTACAAATTGTAATGGGGGATAGGCAACACCAAGACAAACCCTTTTCGTCTATAAGTGTATGTCCGCTGACGACACCATTCGGCGCGAGAGGGCGCCACTGCAATTGGCTAAAAGGTAAAGTGGGCTAGACTCGCGCTTGCCGCGGGCATTCTTAAATCGGACGTAGTACGCGTAACATGGAGCGCTTCACGACTGCTGAGATGGCTGACATGCATATGGTGTATGGGGCTGCCAATGGAAACGGAAGAGCTGCTGTGAGGTTGTACCGACAGCGCTTCCCAAACAGACGTGTGCCAAACCACCAAACGTTTGCGCATTTGCATCGGCGACTGCGAGAAACTGGAACATTCCATGCAAACATGCATGACACTGGTCGGGAGAGAAACGTGCGCACTCCTGACAGGGAAGAAATAATCCTACGGCGATTTGAGGACAATCCAAGCGCAAGCACGCGAGGTGTTGCACGTATCCTCGGTGTGAACCACGACCTGGTCTGGAGAGTGTTGCACGAGCAGCAACTTGCCATGGACGATACCCGCCCAAACATTGACGGCGAACCGTTCTTGATGAGCATGCACCCGTGTAGCATGTGGATTTGCGTGCGCCCACACGTGAGAATTGTGCATGTTAAACACACCCTCACGTGTGAAACAGGCCTCATCTGAGAACAGCACATAAGCCGGAAAATTAGGCTGCACCGCTGTCTGCTGCAGAAACCAGCGTGCGAATTCCACACGAAGAGGGTAATCCCGAGGTTGTAATGCCTGGACTCTCTGACGATGAAACGGATGTAACTGCTGCTCGTGCAACACTCTCCAGACCAGGTCGTGGTTCACACCGAGGATACGTGCAACACCTCGCGTGCTTGCGCTTGGATTGTCCTCAAATCGCCGTAGGATTTCTTCTTCCATGTCAGGAGTGCGCACGTTTCTCTCCCGACCAGTGTCATGCATGTTTGCATGGAATGTTCCAGTTTCTCGCAGTCGCCGATGCAAATGCGCAAACGTTTGGTGGTTTGGCACACGTCTGTTTGGGAAGCGCTGTCGGTACAACCTCACAGCAGCTCTTCCGTTTCCATTGGCAGCCCCATACACCATATGCATGTCAGCCATCTCAGCAGTCGTGAAGCGCTCCATGTTACGCGTACTACGTCCGATTTAAGAATGCCCGCGGCAAGCGCGAGCTAGCCCACTTCACCTTTTAGCCAATTGCAGCGGCGCCCTCTCGCACCGAATGGTGACGTCAGCGGACATACACTTATAGACGAAAAGGGTTTGCCTTGGTGTTGCCTATCCCCCATTACAATTTGTACAGAGAGTTTTCAAACACCCTGTATATATACATATATATATATATATATATATATATATATGTGTGTGTGTGTGTAAAAATGAATAAATTCCTATATTCTTATATTCAATCGTGTAATCATTATCTTTATATAATCCTTATTTTTATATAATCCTTATCTTTATACGAGGGCCACTCAATATATTTTGCCCCACCTTTTTTTTTTTTTCCAAGTTTCATTGTAAGTTCCAGAAATTTTGTACACGAGAAGTTACATACCTTTTTTATAAATTTTTATTTTTCCACATAGTTTCAGGCCTCTTTCTACAGCTTGCAACCACCTCGAAACAAAGGCCCTTATTCCTTGCTGGTAAAAGTCTGCTGGGTTCCGCTGGAGCCACCTCTTAACCTCCTCAATTACCTCATTGTCACTCTGAAATTTTCTTCCACGAATAGCATCCTTCATTGGCCCAAATAAATCGAAGTCTGAAGGTGCCAGATCCGGGCTGTATGGAGGGTGGCGTAACACAGTCAAGCGCATTTATGTGATGGCCTCTCTTGTTTGCAAACTGTTTTGCGTTATCGTGCAAAAGAAGGACGTCTTCCAGTTTTTTCTCCGGTCGAACTCGCTTTATACGTCTCTGGAGTCTCTGTAGGGTAGCAATATATACTCTGAGTTGATTGTTTGTCCTTTTTTCATAATGTCCACCAGAATCACTCCTTTCATGTCCCAGAAGATAGTGGTCATAACCTTTCCTGCAGAGGGAGCCATTTTGAACTTTTTCTTGCGTGGGGAGTCTTCGTGATGCCACTCCATGGATTGGCGTTTTGTTTCAGGTTCAAAGTGGTGTACCCAAGTCTCATTCCCAGTCACAATTCATGAAAGGAAGTCATCCCCTTCTGTCTCGTATCGAACCAACGACTCAAAAGCATTTTCTTTTCTTTGGGCTTTGTGATCTTCAGTCAGTTCGCGAGGAACAAACCGTGAACGCACTTTTGAGTATCCCAGTTGCTGAATTATCGTATTCACACTTCCTTCACTAATTCCTAGCTCCAGTGATAGCTCCTTGTATGTGACGCGCCGATTTGATCGAATGATGCTGTTAGCACGTTGCACAGTGTGAGATGTCACAGCCGATGCCGGGCGACCGCTGCGTGGCTCATCATCGAGGCTGGCTCTCCCTCTCTCCGATGATCTCACACGTTTAGACCAGCGTCCAACTGTGCTTCGATCAACAACAGTGTCTCCGTGAACGTTTTGTAGACGTTTGTGAATATTTCCATCTGTTTCCTTCTCTGCGGTTAAGAACTCGATAACAGCTCTCTGTTTACGCCGCACATCACTGTGAGGCGCCATTTTCGAAACTGCGTTAACCATCGGTTTTATGCAAGGGCGTTTAAAAGCTGTTTTATACAAGGAGGGGAGGTTCAAACTGGAAAATTCCGGTTATGTGAAACGCAGAAAGTTCAAACTTACGGCCCACAAGAAAAAAGAGTGGGGCAAAATATGTTGAGTGCCCCTAGTATAATCCTTAGCTTCATATAATCCTTATCTTTATATAATCCTTATCTTTATATAATCCTTATATTCATTATTATTCATATAATACTTATATTTGTATACATTTATATTCATATAATACTTATATTTGTATACATTTATATTCATATATTAATTTTTACATAAAGACCAAAATCGCATAAACGCTGACGCGAGTTCGGATAAATTTTTTATTTCCTTTCTACTGTACACTATTTTATTTCTGCCAAATAATTGGTGAATTGTTTCTTTTTAAAATTACTTAGTCATTTTTTTAGATTTAGCTTAATAATGAAAC
Source organism: Bathynomus jamesi (assembly GCA_023014485.1). Lineage (NCBI taxonomy): Eukaryota > Metazoa > Arthropoda > Malacostraca > Isopoda > Cirolanidae > Bathynomus > Bathynomus jamesi. Next base: position 1,083,440 of record JAJOZX010000765.1, on the reverse strand, counting down.
CTGATTAAATTCTGCAATGTTCATTTTCTGTATACATTCTCTCTTCGTTATAAAAGATGAAGTCATGTCTTGCCTGACATTTAATTCTAACTCTTAAGGGAGAGGAGAGAAATTCATATGAAATGCTAAACACAAACTTAAATATTTATTTTAATGCCCTAGACCTAGAAAGACAAAGAGCAAAATACCTTAAACTAACAATGAATTGACAGAAACAGAAGAGTCTGGTCTTAGACGCACTGATAGGTTTAACGTATGTGGCTAGAGGCCGCCACTCAGAATTACCACTACTACCTAAGTCATAATAAGGTTATTTACTATGACAGAGTAGTCATGAGTAGTTATGGAAATAAAATATGATTATACTGTTGATGGCTGACTATATTCAGTTGAGGTATAAATTATTGCTGACAATCTTTGGATCCTTGGCTTTTAAGACGAATTTTTTATGCATATGTTCAACAAAATAGGAAATTGGCTGATTATTATTACCATTCGAAGGGTTGGTACCCTTCACAACCGAAATCAATTTCAGAAGGGGTGCATGGTATCCTCATTTCCTTTATCGTCCCAGAACGCTTCACATAAGCCATTTACGCAAAGATGGAAAGGCCTTCTGTGCACCACGAGACGACCCAGGCAGTGTGGGGAGCAATGGTGACATTGCATGAATATGGTGTGCCAATAAGAGAAATATCAAGACGACTAGACGTTCATCGAAGCACTGTGGAACGGTGGATTCATCGGTATGAAGCAGAAAACTCAATCGCTACTTTGCCGAGGTCTGGTCCTGCGCGTTCACCATCTCAAGAGGAAGATGCTGCGATTGTTAATCATGCCAGTGAGCATCCGTTTGTTCCAGCGACGCATATTTACAGACACCTGAACCTTCGTTGTAGCGCAAATACAGTGAACAAAAGACTTCACGAGGCAGGATATTTTTCTCTCCGTCCAGCTATAAAACCTGCATTGATGATTGAGCATAAAGAGGCGCGGATGGAATTTGCCTTGCAATACTTGCCGCAGGAGGAAAAATTCTGGAGAAAAGTTGTGTACTGTGACGAAAAAAACATTTTCAACAGATATTCATGGTTCCCTGCATTGTTGGAGGCAGCGCGGAAAACGCTATGAAGAAGGAAATGTTTTCCCGAGCAAACGTAGTGGTCACATCAATCTCGGTGTGTGGGGCTGGATGTCTGGTTGTGGTGTCGGAGAATTGACTCAAGTAGATGGACGCTTTACTGGACAGCAATATTGCCAGATACTGGAAGAGGTGCTGCTACACAGTGTTCGTGCGTATCTGGTTCCAGCGCCGGAACCATTTTACTTAATGGAAGATAACAGTCCCATTCATAGGAGTAACGTTGTGAGAGCGTGGTACGAAGATCACCCAGAGATTATTAATCTAATTCTGCCACCACATTCTCCTGATATGAATCCGATTGAAAACCTTTGGGCAATAATGATTAACGAATGGAAGCAACGCAATGAAAGAATATTTGAAGCACTTTTAGCTCGCACGAGGAATAGTTGGGAGAGCTTACGTCAAACACCAAACATTCCCTACAATCTGGCCTCTTCTATGCCGCAACGATTGCAAGAAATTATTGATGCCGGAGGAAGATATACGAAATACTGATGTTAAAGCCATGACGTAAATGTGTATCGAATATATATTTATGTTAATATAGAATTTTATTATATTTTTATGTTTGACATCTATAAAAGTATATATTGTGACCATGAAAGAACTTTACTTATCTTTAGTTAGAATCTTTTCTTGCAATGTCTACGCTCGTGGAGATGATGATATATGCATTGTTGGAAAAAATTATGAGAAAGTAATAGTTTCAGGAAAAAAATAAAAACTGGCAACATCGAGGCCATCACATGTTTATGGGAATTCTCATATGATATGCTACCAATAAACTCTTATATACTACTATATACAGTATACTATATTACGTAATAATTACGATGAACAAATCAAATGCAAATTTCTCTGATTCACGGCCCACCAGTCTTGCTTTAGACTAATGACTTTCGTAAGATGGAATAGGTTACCACTTAAAACAATGGATAAACTATCTATTAGTGAGACGACCGTAACTTCCTCGAAATGCGAGCGCGTGAGAGGTTCACTGAGGAATTTGGTCATTAGATTCTTCACGTCCGATATGTATCACAAAAAACAATATTGATAACAATTCCCAACAATTACTTAATATCAATCATTGAATTTGAGCAAATAATTTAGATCTGCGTCAAAATAACTTAGGTATCATGCCATGATTTGGGATATTTGCCGAATTAGTCGTTCTCTATAGTCTACAGTATATATTGAGACGGTATAATGTAGTGCCCAGCTAATATTATGATGACTAAGATTGCTCCATAACCATCCCAACATCCCGAAACTTGGTCATTCTGCTTCTTAATCATTTGTATGTTAAACACTAAAATGTAGCAGAAGTGACGTAATAATGGACGTCATTGATTGTGTTAGAGCAGTTATGTGCACCAATCCGAACACACCTCCGCTGCCATAAGGACTGCCCATTTTATACCTAACAGACGAGCTTGGGACGAGACAGAGGCGTGAGACTTTTTGTAAGCACTGTACATCAAGTTTTCCTTCAAACTCGGCAAAACCGCGTCGGAGACCCACGAAATGCTTAAATAAGTATTTGGTGATGACGCTATGGACATAAGCCAGACTTCCGAGTTGTTCTCGAGGTTCAAACGTGGGCAAACGTTGGTTGAGGATTCCGAACATTCTGGTCGGCCCTCAACCAGCAGAACCTACGAAAATTTTAAAAAAGTGCGTCAGGCCATCCACGAGGACCGTCGGCGAACGATTAAAGACATCTGCAGCATCGTTCGCCTATCGTTTGTTTCACGCCAACTCATTCTCACGGAGGAACTCAACATGAGGCGGATCGCTACCAAATTCGCTGTCTGTGCAGCAGTTTTTGGCCAAAAACAACATGGCAGTGGTCCCCCATCCTCCTTACTCCCCCGACCTAGCCCCCTGTGACTTCTTCCTGTTCCCCAAGATGAAGATCCGGCTGAAAGGGCGACGATTTGATGACATCGAGGAGATTCAGGCGAAATCGCACGAGGTGCTGAACAACATCCCCAAAATGGAGTTCCAGAGGTGCTTCCAGCAGTAGGAAAATCGCTGGGCCCGCTGTATCAACTCGCAAGGGGACTACTTCGAAGGGGACAGCAGTAATTAGAACCTAAGGTAAGCCTACATTTTTTTGTCGGTACAGTCCGGGAACTTTTGGATCGCACCTCGTATATATATATATATATATATATATATATATATATATATATATATATTGACTTACTTGACTTATGTCCCTTCTGAGGTTTCAGGTAGGGTCCCATCTGATATGTCGATATTGCCTCCACTCGTCTCGATCCCTCGCCAGATCCATCAGCTCTCTAGTCGTTAAACCTTCATTAGGCTCGCCGAACCCCCGCAGCCATGTCCGTCTCGGTCGTCCTCTCGGGCGGTTTCCGTGTACTCGTCCATGCAGCGTCAATCTTGGCCATCTCTCCGCCTCCATCCTCTCAACATGCCCGTACCATCTCCTCTGTGCATCGTGCACTCTCTCCACTATATTCCGTTCCACTCCAGCCATTTCCTTCACTCTCTGGTTTGTCACCCTATCCTCCCATCTTATGTTCAATATTCTCCTCAGACAGTGCATCTCGAATGCCAATAGTTTCTTCTCTTCTCTCTTTTTCATTACCCAGCATTCTGATCCATATAAGGTTGCAGGTATCACTATTGTTTTCAGCAGTTGCAGTTTAATTTTTCGCGTGATGTTTCGGTCTTTCCATACCTTTGTCAACCTTCTGAAGGTAACGTGCCCAAGTCCAACTCTATCACTCACCATCTTGAATGTATCTCTGTCTTCCGTGAACCGTACTCCCAAGTATTTGAACGAGTCCACTTGTTCTATCGCTCCTGATGACAACCTTACCTGAATAGCTTCTCCTCTTCTTCCTATCTTCATTGACTTTGTTTTATTTTTGTTAATAATCATCTTATACTTTGTACACGATGTTTCCAATCTGTCCACCATTTCCTGTAGTTGCTCCACCGATTCCCCCATCAGCACGATGTCGTCTGCATATCTCAGGTTATTGATTCTCTGTCCTCCAATCTCCACACCGCCCTCAAATCCCTCCAAGGCTTCTCTTATTACCATCTAAAGGTACAAGTTGAATAAGTGAGGCGAGAGGGGGCACCCCTGAATCACCCCGCTTTCCCTTCTAAAGCTTTTTGTCACTATTGTTCCCTTCCTCACCACTGCTTGTGTCGACTCATTCAATCTTCTGATCAGTTGGCTCACACCATCGTCCAGTCCATAAAACTCCAGCACTGCCGTCAGTGCCTCTCTCCAAACCGAATCAAAAGCCTGTTAAAAATCCACAAACACGCAATATACGGTATATCCCTGTCCATCTCCAACATCTTCTCTGTGATTTTCGAAAACTTGAACACCTGATCAATCGTCCCTCTACCCGGTCTAAAACCTGCCTGTTCTTCTGTTAGGATTGCCTCTTCTCTGTTGCTAATTCTCTTCTGCAGTATCTTGGCTAGCACCTTGTATGAGTGAGGCAGCAGGCTGATGGGGCGGTAATTCCCACAAACTGTCACATCGCCCTTTTTATGGATCGGTACTACCACTGCCTGTCGCCATTCTTCGGGTGTAACTCCCTCTTCAAATGCAATGCTTTCTGGCACAGCTTCAGCAACCATCCAACAACTGCCTCCCCACCAGCCTCCAACAATTCCTGCGTCACCCCATCCGCACCCGGAGCTTTGGATCTCGCCAGCGATGCTATAGCACACATCACCTCTGATTGTAAAACTTCTGGGGTATTTTAATGGGTTAATTCCTGTCTCTGTAGCTCAGGAAAGTTTTCTAATGTGAACTGTTCTCTAGGCCTCTCGTACAGACCTCGGAAATGATTCTTCCATGCAGCCCTCACCTCATTCTCACTTGATACCTTTTCATTCCTCTCGTTTCTTACTGCTATAGACTGGTGTCTCCATTCCTTCGTTATCTCCTTCACTGTTTTATATAATATTGCTGAATTGCCGCCTCTGTAAGCGTCTTCACATCTCTCGCATTTCTCTCTGATCCATTTTTCCTTTGCCTCTTTACATCCTCTATCCACTTCCCTGCAGATCTGCCTATATATTTTCATATTCTCCTCTATTGGGTCTTTATTCTTTAATTTCTTGGTCTCTCTCCTTTCATCGCACAGATTCATCACATCTTCGGTCATCCAAGCCTGTCTCATGTTCCTTCTTCTACCCAGCAAGTTCTCTGCCTCCTGTAGTAAGCAGTCTCTCCCCCTCCTCCATAATGTATCCACATTCTCTTCCTCTTCAGTCAGTGCTGCGAGTCTTTCCTCCTCCGTTCTTGTCTTGAATTGATGTTTAGTCTCATGATCTTTAAGCTTTTCTAGGTTATATCGTTTTGTTCCCTTCCAATTACCGTTTCCTGCGCGAAACTTGATCTTTATGTTTGATAACACCATTTCATGGTCCGATCCAAAATCTGCTCCTCTTGCTACTCTTGTATTCCTGACAGATGTTCTCCACCGTTTTCCCACCAGAATGTAATCGATACAACTCCTGTTTACACCATTTGGATGAGTCCATGTATATTTATGGTTGACCCTATGCTGAAAGTACGTATTGGTTATGCACATTTCCTCAGCCTTACAGAACTCCAGCATTCTTTCTCCTCTTTCATTCCTTTCCCCTATTCCAAATCTGCCCACGATGTCCTCGTATCCGTTGTTGTCACTACCTATTTTACTGTTAAAATCACCTATTATGAATAGTAGATCACCCCTGTTTGTTCTTTCCACTTCGCTATCCAATTGTTCATAAAATTCCTCCAATTATTCTTCTGTATGCCTTGTGTCTGGTGCATACACCTGTATTATTTTCGTGTTTTTGTGATGACCTCGTAATGTGACCGATATTACGCGCGATGACACAGAGCGGTGTTCCGTTCCAAGTATGCCCTTTGAGCTTCCTTGTTGAGGAGAATTGCCACTCTTTCTCTATGCATGTTATCCGTTCTTCCTGAGTAGAGAATCTGTATACCCTCCGCAAGCAGCTCACCCTCCCTGGTCCAATGCGTCTCCGCCACGCCCAACACATCCCATCTATAACGCTGTATCTCCCTCAGCACACATCCCAGTTTTCCAGTCGAGTTCAGCGTTCTCACATTCACCGTCGCCACCGTGGACACTCTCCCGGCCAACCACAGCGCATATTTAACACCGCAAGCTTGTGGCCGAGGAACCTGCGGCGCGTCGGTTACCCCGTACGCGGTAGCCATGTTCGCAATACCTTTTATTTGACTTCTCATTATGGGTTTCTTGGCTGAGTAAGGCAACCGGTAAGCCACTCCTCTGTTGCCTGTTTGGTCCACGGCTCCTTATAGGTTATTCGGAGCGGCCCTCAGAACAAAGTCCTGACGGTTCCCTCATCCGCCACCCGAGGGACGCGCCTGGTAGGAGTTGTAATATATATATTACCTATGTATTGGAATTCTTCTGCACTATTATTTTGAAGTTTATATATAAGTGTGTAGATATGTATATAGATTTCTACTGTACTAATATTATTATTTAAGAATATATATATAATATATATTATATATATATATATATAATTATATATAATATATATATATATCCTTCGTTTAAAGTGTGTAGTTTTTGCTGTATAAAATTCTTCTGAACTATTTTGTAATTGTATATTAATTTCCTATATATTCCATGTATGTTAAATTATTTCCATGTTAAATAATTCAACTAAATAAATAGAGTGATATAGTTGTGTTTTATTATTCAATAAACGATAGAAAGAAGTGCTTTCCGGGGTATATATATATATAATATATATATATATATACTGTATAGATATAAACGATATTGAACGATAACTGGGTTGATGGGAATATATAAACAATGCATGTGTGCTTCAATAAATATATATATTTATACACTAAGTCAAATAACTGGTTACGCCTTCTAAGCCAACCGATGCTGTCAAGAACATCTCCATTAATATATACACTAATTAAATGAAAGCGCAATCTGGCACTACAAAAGATACACTCCTTTCTAAACAATCCATTTACACCTAAGCCAGATTGCGGCTTCTAAGCCAAATGGCTGGTTACGCCTTCTAAGCCAACTGGCTGATTAAGATTTCTAAGCTAACTGTGGAGGTTAGGTTAGGTGGAGGTTAGGTTAGGTTAGGTTAGGTTAGGTTTGGGTGGGGAGTAAAACCCCACTCCCCCTTCATGCAGTATGGGGGGTAAACCCCTCCCCCTTGCATGCATACCTTCCCCCTTTCCCACCATGGGTGCCAACCCCACTCTCCGCTTTTTGCAACATTGCAATTGCATATGCACTCGAACATTTTGCGGTCATACTACTCAGGTTCAGTTTGAAGTTACATGGTGTTGGGGGTAGGGGCAGGCCCGGATCTAGAAGAATGGGGGCCCGTGGCTAATTATTTTTTTGGGGGCCCCCTTTGGCTACAATTTTTATTATATAAGGATTATAAGCTTTGTTTACGAGGAAAATTAAAGGTTTTCAGAACAAACATATTACTTTACTTTATTTATTTAGTTTTCAAAACAAACATATTACTTTACAAATATTTTACTTTATTTTACATATTATATTTTCCTGAATTAATAATTTTATATACACCTACCTACTGATTATGAGCTGGCAACCGATTGAACCGACGAGCCTTTTTTTGTGCAAATTCATTAATAATATTTCGAAAATCGACTTCTTTGGCCAGAGCATGTTCAACATAGAGAATTGCCAGTGACTGTAATCGCTTTTGCTTCATTGTTGAACGTGTGCAACATTTCAGTCGCTTTAACTTAGAAAAACTCCGTTCGTCGGTACAATTGGTCACCATCAATGACAAGTACATTCTGTATGCATTTAAGACATTGGGGAAAACTTCAAGCTGATGCTGCATAAGCATATTGAATGTAATAATAGATGTAAAAACCTAAAATTAAAATAAATAATGTAGAAAATTTGGGTGGCCCCTCAAATGCGGGGCCCGTGGCTGCAGCCCACATAGCCCACCCCTAGATCCGGGTCTGGGTAGGGGGAAGTGAATAACGAACAGATGGCATTGGGATGCTTCGAATCAGAAAAGGTTGGAAACCACTGCTCTAAACGAAGCGAGTTTACACATAAAAAAAGTTTGAGTATTGCTTTTCTTTCACCAACTACAATTTTTTAAGTTTACTCACTTTTCGGAAGTGGGATCGTTAACTTTTCGAAACTTAATTTTAACCATATCTTCACTGTATGAACAAGACCATCCCGAGACGAAGTCATTTCAAAAGTCTTTTCAAAGGAAACAGTCGACAGTATCGCGGGGTTGGAAGGGGTTGGGTAATGGGGTGCTGGTAGTCTTTCCTTTAAAAAAAGTAATATATACATATATATATATATATTTAGTAGAAATCCAATGACAAGGAGAAATGTAAATGCCATGAAAAGTCTTCTTTATTGCGCAACGTTTCGAGCAATACGCTCATCTTCAGGCTGTTTAATAACAATGTGAAATTAAAATCAATATTGAATGAAAAACAAACAGAAATTTCTATAACCTATTCGTAAAGACAAATTTTAAAAGACTGAGAAAAGAGGGTTAAGTTCTAAGTTATACAGATTTACATATCAAAATTAAGAAGTTATTTTTAAATACATGTAGTAAATGTGAAATTAATACACTGGAAAAATTACCAATAGTACACTGGAACAATGGAGCTATCTACCTTACACAGCAGTATCCGAGGCCGACTAATTTGAGCAGAGGAGACGGGAATGAAAGATGGCGAGGGAGATAGGGGAAGGAGGGATTATAAGGAATTGGGGAAGGAGGAGGGATCATAGCAGATTGAGAGGGACGGACGATGAGTCAACATTCAGACTAGGGGACAATGCTTTAATGAAAAGGGATTCTAAAATTCTTAGTGAGTTGGGACAAGTATTACAACCAAGAATTTTAAAATTGTCTAAAGTGACATCAATTTTGCATTTGATGCTATGTTCACGTATGCTGGAGGCTTCCTTAGTTTTTAAAATTTTACCTGTTCGGCCACTTATTCCCATATGCGAATAAAATCTAGCCCTGAGAGAGCGAACAGTGCTGCCGATGTAATTCCCAAGGAGACACCTAGGGCAGGTAAATAAATATACAACACCGCTACGCAACGAGTCAGGGGTTCGATCCTTCGCTGAGAAAAAGCTACCTAAAGACGTTTTATTAATAAATATGATGCGGAAATCAGTATGATAAAAAAATTTCCTTAACAATTTTGTAAATTTAAGCTTAAATTCCTTATTCAAGGGACCCATTTCAGGTACCAAGAAATATTTTATATCCTTCGGCACTGTAATACATGGAAGTTGAGGGCTATAAACATTATTTAAGAAGGATCTAATTAGTTTGTCTACATATTGAACAGGAAAACTATTATTAGTAAAGTATGATCTTAGATTATTAAATTCATCATTAAGTAAGGTAAAATTAGAGGTCAAATTATATCCTCTGAACAGGAGAGTTTTAATACAAGACATCTTATAGTTGAAATCAGTAAAACTAAAAAAATTCATGCCCAAACCAGTGAAAGTGGGTTTCCTATAAACTGATGTAGTAATAGAATCACCGTTTTTCGAAATTAAAAGATCTAAGAAGGGGAGGGAGCCATTTTGCTCAGTTTCCATTGTATACGTTATATTGGGTGCAAAGAATTTAGGAAGTTAAAGAATTGTTGCGCTTGTACCGCATTATCAAAGACTGCTATCGAATCATCAACGAAGCGTCGATAGAAAATTGGCTTGAGATGAGTGGGAGATTGTCTAAAAATTACACTTTCTAAATGAGTCATAAAAAAGTCAGCTGCTAGCGGTCCGACTGGTGATCCCATCCCTACCCCATCAATTTGTTGGTAAACCTTATTGTTGAAAGTGAAATAGCATTGTTTGAAGACCAATTCTAAAAGTTCCTTCAAATGAGACAATGAAAAACCATGAAAATTATCAACTGAGCTAAAAACCCTATCTAAAATAATGGCAATAGTTTCAGATACAGGTACATTTGTGAAAAGTGACTTTACATCAAAACTGACAAAAAACTTTTTTGAATCGAAGTTTTTACCCAGGAGTTCTTTTTGGAATTCAAACGAGTTATTTATAGTGTAAACATTTTTCGCAAAGGGGGACAGGAGACGAACAACAAATTTTGCCAATTGAAAGGTGGGTAAGTTATACGAAGCTAAAATAGGACGGAGAGGTGTTCCAGCTTTATGGATTTTAGGCAGACAGTATAATTGAGCAAGATTAGCACCAGATGCGAACAACTGAGAGTAAGTATCATTTTTTATTATCTTTAAGGACTTTAGTCGTGACAGAAATCTATTAACCTGGTCTTCTAACCTTACAATGACTTTATTTACAGGTTCTAGAATTTGTTTGAATTTAGTAAGATCACTTAGGATTTCATTAGTTTTGTTTATGTAGTCCGATTTATTCAAAATAACCACTCCGTTACCCTTGTCTGGTCTAGTCACAACAATCTCCTGGTTCTTTGCCAAATTCTTAATACACTGCAAATCACTCTTCCTAAATATGAAAGATTGAAATTTAAGATTTCTAAGTTTAAGAAAAAATTCTTGAGTTAAATTTGAGAACTGACATTTGAGATTGTTGAAATCCCCCACATGGGGAACATTTTTCAAGCCATTGAAAAATTTTTCAAAGTAAAGAAAAAACGAGGGCTTATATATTTGAAACAACGGAAGCTTAAATTGCAAACCAAGTGACAGTAAAAACTTTTCCCGAGGGGAGAGTGTGTAACTAGAAAGATTCGAAATTACCTTCTCTGAATTGAAAAAATTTGGTGAATTCATTCCCAAAGCCTTTAACTTACGTTCATGTGTTTCCAAGATGGTAGAGTGAAATTTTTCTAGTTCACGTTGTACAAGAGAAATTATTAATAAATAGTCCAACAACGACAAGGTATTTTTAAGAGTAGTTATATAATGCCCAAGAGACTTGTTATGCGAATCTGATATTTTGATTTTATAATTAATTTCATTATTTAATAAATATTCCAGGGACGATTGATAAAATTCAGAGTCATATAGATTATCACGGTAGAGTTTGAAGTAAACAAATTTCGGGAAAATCCTGCAAGTCCGACACATTTCAAGAAAATAACAGTCCAGTTTTGACTTGAGAAACTTTCGTGAAGTCTTCCAAACATGGCGATAAGCCCTGAGGCCATCTTGTCCATACCTTGAATATATATAATTATGCGGGTTGCTTCTACAGAGCTTCAATTTAATATTTAGTAGAAATCCAATGACAAGGAGAAATGTAAATGCCATGAAAAGTCTTCTTTATTGCGCAACGTTTCGAGCAATACGCTCATCTTCAGGCTGTTTAATAACAATGTGAAATTAAAATCAATATTGAATGAAAAACAAACAGAAATTTCTATAACCTATTCGTAAAGACAAATTTTAAAAGACTGAGAAAAGAGGGTTAAGTTCTAAGTTATACAGATTTACATATCAAAATTAAGAAGTTATTTTTAAATACATGTAGTAAATGTGAAATTAATACACTGGAAAAATTACCAATAGTACACTGGAACAATGGAGCTATCTACCTTACACAGCAGTATCCGAGGCCGACTAATTTGAGCAGAGGAGACGGGAATGAAAGATGGCGAGGGAGATAGGGGAAGGAGGGATTATAAGGAATTGGGGAAGGAGGAGGGATCATAGCAGATTGAGAGGGACGGACGATGAGTCAACATTCAGACTAGGGGACAATGCTTTAATGAAAAGGGATTCTAAAATTCTTAGTGAGTTGGGACAAGTATTACAACCAAGAATTTTAAAATTGTCTAAAGTGACATCAATTTTGCATTTGATGCTATGTTCACGTATGCTGGAGGCTTCCTTAGTTTTTAAAATTTTACCTGTTCGGCCACTTATTCCCATATGCGAATAAAATCTAGCCCTGAGAGAGCGAACAGTGCTGCCGATGTAATTCCCAAGGAGACACCTAGGGCAGGTAAATAAATATACAACACCGCTACGCAACGAGTCAGGGGTTCGATCCTTCGCTGAGAAAAAGCTACCTAAAGACGTTTTATTAATAAATATGATGCGGAAATCAGTATGATAAAAAATTTCCTTAACAATTTTGTAAATTTAAGCTTAAATTCCTTATTCAAGGGACCCATTTCAGGTACCAAGAAATATTTTATATCCTTCGGCACTGTAATACATGGAAGTTGAGGGCTATAAACATTATTTAAGAAGGATCTAATTAGTTTGTCTACATATTGAACAGGAAAACTATTATTAGTAAAGTATGATCTTAGATTATTAAATTCATCATTAAGTAAGGTAAAATTAGAGGTCAAATTATATCCTCTGAACAGGAGAGTTTTAATACAAGACATCTTATAGTTGAAATCAGTAAAACTAAAAAAATTCATGCCCAAACCAGTGAAAGTGGGTTTCCTATAAACTGATGTAGTAATAGAATCACCGTTTTTCGAAATTAAAAGATCTAAGAAGGGGAGGGAGCCATTTTGCTCAGTTTCCATTGTATACGTTATATTGGGGTGCAAAGAATTTAGGAAGTTAAAGAATTGTTGCGCTTGTACCGCATTATCAAAGACTGCTATCGAATCATCAACGAAGCGTCGATAGAAAATTGGCTTGAGATGAGTGGGAGATTGTCTAAAAATTACACTTTCTAAATGAGTCATAAAAAAGTCAGCTGCTAGCGGTCCGACTGGTGATCCCATCCCTACCCCATCAATTTGTTGGTAAACCTTATTGTTGAAAGTGAAATAGCATTGTTTGAAGACCAATTCTAAAAGTTCCTTCAAATGAGACAATGAAAAACCATGAAAATTATCAACTGAGCTAAAAACCCTATCTAAAATAATGGCAATAGTTTCAGATACAGGTACATTTGTGAAAAGTGACTTTACATCAAAACTGACAAAAAACTTTTTTGAATCGAAGTTTTTACCCAGGAGTTCTTTTTGGAATTCAAACGAGTTATTTATAGTGTAAACATTTTTCGCAAAGGGGGACAGGAGACGAACAACAAATTTTGCCAATTGAAAGGTGGGTAAGTTATACGAAGCTAAAATAGGACGGAGAGGTGTTCCAGCTTTATGGATTTTAGGCAGACAGTATAATTGAGCAAGATTAGCACCAGATGCGAACAACTGAGAGTAAGTATCATTTTTTATTATCTTTAAGGACTTTAGTCGTGACAGAAATCTATTAACCTGGTCTTCTAACCTTACAATGACTTTATTTACAGGTTCTAGAATTTGTTTGAATTTAGTAAGATCACTTAGGATTTCATTAGTTTTGTTTATGTAGTCCGATTTATTCAAAATAACCACTCCGTTACCCTTGTCTGGTCTAGTCACAACAATCTCCTGGTTCTTTGCCAAATTCTTAATACACTGCAAATCACTCTTCCTAAATATGAAAGATTGAAATTTAAGATTTCTAAGTTTAAGAAAAAATTCTTGAGTTAAATTTGAGAACTGACATTTGAGATTGTTGAAATCCCCCACATGGGGAACATTTTTCAAGCCATGCCCTAGGTGTCTCCTTGGGAATTACATCGGCAGCACTGTTCGCTCTCTCAGGGCTAGATTTTATTCGCATATGGGAATAAGTGGCCGAACAGGTAAAATTTTAAAAACTAAGGAAGCCTCCAGCATACGTGAACATAGCATCAAATGCAAAATTGATGTCACTTTAGACAATTTTAAAATTCTTGGTTGTAATACTTGTCCCAACTCACTAAGAATTTTAGAATCCCTTTTCATTAAAGCATTGTCCCCTAGTCTGAATGTTGACTCATCGTCCGTCCCTCTCAATCTGCTATGATCCCTCCTCCTTCCCCAATTCCTTATAATCCCTCCTTCCCCTATCTCCCTCGCCATCTTTCATTCCCGTCTCCTCTGCTCAAATTAGTCGGCCTCGGATACTGCTGTGTAAGGTAGATAGCTCCATTGTTCCAGTGTACTATTGGTAATTTTTCCAGTGTATTAATTTCACATTTACTACATGTATTTAAAAATAACTTCTTAATTTTGATATGTAAATCTGTATAACTTAGAACTTAACCCTCTTTTCTCAGTCTTTTAAAATTTGTCTTTACGAATAGGTTATAGAAATTTCTGTTTGTTTTTCATTCAATATTGATTTTAATTTCACATTGTTATTAAACAGCCTGAAGATGAGCGTATTGCTCGAAACGTTGCGCAATAAAGAAGACTTTTCATGGCATTTACATTTCTCCTTGTCATTGGATTTCTACTAAATATTAAATTGAAGCTCTGTAGAAGCAACCCGCATAATTATATATATATATATATATATGTTTCTAAAAATATTATTATTATAAGATACAGTATATAATTTAGTGTGACACACGCACGCAAGATTTCAGTTTAAAGTATCTAGATTATTATTATTATTATTATTATTTTAATTCGCTTCAATACTTTACTTACAAAAACATACATCGCATACATTGATGGGAATATATTTTTCAATTTTACAACACATACTTGTATACAACTGTATACAAAGCGGATGCGCTTTCCGGGATGAAACCTACGACTTGGGTATAATTCTAAATTTTGTATAAAAAGACGTAGACTACAGCGAACTTACAGATTATAACATAATTTTACACATGAACTACATGATATGGTTCATAACCAAAGAGTGGAAATGTGCGAGACCCTTTTTTTGAGTGTGATCCATTTAATTTTCGACAGCGTCTAGTTTAACGATGAGGTGACATTTTATGTGTCTGGAAAGTTGAGAGACATAATACGCGCAGTATTTTTTGCTTGGAAGCTCAAGCAAAAAATATTGGTCGTGACTGAGGTTTGTAAGATTTTTAAATTAATCAAAATATTTTTCTCTTAACTCCACGAAACCGGTATAGAAATTTATTACATTCCTTACTTTATTCTATGCTTAAATTTACTCTCTTTCTTAGTATAATATAACCTCAGGGGTAGAGAGTCATTCCATTATATTTTCACTATAACTTAAAGCTATAAATCTTGAACTGTGGTTCATTCTTAATTCTGTTGTGTTACAGTGTCTGGCATTGTGTGATCATCTAGTGAATTACGGCGTTGAGAAGTTAACTAAAAATTAGCGAAAATTCTGAAGCTCGGAAGACAAATTTCAAACACAAATCAAATGCGCTGAGAAGACGCTGTAAAAAGGAAAATAAATCATCGGGATTTATTAAAGGACTTTGTCACGGATTTAATTTATTGAAGGGTTTCTTAACACCGCGTCTATATGACAGAGTACCTCTTATTTTTTTTATAATGCGTCAATTGCTGACTGGTGATCATCAAACATCTTGTCGTACACATACACACACACACACACACACACGTGTGCCGGATATCCGGTAAGTATCTAGTATCTGGTCGGTACTACTACTATCCAGCCGGATATTAGGTAATATTTGTACAATTTTTCATAATAAATAAAGGATCACCTGAAGATCAGGACCCCCAGCCTCCTTTAGTTAGCTTTATAAGGCTAACTAACGAAAATATCACGACGTAACCTAACCAATCGTAAAGGGCGAACAGTTGACCTAACGATTGGTTAGGTTAGGTCGTGATATTTTCGTTAGTTAGCCTTATAAGGCTAACTAAAGAAGGCTGGGGGCCCTGATCTTCAGGTGATCCTAAATAAATTGAGAAAGGAATAAGAAATAAACAAATGCACATTGTTACAAAGTGATTTATTTTCATCAACCAATGTTTTCCTTGGCTTAAATTGAGAACTAATTATATCGTACGTGTTAGGCTAACATTTTAAAAAATACCAAGAAAGTGAGAAGAAAACTTCCTATTTTTAAACTAAAAAAAAATCTCTTTTTGCTACGAATTACAATTAACTATGATGAAAAAGCTTCTCTACCGCATTTTCGGAAGATAATGATTTCACTTATCTGAACAGATTCTTGTTGCACTAAAATGTCTTTCTGAGTAAACTAAGCTAGGTGGAGTACTCAAATATTTTAATGCTAGAAATTTTAAATTCGACAGACTATTTTTTTATATTAATTTCTAGGCGTGTCACTTTTAAAATTAAATTTATTTTAATTTACAAATTATAATCATCCAAATTAACCTTCAAATATATCATAATAATAATAATAATGAACAAAATATGAAATATATAACGAACTACATGACTTAATTCACATACTACTATTTTAAGCCATTGTGATACATTTGAATTTTGTGGAGTCGTTTCAGTCAGTCGTAGCTCTTTTTTTTCTGCATACACATTATCGAAAATGGGGAGCAAGTGTAGTTTACGTCCCTCTGTGGGGCCGAGTGTAGATTACGTTCCCCTACGTTATCCTAGTGTAGTCTGCGTTCCCCAACTTTGTCCGAGTATACCTAATCAAATAAAACGTTAAAACTAACGAAAATATTACGACTTAACCTAACCAATCGTCAATTTATTTATATATATATATATATATATATACTAGCAGGTTACCCGGCGTTGCCCGGGTAACCTAAAACCCGCCCTTCGTGCGGGTTCTAAAATATCCCAGCTGAAGGTCGAATATTTTCTCTTTAACCAAACTATTACGACTTAACCTAACCAATCGTCAAGGGCGTACAATTAACCTAAAAAAATAAATAAAAAAATAAAAAAAAATTTATTTATTTATTTTTATTAAGAGAAGAGGATTCTTTATACTGTACGGCATTGACGATTGGTTAGGTTAAGTCGTGCTATTTTCATTAAATTTTATTTATAAAATAAATAAATAAATAGCTAGCAGGTTAAGTTAGGTTAGGTTAAGTTAGGTTAGGTTAAGCTTTAACGAAAATATCACGACTCAACCCAACCTAACCTAACCAACCTAACCTAACCAACCTAACCTAACCAACCTAACCAACCTAACCTAACCAACCTAACCTAACCAACCTAACCTAACCAACCTAACCAACCTAACCTAACCAACCTAACCTAACTAACCTAACCAACCTAACAACCTAACCTAACCAACCTAACCTAACTAACCTAACCAACCTAACCAACCTAACCAACCTAACCTAAATTGAATGGAAAACAATAAAAAAAAATTTATTTATTTATTTTAGGTTAATTGTACGGCATCGACGATTGGTTAGGTTAAGTCGTGCTATTTTCGTTAAATTTTAAATAAATAAATAAATTTTAAATAAATAAATAAATAAATAGCACCATTAGATTCCTTGTAAAAAACTGGTTATTATGAAGTTATTTTAAAATTTGTAAGTTCAACCGTTTGGTTTTCTATAGCGAACTTCGGGAGGTGATAATATCGGTCATTGTGAGAAAAAAAGTTCACATGAACGTGTGTCTAATTCTGAATGGTTACGGAGATAGAGCTGTTTGAATCTACAAATACAAAAGCATTGTTAATGGTGATCAAGGAGAAACCAATTACTGTTTCTAACATTTAATGTTTAAACATTGGCATTTTGAATGGTATCAGATACAGAAATGACAAATTTGTTACAGTTTACAATACGTTTTCGAAAATCCCACCGTCAACCTCAATGCACTTTGCATCTCGTGTGCGAAGATCGCGTGTTGTTCGTCCGAGTTGATCTTGACGTTCGTTTATGCGGGCAGCAGCATCCAAAATGCGCGCGAGCAATTCGTCTCGTGTATCCACCTTTCTTTTGTAAACATGACTTTTCATCCACCCCCACAAACAATAATCTAACGGAGAGAGTTCTGGAGACCTTGGTGGCCATTGAATGGGACCACCGCGGGGGGAGGAAGAGCTGCGCGCGCATCAGAATTAGACACATGTTCATATTAACTTTTTTTCTCAGAATGACCGATACTATCACCTCCCGAAGTATTGACCTTTCCTCCTGAAACACCCTGTATAAGTTAACGATTGGTTAGGTTAAGTCTTAATATTTTCGTTAGTTTTAACGTTTTATTTGATGATTCATTTAAAAAATTTCTTGTAAAGATCCTAGTGTAGTTTGTGTCCCCTTTTGCGTCAGGGGAGGGGAACGTAAACTACACTTTCTCCGCAAATGGTTATATAACTGTAGAGGTAATATCATAAAAACTAATCAGAGACATACACACGACACAACCACTGACACAATAGATACTGTACAAGAAGATCTGTTTAAATAATGGCACTCTGTTAATGGTTGTGCTTTATATATGGTTTGCTATTTATTTAGTTAATATACATTATATTTATTTATTTAGAAATAGATACAGAGTTTACATAGATGAGTATAATTTCATTACTAAATACAGATGCTGTATACAGTGGTAAACTGCCTTTAGTAAGCGTGCACGCTTTCCAGGCCGAGATCAATTAGTTACGTATAATTATATAATTATAATTATATAATAAATATGATTACGAGATTTTTATAAATTTTTAGGATCACCTAAAGATCAGGGCCCCAGCCTTCTTTAGTTAGCCTTATAAGGCTAACTAACGAAAATATCACTACCTGACCTAACCTAATCGTAAGGTCAATTGTACGCCTTTGACGATTGGTTAGGTTAGGTCGTAATATTTTCGTTAGTTAGCTTATAACTCTTTAACATCATAAAATTAAACTCAGAACTTTAAAACTAACAACAATTATGGAAGACATGGACAAAAGGGTAAAAACCCAGACCAAGAAGACAAAAACACAGACCTTGGAGCTATGGCACCAATTCAAAACTACAAAAAATTAATGAGAAAAAAATCAGCACGTAAAGGTGTCATCACAAAACTGTACAATGATTACAAACAGAAAGAACCTACAAGATATGATCTTGAAACAACATTAAATTCTGTTACTCATTACAAACAAGAAAATCTCACGCTAGATGAGGAAATAATTACAGCAATTGACGACACAATTGAACTAACAGATGATGAGTATTCTACTCTTCTACCTGACAATGAAAATACATTACAAAAGTTAATTCCTATATTTCTGAGATTCAAAACCAACTTGATGAGTACAATAAACAAGACGCCAATGAAAGCCTCTTAGAAGCCATCCGAAATGCTTCACTTAGCTCTCCTAACATGGCTGAGGGCAATGAACTAAAATCAAAACTGTCCACACTTGAAGTACTTACTTTTGAGGGTGACAGAGCCAAATTTCAATCTTTTATTGAAAAACTTCATCGCCTGATATGTAATAAAAACTACATAACAGATGTTGATAAATTTAGTTATTTACTGAACTATCTGAAAGGCCCTGCCATAAGATTAGTGGAATCACTGCGAACCATAGGTACTTCTTATTCTGTGGCAATAGAATTACTTAACAGAAATTACATGACTAAGGATGAAATTATACATGACTTGGCTCTTAAAGTAATGAACATGTGAACCCCAAACGACAACTATGATGAACTATTTGACTTTCACTGTGAGTATGAATGTCTCATGGGACAACTTATAAACAATAATTTAAACATTACAGAATCAGCTTGGATCATTCAAGCTGTTGTTTTTGAAAAACTCCCTTCTAGGGGTCAAAGACATATTTCATCAGAGAACAACTGACATATACCCAGCCTTAATAAGCTAAGAGAAGATTTCCCAACCGTACTTGCACTTTACAAATTGAGTTACACACTCCCAAAATTTAACACAGCACAAGAAAAACCAACAATTCAGAAAACCAAAACCTAACAAAAAATTTCAACACTTACCAGTTACATTCAAACACAACCGCAAAACTCAATTTGCCAAAAATGAAGTTACAGGAAAAGACTCAAAGACCCCTACTCTACAAAACTTTAATGTAACTACTTTTGAGTCTAACCCCATAACATGCAAATTTTGTTTTAGCAGTGAACATAGTACTACATATTATCCCAAATACATAGACTTTGCAGCAAGGTCAAAACGTTGTGAACAACTAAACTTATGCAAAAAATGCAGTGGATCAGGGCACAATAAGTTAGACTGCAAATTAAAATTGAAATACAATTGTAAGATATGCAGTAGTTTTAACCATGTTACCTCCATGTGTAATACACAAAAAGACATGGAAAAAACTTACAAACATTCTGAACAAACACCCAAATCAAACCTAAACAAATAGAAACAAACTCAAAATGGTATGAATGGGCACGTCAGTTCATCCAGCGTTAATAACCATTCAAAAATTCTTTTACCAACCACAACCTTGGAAATTCAAAACAAAAAGGGACAACTAGTACAGGTTAGGTGTCTCTTAGACACCTGCTCACAATAAACATTTGTAACCAAACAATTGATAGAAAAAGTGGGACTTCAGAAGCACCAAGGAAATGAAGATCTCTCTATTTCATCATTTATTACTAAAAACCCAGTACAAGCCAGTTTTAAAACTGCAAATGTAACTTTAACTCTTGATAGAACATTTGAAACCCTTAAGGTTGTTGTTGTGGACAAAGTAGAACAAGAAAAATTACAAATAGGTGGGTTAAAACAAACTTTGCTGCAAATTTAAAACAAATACACGAAAGCTGAAAAAACTCTTAATACAGATGCAGTTGATGACATACATATGCCCATGGGGACTAACTATCTTCATCTTGTCCATAGAGGCATCATTAAAATTGGGGATGAAATAGCCATACAAACTCCCATAGGTATTGCACCTTTGAGTGATAACTAAATACAAGCTTATTACTGACGCAGAAAACACAGAACACAAACAAAATTCACACTAAACAAAATCACCACATTCACAAATTTCTGACTGTGTAACAAACTCAAACAACAAAAACACTAGTAATCCCACATCATTTGAATGATAATAACTCCACATTGGATGAAGGGTTACAGCAGTTGTGACTATTAGAATCAGTTGGCATAAAGGACAGTACAATAGGGTGTATCATGCTCACTGAAGCGCGAATTTCAAGATTGGCAGTATGTATTCCTATGTAAAATAAAATTTTAGGAGGGGGTTTGTTTTCTTGAATTTTTGCTAAAAATCAAATTTAATTGTTTAAATTTCCACTCTTTCGTTTTCTGGTTATGTACAGAACAGCTGTGCAGGACATACACTGTAGTACAAATGTAACAGACCGGTTTCTTACCAAACAAAACCATTGTAACAGATGTTATAGGCTACTAGAGTTTCACTGTGATAATTTTCTATGTTTCAGATACAAAGCTTGGTGAAGATTGTGTAGCCACCATGGCTAAGCAAGGACGAAAGACCAGAAAAAGTTCTGGTTCAAAGCTGAGTGATCTGGTGGGTGCAGGCAAGCAGTTATTTCCAACAGAAGTTCTAACCTGGAGAGCTGTGTTTCAGAGAGGAATCCTCCTCCAGGAAGAGAAGCTGCTTCTGGATGATATGAAGAGAGCTCAGTACCCTCTGCAAGATTTGGCTAAGGACTTGGCATCACTGGTACTGGCACAGTGGCGCAAAAGCAAAGCCAAGTTCACTCCTCCTGTGATCATTCAAAAGAGATCCATTGCCAGGAAGATTCTTGTCAGGTGGAATGAAATGATTGATCTAGTGAATGGCAGAGTGAAGGCTGCAAAGAGAGAGAAGAGAATATCTGAACTTGATACATTGTTTGACATAACAACCTGCAGACATGATATCACTCTCTGTGGAACTGAAGCATCTGGCTGCTCTGGCTGTGCTGCTAGAGTTCATGTCAACTGTGACTGTCCTCTGCCTCAGAAGATTCCAAAGCTAGAGCTAGAGTGGCTCCATTACCAGAGGACCAAAACCTCAGAAGTTTCTGGCTTCCGGATGGAATCTGTTGATGTGAAGGAAACATTGAAGCAGGTGAATGCTGCTAAGAGGAAGGAGGAAGAACAGAAGCCAGCTGAGAAGAGAAACATAAAAGAGGAAGAAGAAAAGGAGCTACTGCTTAGAGCTGATGATGGTGATGATGATGAAGATGAGGTGACTTCCTTGCAAGAGTCTCCAGGCAGAGCAGCTCCTACTGCTGACAGATTTTTCCAGTACTGCACCAGGCACAAGCTCCAGTGTCAACACTGGCAAAATCTCCACCTCTGCCAGGAGGAACTACATGGATATCTCAAGCACTGCTACGGCTGCAGTCAGGTTCAAGGTGGCAAACACTCATGCAGCAGCCATTGCAACTGGTTTCTTGCAAGATCTCATCAAAGCTGGCCATCTATCTGCTGATAAGGCATATCTAGCTGTTGACAGGATGAAGATGTGGAGGGGCAAGGAGTCTGTAATAGGTGCCTCGGTGGAGGCCCTGGAGAAAAGGACAGAGGGAAAGGAGATCAAGGGAATTTTCTTTGATGGGAAAGAAGATAACAAGACAAAGATCATGAGGTACAATGAAGAAACTGGCCGCTTCTATCCTGATATTACACCTGAAGAGCACTATAGTGTTACCTGGGAACCTGAGGGGAAGTATCTCTTCCACTGTACACCAGAAGAACCTGAAGGAAATGAGAAACCTGCACTGAAGATAGCTCAGGCTCTGTTTGAGTGGATTAGTGCTCATGGTGCTAAAGATACTATTGTGGTCCTTGGTGGTGACTCCACCAACACAAACACAGGACCTGATGGAGGAGCCATCACTCACTTGGAGAGACTGCTAGGTCACAAGTGTCACTGGCTGATATGCCAGTTGCATATTAATGAACTCAGCCTCAGGCACATGATCATCAAGCTTGATGGTCCCTACACGCACAAGTCTGGGTTCAGTGGCCCAATAGGAAAACTTTTGGAGAAGATCAATGACATACCTGTCAACTTTAGCTTCAAGGCTCTGCCAGGAGAAGATATAATTGAACTGCCAGAGGACATTGTACAGAACCTTAGCACTGACCAGAAGAACTGCTACCTACTGATCAAAGCTCTCAAGACAGGAGATTTGAGCATGGTCTGAAGGGAAAGGTGTTGAAGAAGCTGGAGGTGCTGCTGAAGTTCTGCCTGGACTTCTACTTCAAGATGTATTTTGAGATCAAGGTGAAGCACCACATGAGGTATGGACCCCACCATATTGTGACCACTCTGGGACTGCTGAGAAGCCAGACCTCTGAAGTCAGGAACATAATCACTCATGTGATAGTTCGTGGAGCATATCATGCTCACAGTGAGAACCTCATTGCCTCTCTCCTGTGCAGTGAGGATGAGGAGGAGAGGGCATGGGGGGGATTGAGATGATTAAGAAGATCAGAGGTAAGTCTGAGTATGGAGATATGAGTCTGAGAACTCATAGAAACCCTAAACTGAATTTTGATGCCACTTCTCCAATTACTCTGATTAATTAGGATAATGAGAAACTGTATGAGCCACTCTTCACTTGTAAGATGTCAAGAGGAGAAGTTGAGGAGCTTCTCAGATCTCCACTTGAAGTTGAGAACTTCTCAGTTCACACTCAAAGCTGTGAAAGAGCAGTCCAGGAAGTTTCAGCCGCAGCTCATGCAGTGTATGGGCAAGAGAGAAGAGATGGTTTTGTTCGTGCTCGGATCGATCACAGAGAATTGTTGTCTGTTTTCAAGTCAAAGCAAGACATTATGAACATGTTTTAGATCTCTACGACAAATCAAGATGCTTTCAGAAGAAAAAATCTCAAAACATTCAGTTGACCAGCATATTATTACAAGCTAGGGGTGGAGGAGAGACTTATACAAATATTAAAGAATTGCAATTGCAAAAAAAAGGTTGAACGTCACAGCAGCTTGCGGAAAGGTGGGGGCAGCTACCATCACACTCGGTGATGCCGAAAAGAAAATAAATACAAATTGGTGGCGTTTCTAAAAAAAAGAAGATGCAGGACTAAGAAAGAACAACAAAAAGATTCTGCCTGATGAAGAGAACAGCCGTAAAATGTGGTGTATAGGAGACTAAAAATCATACAATTCCTTAGTTTTGGGCCATTTTTGGTGATTTTAGTTATTTTAGAGGTTATGAACCACTTTGGCTGATCTTAAATGGGTCCAAGCATGCCCCAAGAAATGCTTAAGGGTGTATGTGAACAATATGGAACATATGGAGGTCATTTGAGGCTACCAAGTCTTTGAAATTGGCCAAAAATCCCATATTTCGACAAAAAAGTGCGATTTTGAACACTTAAATGCGATTTTTCGCAAAAGTTGCAGAAGACGAACCCCTCTTAAAATTCAATTTTACATAGGAATACATACTGCCAATCTTCAAATTCCAAGTTTTTAAATATTCGACCTGAGCATGATACACCCTACAGCACAATTACACATGAAGACCAATTGATGGCAGAACAATTTAAGGATACATTACAACACAGAGACAATCAATACTATGTAGAGCTGCTTTGGAAAACCCCTTGTCCAGAAATAATGGACAATTTGAAAGTAATTAAGGCACATCTGTATAAAAATTAAAGAAAACTTAAAAATGACAGTCTTTTAGAACAATACGACAATACATTCAAAGAACAAATAGAAAGGGGCTTCATTGAAGAAGTCACTGATGAACCCTTTAAAAAACGAAGTTGTCATTATTTAACACTCAGAAGAGTTCACAGAGAAGACTCATCCTCAACTAAACTAAGAGTAGTATACAAATGTAGTTTAAAGGACACAAATGTCTGTTAGTTTAAATGACTGTCTCATGGAAGGCCCAAATCTTGTCTTAGATCTTGTAAAAATTCCTCTTTGCTTCCGTTTAAACAATTATGCGGTACAGAGTGACATAGAAAAAGCATTCCTCTGTATAAATTTGAGGTTTTTGTGGTTTAATGATCCACATGACATTAACAAAGGTTTCAAAACCTACAGATTTAAAGTAACTATTTTTGAAGAAAATTGTTCTCCAAGTATTCTTACTTTAACAATTAAAAACCACCTAAGATTATTTCAAGAGAACTTAACAGTTCAGTTTTTAAAACAAGACTTTTACATAGATAACCTCATTGGTTCCACAGTAACTGAAGAGGAATTCCTTGAAATTTACAAAATGTCACAACCCATAATGAAGCAAGGAAATTTTGGACAGAGAGTGAGTTTCTAATTCTCCTAAATTAAATGAACAGATAACAAAAGACAACAAAGGGAACATTGAACCGAACAACTACACAAAAACACTTCGAATGCTTTGGTTTTTAAGACAGAATTCTGAACACAATGACACTCATTGCACAAAGAATTATAATTTAAATCCAAATGCCAATACAAAAAGACAAGTCCTTTCAGAATCATCCAAAATTTTGACCCCATTGGATTATATTTATCAGCAACCATAAGATCCAAAATCCTTTTGCAGGACTTATGGAAAAAGAAAATTGATTAGGATGAACCACTTTCAGTGCAAGACCAACTTCATTGGGAAAAAATGGCCACAAACTTAAACAAAGTTCAAAACAGCTACGTACCAAGATGTGCTGGTTACAGATTGAAACCCCAAACACTACACATTTTTACAGATGCCAGTACACAAGCTTATGGATGTTGTGCCGAGTTAACAAGTGAAAATGAAAGTAACTTGGTTTATTTGGATCACCTGAAGATCCGTCACCCCCAGCCGTTTTTAGTTAGCTTTATAAGGCTAACTAACGAAAATATCACGACCTAACCTAACCAATCGTCAAGGGCGTACAGTTGACCTAACGAATGGTTAGGTTAAGTTGTGATATTTTCGTTAGTTAGCCTTATGCAAAGGCCAAAGTGGCACCCTTAAGCCAAAAGAAAACTGTACCACAACTTGAATTATTGGCTGTCTCACTGGGAGTCAAGATAGCAGAGTTTCTCTCACAAGTGTATAAAGAAGTTGACATAACAGACATTTACTTATGGACAGAGAGTCAAATTTGTCTAACATGGGTGACAAACACAGATAAAACTTCTTGCAAAAACATATTTGTGAAGAACAGACGAACAGAAATCAAAACTGCAAACACATCCCTCGCTATCAAATTTAGGTACATACAAACAAAACAGAATCCTGCAGACTTTATGACAAGAGGGCTCTCTTGCAAACTGTTAAAAGCAAACAAAGTTTGGTATGAAGGGCCTGAATGGCTAACATGCGAGGATCTTTCGCCAGCTGTAGTTAACCTAACACTCAACTCTACAACAACTGAAAAGATCACTGAGGGCAAACCTATTTTTGACTCTAAACATTATTCAGACCTCAACAAACTCTTGAGAATTAGTCTTTTTCTGCAAGTTTTTCAATAGCTACCTTCTCAAACAGTCCTCAGAAGGCCTTTTCTAACTTAACAGAAACTGCAACGAAATACTGGCTCAAACACATACAAGCTTCAGAATTCGACAAGGAGCTGAAGTAGCTTAGGTCCAGTAGAACATTAAACAAAGGCATTCCTTCACTTGTCATGGATCTAAATCTGTATCTGGATACAGAGGGTCTAATAAGGTGTAAAGGAAGACTCAACAAGTCAACTTTGACTTACAACTCTAAGCACCCAGTTGTTCTTCCAAGGAGGAATCACTTCACAATTTTCATCATCAGGGATACCCACAACAAAATATACCATATGGGGGTCCCACAAACCCTGACAGAGATGAGAAAAACAGAACTGAAACAAAGAAACTTTTAGAAACATGCATTCCTTGCAAACGTATCCATTCACGACCCTTTAAGACCCCAAGCCCTCCAGACCTACCTGTAGAACGAGTGACATTTACTCAGCCATTTGAAACTACGGGTATTGACTACACTGGAGCAGTGAATGCGAGTTTTGGAAACAAAATGGATTCAAAGGAATACAAAGTGTACATTGTACTCTTCACCTGTGCTGGAACACGTGTCATATGTCTGGACATAGTAGAAGATCTGACAGCAGAGGCTTTTATTGCTGTTTTCAGACGATTTGTGCACATAATTCTGTACCCAAAACTATATGGTCAGACAATGCCACACACTTCAAATATGGTGAAAGAATTATTCATCAGATTTGTGACAGTGAAACAGTACAAACTCATTTAATTAAACACAATATAACCTGGAAGTATATTCCTGTTAATTCACCATGGTATGGTTCCATTTGGGAAAGAAACACAGACTGTAAAGAATTGCCTTAAAAAGACTATTGGGACCAAACATCTACAACTTTTTGAACTCATGACTATTCTGACAGAAATTGAAAATGTTATCAACAACAGACCATTAACTTATGTGGGAGATGGTATTAATGAGCCACAACCTCTCACACCAAACCACCTAATTAAAGGAGAAATAGTAAACATGTTACCAGAATAAGAACATAACAGTACAGATGATCCAGATTGGGTGGTAGGACACAAAGAACTCAACACAAAATACCAACATTTGACACAAATCAAAATTCAGTTTATAACAAAATGGAGATAAGAATACTTAACAAGTCTTAGAGAAAGACATAAACAATTGACAAAACAAAATTGGAATGATTCATTCAAAATTGGGGACATTGTGTTGATACATGACAAGACTCCAAGACAACACTGGGAAAAGTCTTAGAGCTGAAAACTGGTGAAGAGGAAGTTACCAGGGTTGTAAAACTGAAAACAGCAACTGGTGAAACCACCATAGATATCACACTACTATATCCTTTGGAATGTGGAGCTAAGTTAGAACCATTACCCCAAAGGATAGATCAGGATACTATTGATGAGGAATCTCTCAATGTACCTGATGTAACACAGACTAACCCAGACAGGCCTCAAAGAAAAACTGATTTGAAAGCCAGAAAACTCTAACAAGAAAAAATTAAGACTGGTGACTTATAAAACTTACACAAATAATGAACAAGGTTAAAATGCTTAATAATTTTACTTTAATTCCATTAATTTCCTATACCTAAGGGAGTCAAACTGATTGACATAACTTTAACTGAACTTGAGAAGTTGACCTCTTGAACTTTTATATTTAAATAGGTCTTGAATAACCTTTCTCTTTTTATGTTCTTACTTCATTCTTTTTAACTCATTACACGTGCTATGAGAAACACTGTTGTTTATCAAAAAATTTAATGCATAACACAAATTTTTCTTTCGGGCCCCCCCAGTATATGGAAAAACTATACATGCCTACAATATGGTATCATATATGTACCTTTATTTCGGACCTTTTCCAGTTTGTGTACCGTTTTTCATATAATTTATTTTTGCTTCTTTTCAGATCAAAAATGAGTGATAATATCAATCTGAAGTGGTTGTTTGCCAACTTGATAACCTAACCTAACTTGATAACCTAACCTAACCAATATATAATTTCAATCTAAAAATGTTTACTATGCTGTATGTAATGTACTGTAGAAAACGGTACATAAACTGGAAAACGTCCTTTATTTCTTATTTAAATACAAATTATTAATTCATTGAATTAAATATCTACAAAATTGCCTCGGGACTGGCGACATAGCGACATAGCCTATTAGGAATGAAATTTATATTAGCGGCACCAGAGCTGCTTAGTGAGAGCGATGTTTTAAGCGAGGGAGACGTATTTAATCTTCCTATAAGTTCTGAGTGAATACCAAGTAATATAAACCTAATAACTCAAAAGGATACACCTATTCCTTCAGGTATTTAAGTGTAGTGAATGCCCATATTAATTAAACCCAATAAAATCGTTGCTTAACTCCATCGTCTACGGCCCTACATCGAAAGAGAGCCGCGCGCCCAACAAACAGAAGCGAGACCCAACGAAATAATAAGGTATGGTAATTTCCTTCTTTACCATTAAACAGCGCTAAAATACCGAAGGCAAATAAATTTAACATTAACCAAAACAACACTACTTAAGGAGGTCCTTTGAAGACCTCTACAAACATAACTTCTTAACGAAAAAACGTAGGGTTTTTGTCGTTAACTCTCCACCGATATCAACTGGAAATTTCCAGTGGATGAGGGGCGACGGCAATAAACCATAACCCTATATAGTTTTTTGCAAACATAGTGGTACGAAGATGTGTCGTAACACAGAGGAAACGATACCAGGTGCCTGGCACCTACGACACTGTTCCCTTTGGCTACCGTGAGGCGTGAATATTTGTTATATAAATATATAGTTTGTATTAGGGTCTATTTACTTGTTGACGAAATTTTACAGTTTATTTATTTTCTATTTACTATGTGCATTTAAAATAAATTATGTTTCACCTCGCGTTTCATTTTCGCCTTTGTGTGTGTGTGTGTGTGTGTGTGTGTGTGTGCAGAAAAATCTAAGCACCACCCACTGTATATTGCTCACCAAAAAAAAAAAGAGTCAAGTGACTCCTGCTACTAATCCAGCTAGCGTGTCATATTTCCTCCCTGCTTGCTCATTTGACCCCTGCAAGCCCTGGTTCTCAGACGTATCTTTTACCTGTTGAAGAATTCTCGCGTAGACGAAAAATAACGATGGTGACCGATGATATTGCATGCTTTACATTCCTGAAGTGGTACTCGCTAAAGTCTACAGATGTGGTGAACCCTCAAAGAATTCCTAGTCATCCCTCCTTTGAAGCCTTTAAGGCCACATTAAATCGTGCGAAGCGTGAGGAGCAAGACGTCCAAATACTCTATGGATATTCTGGTGAGAACATTGCGGGCTTTCGTGGATCAAACGATGTAATGGTATATGTTGTATGGTTAAACTGTGTAAAGGAACAGCTACACCGTGAAGTGAAGGAATCAACACATTCAGAAGAGAAACAGCGGGTGTGGGTTGTGAACCTTTTTTATGATTGGTGTGACAAGAGGTCATGTTACATCACACCGGGTACGGGTACGTGTACATTGCGGCGGAGAAAGTAAATCTTGTGATTATGGACAGTTTAAAATACTTCTACCACTACATTCATGTATATCATGATGAGGTGCACAACGAAATTGTAGCTAATGGTTTATGCGAATTTTTAGTAGAGTTTAGGACGCGTATCGTTTCTCCATCAAAAAGGCGAAGTATGGACACATGTTTCTCCCAAATAGATCGCCAGAGTGCTAATAAATTTTATATGTGCTTAGTTCTTACTTGAGAAAGCACAATGGTGAATACAGTGTGCATTCCAGGAAGTGTGTGTGATAAAACATTAAAACCGATGTTACTTCATGTATCACAGATGGAAAAATTCTCTAAACACCTACCCAGTATAATGGGTTAAAGTTTTAAATATTCAGATGATTTACCAGTGGGTCTCGATTCTTTCATGTTCGAACAATCTCGTACACGAGTTTGCATTACTAACGCTTGGCGGTGTTCATGACGCATCCCGTATGACTCATACTCATCCCCAAACCTCTCACCTCCCTAACCGCCCCGCAAGGTTCCGCCGATTCAAACAGCACACCGCCCGGCTCATAGTCGCCTCAGAGATTGACCCGACTGGACGTGCTCTCCTCGCATAATCAATAGAAAACTATTAAAAGAGGGAGCTTCCGTTGAGCAGTAATACCGGTGCTATTAATTATGTACTTGAAACGAAATGTAGACAATCAAATTCTGGTAAACGCACTGTTATTTATTTAAGTGTTGAAGAGATGAACAGAATCTTCGTGGTGGTTGAGAAGTAGGGTGAGGGCGGTTATAAAATACCTGTAGGTGTAGGCACAAAAAGAGAACAGATTAGTCATGCACCCTCATACGCCATTATTTGTACGCTGTGCATAAATCGTGATGCAAACCAACCATGCGTTCATATACGGCAGATGTAGAAGAATACTGGTGACAATCACGCCCTTATCCCCACACGAAACTGTTTCATTCTCGACAGAATGTTTGAAGTCGTCAGTTTCCGTAAACTAAAATCTATATTAGACGTCGGGTGCTGCTGATATGCGTTATTTTGACACGGTGCTTGAATACGCGTACACCGCCCTGCTCGATGATTTTACCAAGTATAGGGACGAACAAGGCGAGAATGGTTTGGAACTGGACACATATTTGGAAGGTCCAGACTCCACGAAATATCAAGAACTTTGGTACAAAGGGCTAGAGAGGTAGAGGGCTGATCTTACCTTCACTGTTTTCCCTGAAGAATTATTTCTTTATATATGACGCAGTTGTCGGCACGATTTAGAAACATACTTCAATTGCCGATATAAAGATGTGATGTGAAGTGAAGTGAAGATGTGAAGAAGATTTTACAGTTGAAAAGGTCAGCGAGGAAAGATTAAATGCACGTTTGGAAAGGAGTGTTTATAAACTTGAATTTAATGGTGATGTTGTAGCAAACGATGTCATCTTTGTGCGTGCTTTTGATTGTATTCTATCCGTGTTTGCTCCCAATTGTAAATTGGGTACAAAAATAGTGTTAAACGAGTTGAAAGCCCTTTATATTGAATATAGACCCCAACACACTTTGAGTGGTGAATTAATGTTAAATCGCATTTATTGTGTAGTACAAAGCAATGAGGATGTAAATGTGGACGCGATTACGTGTGTTTACTACTTTATTTGAGCGTGGTAGAAACTGATCTTAAAACATGTATTTCCATCTCCCCATTTTTGAAGATTATATATATATATTCTTCTTCTTCAGCTTCCAGGTAGGCTAGTCAGCCTGTCAGTGGAGCCAGCCTCCTTCGCCACTCTGCCCTGTCCAGCAGCATTCCCATTTCTTCGAGCTCTTGCATGCTGGGCAAGTCGTATCTTCGCATGCTCTCCTCCATTTCGTCCCTCCAACTCCATCTCGGTCTCCCTCGCGGTCTTCTGCCATTCGCTGGTCTCCACTCCCAGCACCATATATATATATATATATATTAAACAAGCGTTGTGTATGCTGATTTTACAACTGTTGTATATAGAATTCTTCTGTACTAGCTGTATTATTTTTTGTTTTGCTGCGTATATATTAGGCATCGACTGGTAGTTGTATCGGTATCGGAACGATAGTTAGTAGCTACCGATACCGATGTTTTTTTTGTTTCTAAGAATAAAAAAACGGGCGTTTTCCAAATAGAAACTTCCAGGCTGCTCGAGAAGTTACGTGTGTGTTCGCGATTTAGCCCGACGTTTCTAGAAATTTCCATGACTCATTACCGCTCTATGTAAAGCGAGCCCGTAACCATCGCAGCGTCATTTCCTCAGTTCGCAAGTTGTGAATCAGTTCATCAGTGTGTAATACTCTTTTTTGTAAATTTATTAACTACTGGTATAAATTTATTCGCTTTTGCTTTAGTGAGAGTGACAATGCCAAGCATTGTGCGGAAGTTCTTCACTGCTTCAAGCACTAATGTAAAACAGGCGATCTGCAATTTGTGCGGTGTCTCTGTCTCTCGTGGAGGAACAAGCGCAAGTACCTTCTCTACATCGAACTTGAGGAGTCACCTTATCAACAAGCACAAGACTGAGTTGATGAAGCCAATAAGAGTCAATGTACAACTTCTGCTACTAAGTCTGGTGAGTACATTCATGAAAATCTGTAAAGTAATTCTTCAAACATTCTCAGAGAGAATTCGCAGTTGCTCAAAGCCCCAACATCCTAGTGGCCCCAAAAATGATGAATTCAATAAAAATTTTGGAAGTCTAAATATTTGTTGTTTTTAATGTACAGTATGTTTCGTGTCCCTAAATTTTAGCCTGCCAGGGCCCCCAAAAGTTGCTAAGATGTTGCTATATATAAAAAGTTGCTATATATAAAGTTTGATTTCAAGTTTCAACATGATATATGAATTTATTGTAATTCAAAGTCTCCCTGAAATTGCCGTTTTCTATTTGTTTATAATTTCCCCAAATCAGAATTAAGATACAACTAAAGTAAATTTAATTCTCTTTGTTAACTTACTTAGCTTCTATTTATTAAAAAATATTAAATATATAAAACTTTACATATAAATATTTCTGTATTAAAATTATTTTCTTATACAGGGTGTCTCAAAAGTCACTATCTATTTTGAAAAATAATGGGAATTACGAAAAACTGGTTTAAGACATGAAAAATATATTTATTTCAAAGTAAGTGCCACAAAGAATTAGTGCTATTTATTTATCTGTCTCCACATGGCGACCATCAGTGTCTCTACAGAGCTCAAAGCGATAAGTTGTTTCCCGGAACACACTTTCCAGCATTTGAGGTGTTATTTTCTGAACTGCATCGGTAATACGATTTCTAAGTTCGGCTACATCACTAATTCTTCTACCAGTGTACACCTTAGACTTAATGAAACCCCAGGCGAAAAAAGCTAATGGTGTTAAATCGGGTGAACGTGCTGCCCATGGTTGTGTTCCTCCACGACCAATCCAGCGACCGGGGAAGCGTCTGTCAAGATAATCACGTACAATTATTGCATAATGGCACGGTGCTCCATCCTGCTGAAAAACTACTGTGTCAAGAATGCCATCTGTAAGAAGTTGAGGTTCGAGGAATTGTTCAAGCATGTCAAGATAATAAACCAATTAACTCTTTTTAAATACACAAATTTGCACCAGAAGTACATATCTTTATGCCAGCATAGCATTTTTAAAAAAAACATCTAATGTCACCGAAATAGATAGTGACTTTTGAGACACCCTGTATATATATATTTATATATATATATATTTTTTTTCTCTCTAGGAGACATGCCTGGAACTTCTTCCGCCACGGCTACTCAATCCATTAAGGTCGCGTTTTCCAAATCCATTCCATACACTCATAATGACCGAAAGAAAATTGATCTTCACCGGAAGGTGGCAGAGATGATCTGCATCGACCGTCAACCCTTCGCATGTGTCGAACGGGTAGGATTTAGGCGACTACTTCAGGCTGCCGATCCGAAGTACACGAGTCTTTCTGACAAGTTTTTCAGGACGAATCTTATTCCAGACATGGCAGGCAAGGTGAAGGGCAAGATCGAGGAATTGATGTCACAAATGAAAGAAGAGAAGAGGAAATTCTCCTTCACCACGAACATATGGAGCAGTCGAGCAAGTGACTCATATATAAGCTTCACCTGTCACTTCGTCAGCCCAAACTTCGTGCGCAAAAATATCATGTTGAATGTCTCTGTCTTCAACAAGGATCATACAGCAGGAAAAATTTCCGCCAAAGTTCAAGAAATGATTCAAAGTTGGAGATTGTCCGAAGAAGACACTTTTATGATCATGAGAAATAATGCAGCTAACATGCGAGCTGCTTTCAGACAAACAGGAATAGATAGTTTCGGTTGTTTGGCTCATACACTCCAACTGGTGATAAAGGATGGCTGCTTGAACCTTCCGAGCGTGGCTAATCTTTTTACAACGGCTCGGAAAATCGTCGGTCATTTTCGCCACTCTCGGCAAGCGACGCAGCGCCTACATCAAATTCAAAGACTTAACTTGCCTCAACTGAAGCTGATTCAAGATGTGCCAACCAGATGGAATTACACGCTGGAAATGTTGCAGCGCCTCCTTTCCCCAAAGCAAGCTATCATTGAATATGACGTTGAATGGCCCCTGGAAAATACGTTGACTTCAATGCAGTGGAAGCTTATGGTCAAGCTTATTGACGTGCATGCTGTCTTCAAAACTGCAACCCTCAAAATCTGTGAGGAAAACTCGCTTTTATCAGAAGTTTTACCTACAGTCAAATCTCTGTCAAAAAGAATCTGTGCAGCATGCTCAGTGAATGGTGCTGGTGTCAAGATTCTGAAGAGCCAGCTGGGCAATTCTCTCGAACAGAGATTTCGAGAGCATAATTCAAATGAGAAACTGCTACTAGCCAGAGCAGTTGATCCCCGATTCAAAGGAGCTGGGCTGATAGACAGCGACATGCGAGAAAAGACCAAGGAGTTGTTGAGACAAGAGATACGCAGTCACATGGAGGGGGCCCAACGAAAGCGTATTGGAGGTCCAATTGCCGTGAAACGCCGCCGAAGTGGCCCGGCTTCTCCGTCCAAGAAAATCGCTCTTTGGGAAAACCTTTCCGATTCAGAAGGTAGCGATCTCGACGATTACGTTCGTCCTGTTCTAGTTGAAGAACCCCAAACGAGGGATACGGACACGAGGTTCACTGTCCCAGACGCACGAGTGGAAGCAGCCCTGAATGCCTATTGGTCACCTTAGATCTCCGGGGATAGGGATCCATTCATTTTCTGGCGAGAACATTCTGCTGATTTCCCGGAGATTGCCAAAGTTGCTGAGAAGTGCATGAGCTGCCCCTCTGGATCAGTTGACTCTGAACGGCTTTTCTCAACGGCTGGAGATGTTATCAATGTGAAACGAGCCAACATCACCCCAATCAACGCTGAGGAACAAATCATCCTCTCCAAAAATCTGAAGTTCCTCAATTTTGATTATTGAGTGGACTGTTATATTGAGTTACACTTTTTGAATTACAATTTTTGAATTACATATTGTTTCCATTACGACTTTTATTTTTGAATTCCATTTCTTCAAATATATGTTTTGAATTACAAT
Organism: Bathynomus jamesi; assembly: GCA_023014485.1. NCBI lineage: Eukaryota > Metazoa > Arthropoda > Malacostraca > Isopoda > Cirolanidae > Bathynomus > Bathynomus jamesi. The sequence goes on along the minus strand of JAJOZX010000765.1, from coordinate 1,047,982 downwards.
ACATGTGTCGAATTACATTCTTTGAATCGTATTTTGATATTTTGGACAGATATCGGTATCGGCCGATACTTTGCTCTAACTATCGGTATCGGTACCGATACTTTGGGAATACTATCGGTCGACCCCTAGTGTATATATATATATATATATATATATATATATATATATATATATTAAATAACTTCACTGTGTATTAGTCCTGTTTTTGCGTCTAGTGTATACACAATTCTTCTCTACTGGTTGTGTTATTTTTATGTTTGATGTAAATATGTGTTAAATAAATCATGTATGTATTATTCCTGTTTTGCAACTAATGTATATTACATATTTACTGAATGTATTTCATGAATGATATATATTGAATAGTCAGAACGACGTAGTTGTGTTTTATTTCTCCTTTACACCATGCAAACAAATATCACTATTAATGGAAATGAAAGGTGTGTGTGTGTGTGTGTGTAAATGATACAGTGTGTGTGAGTGTGAGTATCTAAGGCGGCTCGCTGCACCAACTGGCGGGGTTCTGAAGCCAACCATGAAGGCCACATTTTACTTTAAGTATTGTTGTGAGAAGAGATGCCGCTCCAGTTAGCCTATATATGTATATATAAGATGCTAAACTAAGGCGACTGGCTGCTTACCCTCAAAAGAACCCGCCTGACAGTTGTTTACGCCATACGATTGGCTGTGTCATGGCTGTGATCCTAAAGCCGCCCAGGAAGGCCTGTGAAGACTCCATTATGCGCCGCGATATGCCTGCGAGAACATCTTCTCTCTCTCCGTCTTCTCCTCTCTCTCCTTCTTGTGTTTTATTACCCTTGTTAGGTTAGGTTACCCACTCCTCCTTTGGAGGGTCTAGCCCGGCCCTCTTCATATTTAACCCCCATTCTCCTCCCTTGTTATGTTAGGTTTACCACTTCCCCTTGGAGGGTCTAACCACCCCTTCCCCTCTTGGAGGGTATAACCCATACCTTGTTGCATGCAATGTTGCAATTATTGATCATGTTGCATTCTACATTTTTGCGGGTATACTACTGAATGTTTTGGCTCATACTTGGAGGATAATAGCATGCACTGAAGTTAATAGCTATCTTTTAGCACTCCCTAGGCTTTTTATAATAACGCTTAATTGTTTTTCTCACTCAATGCACTAATTTCATGATCAAGTTATAAATTTATGTCCATTTAATGTCTATGCAACTTTTTTGGCTTACGACTGTGGAGTGACTCATTTGGCTATAGTAGTTTTAAAAGCTACATCTTTACAACGACAGTTAAGGTTAAAATTAATGTCTACAAAGAACAGGAAAGGAAAGTTACGACGAACATTCAAAAAGATTTTCGCGCGAGAAGAGCGAACCGTGAACCAACATGCACGACCCAAGTTAAATAAAGACTTTTCCTTCATGTTTGCTCGTGCGTCGTGATGACGAAAAGAGACAAACGTCAAAGTGCCATATATCGTCAGTGCCAAGGAATAGTCGAAGTGACTTATCCGTCCTGTTCTAAAGTAAAACTACATTTAAAGAAAACAAATACTATCTTTACCATATAAATTAAGAAACATACATGTCAGTTTTATAAGGAATGTCTTTTATTTTCTTTACTATGATAATTTTTCCTGTCTAAATTCAAACAAAAATGTTCAAACCTTTTAACGCAGTAGTTCTCAACCTTTGTTTTTGCACTTGGTCACACCTCGGTTAAGAACCACTGCTTTACAGTTTAGAGTTTAGTTGTTGCATTAGTTTCGTTACGTTACATGGGCACACCACTAATATCGGTCACACCACATTTTCTGGTCACACTAAAAAAGTGTAAAAAGTGATGTTGGTCACACTGGTGTGCCTCAGGCTGCCAGGCATCCGGTTAAGAATGATTGTTTTAAACTATATTTACATGAGTAGAGTTTGTGAAATTATGAGCAAGACGCTTCCAAAAATTTTTACATATAAGTTGGCGTACCACGTAACTTTAAGGTAACAGTGAATTCATTGTGAAACATTGGCTTATAAGACTAACTTTTCCAGCTGTAACAAAAGAGGGATCTTTTCCGTTTGACTGCCGCCATTGAAACATAAGAGGTGAGTGCCCCCAGCCTTCTTTACTTAGCCTTATAAGGCTAACTAACGAAAATATCACGACCTAACGTAACCAATCGTTAGGTCAACTGTACGACCTTGACGATTGGTTAGGTTAGGTCGTGATATTTTTGTTAGTTAGCCTTATAAAGCTAACTAAAGAAGGCTGGAGGCCCTGATCTTCAGGTGATCCCCTTATTTTTCTGAGTACACGATTAAAACTTAAAAATTAAGCATGGATCTTAAAAGTAATTAAAATTGTTTATAAGAAACAAAATTTGAAGGGGAAATTAAGAAAAGCTTTTTTATAAAGTAACTTATTTTGTATCATCAAGACATTTCAGTTAAAATACAAAATACAAAAAGTTTAATTATGTTTCAATGGCGGCAGTCAAACGGAAAAGATCCCAAAAGAGAGACTCTTTACCATTATTTCCTTCAGTAATGACTTGTATGTTATCTTATAATTATGTAGCTTAGTTATAACGTTTTAAGCCTAATGCGAACTATATGGATTCATCCAGATAAATATAACTTTCATAACTTGCATAATGCAGAATGATCATAATATAGCATATTACAACCCTGAGACCTTAAATTAAAGTAACTGTAAACACATTTTGGTGCTGGTTAAGTGTGCGGTCTACCTACGATTGGTTAGGTCTAATCATGATATTTTCGTTAAAACTAACGAAAATATCATGACTAAACCTAACCAATCGTCAAGGGCGATTGACAATGGGATGTAAACAAACAATTAGTAAACAAGATAAGAAGCTATAATTAAAAGGTAGACCGCCGAATCGTAGGTAGACCGCACACTTAACCAGCACCCACATTTTTATGGTTATGTTTTGCAATTAAAAGTAATTATAAACCTGTCTTACTGTGCCTGGCGCAAGGCTAAAATAACAGAAGTACTTAAAAGAATGTAAGAAAAGTAATTTTGGATATTCATTACATGGTGACTTTATCATAAAGGAAGAATCTGTATTATATCTTTACTGAAAATTATAATATGTTCGGATGTATTTTTGAGATTGTCTGCACACGCGCGCTGGTCTTGTTATGTCAGTTCACAGTTTGCATGAGGATTTGCACAGATGATGACCCCTTAAAAATTCATTTAAAGCATGATTAATTTTGGTCTTCATTATAAATAGCTATCTTATATTTTGGATCAAATGTAGAATTCGGACCCCAGACTTCTTTAGTTAGCTTTATAAGGCTAACTAACGAAAATATCATGACCTAACCTAACCAATCGTCAAGGGCGTACAGTTAACCTAACGATTGGTTAGGTTAGGTCGTGATATTTTCGTTAGTTAGCCTTATAAAGCTAACTAAAGAAGGCTGGGGTCCGAATTCTACATTTGATCCTTAATAACACATATATCAATCGATAGAGCAGAAAAAACTATATATACAGAGCTATGTAAACTTTTCAAAATATAAAAAATTATAAAAAATTACAATTATTTGTTACATCTAAATGTTACATCTAAATAATTACAATAATTTACAATAATCGATTGATATATGCGTTATTAATGTAAGATACGTGGTTGCTGTGCGGCTCCCGGTTAATTAAATACTTGGTTAGGTTAATTGAGTGCCCGGTTAGGTCATCTGTACGCCTTTGACAATTGGGTAGGTTAAGTCGTAATATTTTCGTTAAAACTAACGAAAATATCACGCCTTAACCTAACCAATCGTCAAGGGCGTACAGTTGACTTAACCGGGCATTCAGTTAACCTAACAAAGCAATCAGTTGACCGAACCGGGCATTCAGTTAACCGGGAGCCGCACAGCAACCACGTATCCTACATTAATAACACATATATCAATTGATTATTGTAAACTATTGTGATTATTTGGATGTAACATTTAGATGTAACAAATAATTGGGATCACCTGAAGATCAGAGCCCCCAGCCTTTTTTAGTTAGCCTTATAAGGTTAACTAACGAAGGCTGGGGGCCCTGATCTTCAGGTGATCCAATAATTGTAGTTTTTTACTTTTTTATATTTAAAAAATTTACATAGCTGTATAGACAGTTTTTCTGCTCTAACGATTGATGTAGGTGTTATTAATGTAGGATATGTGGTTGTTGTGCGGTTTTAAAAGTAAGATTTACTCTTATCAATGTTATATAAAGTAGTTTAATAGAGTCGAACAGATTAAGTGTAAAGTGATAAATACATAAAGAAGTTTCGTTACATACAAATTTGAGTTTGAATTAATATACCAAATCATGTTCAAAATTCCTTAACCCTTAATCCTTACCCATTATAAAAGTTACGCGAGCACTACCCGGTACTGGTTTACTCCAGTACCCCTGGTAGGGTTTAAGGGTTAACTTAAGTTGGGAAATGTCTGATGTACTATTAATACATTTAGAAATGTAAGTTTTATTTTGATATTTAAAAGGTTTTCTTCGTAAAATATATTTAATTTTTCATAAATGAAGTTCCTAATTGTAACTTTTGTTTTTCATTAACTTTCACTCATATGTAAGACATCTACAACATTTTATGTAACATGTTAAATTTCTAAAACTGTTCAGAATTAAATCGCAGTCTTAAATTAAATGTAGCTTTAATGGTGTTTAAAAAAATGGAACAGAATGTGTTTAGACGTGACTTTTAATTTTCACGTGTTATTTTCCTTTTTTATTTTTATTATTTTTTGTTTTAATTGTTAATTTTTAGTTAATTTAAGTATAGTTTATGTGTTGGGATTGTAAAATCGGGCTTTACTAATGAATATAAAATAATAGAATTCATAATGTATAAATGGAAAGCATAAGTTAGATTTAATAGATGGATTATAAAGTTAGGAAATAGGCTTTAGATGAATACAAGTGTACGTGACATTTTGCACGAAGCCAGAAGAACAGGTTTCGTTGCGTTCACACTGTATTTACGTTTAGCCAGTCATGCACAGTTTGGCCGTCACGTGATGCCCACCTCGAGTTTTTTCCAATCATGCCATTAAAAACAATTTAGTTTTCAGATAACACTAGATTTATATAATTAAGTAATTTAATATTGTAAATTAAACCAAATACGTTAGTTAAATAGGATCACCTGAAGATCAGGGCCCCAGCCTTCTTTAGTTAGCCTTATAAGGCTAACTAACGAAAATATCATGACTTAACCTAACCAATCGTCAAGGGCTTACAGTTGACCTAACAATTGGTAAGGTTAAGTCGCGATATTTTCGTTAGTTAGCCTTATAAGGCTAACTAACAAAGGCTGGGGGCCCTGATCTTCAGGTGATCCGTTAAATAATATAAAGTAATTAGGAAATTCGAAAACTATTGAAATCATGTATTGATGACTGCTTCCTAAGTTTTAGGTTCAAAGATAAATGGACAACAGATAAGGTGTAAAGCAGGGATGTAGTGCTGCGGGAGCGCACGGGAGCGCCGCTCCCGCACCTCCATTCATACAAATTTTATTTATTTATTTTTTTAGTTGATACTTGGGAGTTGTGAACAAACATACTGAGGTGAAAGCACTGGCTTTTAATTGCGATTTCAAGTTTTTAATATTCCAAGTCTAAGATTATATTATTATCATTATTATTATTATTATATATTCCTTATAATTTCCTTAAAATCTGCCACTACGTCCCTAGTGTAAAGCGCAAATGGAACAATGAAATCTCGAAAGAATGGTAGAACGCAGCGCTGAGGAATTAGTCAGGAAGAGTCGGCAGAAGTTGAGTCGAGAAGTCGTTATGCCCTCCCTTGTTAATTTGTTTCCAACATTTCTCGATTCGAGCCCGTGGGAAATAGGGCATATATTTAAAATGAACTTAAGTTAGTAAATTCATTAATCCCCCCACCCCTCGCCCTCCTTTCCCTAGGGCCGCCGACGAAAGTGAATTCCTTCCGAGCCCTCAGCTTATTACAATGGTATGCATCAATTTTGCTGTCAAGGGTTTTGTAAGTGACTCTTATAGAGGTTTTCCTGCTGATTTCGAATCTGCAATCCGTTTTTCTCAATCAGCTCAGGTTATCCGGCTATGGCCTCATAAGTAAAATAGAATTTTTCGTGATTTTGTCAAAGCGGAATTGGAACAGTAACATCTATCATCACTTGTTTCACTTGTATAATATCTTTTTTTACTCTTCAGGCATATAGATAAAATATTTCATAATGAATAGAGCGTGTAAAAATGATCCCAATAGATTCTGCTACATATGTGGGACGGTTACCATGCCAAATAACCAGTCCCAAATCACTAAATTTGTGAAGACAATGTATAGAGCATACTTTGGAATTAAGCTAGGGGACCAGGACAAAAATTTCGCCCCTCATATGTGCTGCAAGACGTGCATTGAAAATTTGAGAAGATGGAGCAAAGGCAGAGCGAAATCTTTGCCTTTTGGAATTCCCATGATTTGGAGAGAAGGAAAGGATCACGTGACAGATTGCTATTTCTGCATGACAAACCTCCAAGGTGGGCTCATAAATTTATTTTTCTTAAATATTTTGAAATCCTCGTATGAAACTTGACATAATATTCACCATAATGTAATATTCACCATATATAGCATAATATTCACCATAATGTAATATTCACCATATATAGCATAATATTCACCATAATGGTAATCATACATTTACATATACATATTGTTATAGAAAATACATTTACACATACATATTGTTATACAAGTTACATTTACATATACAATGATTGTATATTTTCTTTCTTTTTCATTCATATTGTCCCCGAAGGGACAATATGAATGAAAAAGAAAGAAAATATACAGACTCCATCGACCTATTTCATATCTTACAGACCGCAGCCTTCCCTCACGAGCCGCCACTGTCTGAATGCTTCTTCTATTTCATATGCAAGTTTTATATCCATGTTTCTGTGTTTCTATTTTCAGGAGTTAACAAGAAGAATAAACACATTGTTGTATACCCTGACATTCCTTCTGCTATGAGACCTGTACCCCATGGTCCTGGAATTCCAATACCCGACCCACCTCAAAACCTGGACTTCGATGATTCTGATGATGAATCAATGACCAATGCCAATGACCAGTCCCAGTCGTATATACCTCAAAATACCGCTTCAAATGAGCCGAGGCCTCTCAACCAGGCCAAACTTAATGATCTTACCAGGGATTTAGGACTTTCCAAATTAGCTGCCGAGATCTTGGGCTCACGACTTCGAGAGGACAACTTGCTGGCTCCGGGAACAACATTCTCCTGGTATAGGAAACGAGAGGAAGAATTCCGCAAGTTTTTTGCAGTGCACGAAAATACCTCTTCCTTAGTGTACTGCTGCAATGTTGAGGGGCTAATCGAATCCTTGGGCCTGCCATATAACGTATCAGAATGGAGGCTATTTATAGACTCGTCTAAACGAAGTTTGAAAGCAGTACTTCTCAACATTGGGAATAGGGTTGCATCAGTCCCTGTAGCACATTCCGTACAACTTACTGAGAGCTACGATAACATGAAAATTTTACTGGATGCTCTCGTATACGACCAACATAACTGGAGGATCTGCGGAGATTTGAAGGTAATACTAATATCATAAGTAAACTATTGCTATTGACTATGTTGTTTTTCCAAAGGTTATTTGAGAGCGTATAAGAACACTTAACTTTCCCACAGAAGTGATACAGTCCAATGCATAGATTTTTTTATCTGATAGAACAAATTCTCTAAATTCTTTAAATATTTTCATTTTTTTTCAAATTGTGGCATTTGTATTGGGAATGCAAGGGGGATACACGAAATACCCATGTTTCCTCTGCAAATGGGATAGCCGAGCGGATGAGAAGCACTATGCACAGCGTGAATGGGCATCCAGAGAGAATTTTGAACCTGGGTCGCATAATGTCGTTTCAGTGCCCCTTGTACCACCACAAAAATTTTGCTCCCACCACTTCATATTAAGCTGGGCTTGATGAAAAATTTCATCAAATCAATGAATAAGGAGGGTTCAGCATTCCGATATCTCGAGAGTAAATTTCCTCATATATCTGATGCTAAACTAAATGCTGGGGTTTTTGATGGTCCTCAAATTCAAACTTTGATCAAGGATACTCAGTTCGAAAACGCAATGACTCCAACTGAGAAGAATGCCTGGCAGGCATTCAAATCAGTTGTCACTGATTTTCTTGGCAAGCGTAGAAGTCCAGAATACGAGTCCGTTGTCGAAAACTTGATGGAAGCTTTCAAAGCTCATGGGTCGCGCATGTCCATAAAAATGCACTTTTTGTGGTCCCACTTGGACTATTTTCCTGAAAATTGCGGGGATTATAGTGAGGAACATGGTGAACGATTTCACCAAGATATCAAAATAATGGAAGAGAGGTACCAGGGAAACTGGGATATCAATATGCTGGCGGACTATTGCTGGTGTTTGAAGCGAGACGTGCTCGAAGAAAAACACAGACGGAAAGCCAAAAAAACTTCATTCCTTCCTCAATAAACTTTTTTCCATATTCATTGTATGAATAAAAGTATTTATTCACACAATGTTTTCATTTTTCACGAGTGTTCTTATAATATTACTCGTATCTACAGTGTTTAAGCTAAAAAAATCAATAAATTTGGGGATAAAATTGGACTTATAATAAATGGCCAATAGAGAAAAAACCTGACCTGATTGAGGAAAACCAATGTCATTTTCGAATTCAGCATGGTCGAATTATATAATATGAGTTGAAAAAACCCTCACAGCAGACAAATAAAGTTCATATGCATACCAGTGTTATTTACGTCACGCGCGAGGCTATATCGTTTCTGTAGGCCTATTTGACTTTCGGTCAAGGCTTAACGTTATGAATCGTATAACGTAAGTGTAAAGTAAATTTATTTTGTGTAAAAAACAAAATTAAAAGTATAAAAAGTTCGGTGTTTTATAATAAAATTGTAAATTTATATTAATGGTCTAAAAGTAAAATATTTTGAAAATATAACGATAAACAGTATTGGCTTATTTAGTTGAAGTTGTGCAAGTAAATAATTTGAAGAAAAACATTAATGGTTACACTACCATCCTAAGTGATAAATGTGAAATGTTGTTCACTCCCACACACGAACGGATCAGTGGACGGGTCACCGGAAAAGCCACCACGGATCGTTTACATTGTGAATGAATCCCGAACACCCGAAATATGTCGTATATGATTACACTGGTCAACAAAGTTTTTGTCACAGAGATATTTTTACTTGAACTATATGTAATTTTTTACGTTGATTACGGAAATGAAAACAAAATTTTTCAGTTCCCGCAATTTTAGAGTGACACACGAATTTACATTACTTAGGATTTGAATCAGAATAGGAAGGAGGCAAGGTCTGCCCCTTGCTCTTCCTCTGCTTATACAGTAAGTTGCAGCACGTCACTGTTGATTTTCATTTGTTAGTTACTCACTTGATTTCGTTCAGTGAACAGCGTGCATTTTATTTGTTTGTGGTTTTCTTAATCATTTTTCGTGTCAGTGCGTTCGTATTGTTTCATGACAGAATGCCACGTAAGTCTGTCAACCATCGAAACTGCTGTTTCTGTTATGTGTGCGGAGAGTTAACTTCTAAATCTCAAAGTTGAAATTTCACCCCTTTTGTCAAAAAAGCATACGAACTATAAAATAATTTTTTATTTTTATTGGCAATACAAAATTTACAAACGAAAAATTAAATATTTGATAAAAATTACATCGAAAGGCGAACGTTTGTTGACGTTTTAGTCATTAGTTTGTTGCGCATAGCCAGCTGGCTGCAACTGACATTCCAAGTCTTGTTCACTTGACACTGACTCCACATACATGAGGTATGTTTCATTAAATAATTATGATAAAGCATAAAGTGCTGGTATTTATAACAATATCATGGTACTTATACCAGCGTCCAGTAATTTTTGACAATCTGGTATCATAGTGATGTTTAAGTGTTAATTAATGATAATTAATAATGATAATAATAATGATAATTAATTGTCTCTGCTTGTCTGGGTTGATAATCTGATAACTCAATGGGTATCTGGTTGGAAAAAGTTTGAGAACCACTTGTTTGAAGCTTTTCTGTTGTAATAAATTTTTTTTACTTCTTTATTTACTGGATATACCGTTAATTTTCATTTTGTCAGTGGTCTAGTTATTTGTGAGTAATGCTCATAGTTTTCTGCTTTTATAGGAGTCGTGTTTGCACTTAACCTCCCCCCCAAATAATAATATAATTTATACTATAATAAGAGAGCTGTCCGTCTGTCCGTCCGTCCGTCTGTCCGTCCATCCGTCCGTCCGAAAAAATTGTGAGAAAAAAATTCAGAAATTGTATTACGGGCGGCAATGTGAAGCTCAAGATTTTCATGACTGTGTTCTTTTCTGTAGTTTAGCCTGTCTGTTTGTCTGTTTGTGAAATTTATCCCGGGCAGTAATGGGGGAAGGGTGGGGGTGGGGGTAATGGGGGATGGGGTTAGCCCCCAAGTTGCATGAATGGGGGTGAGGAGGTTTTGGGAGATACCAGATTCAGAAATGTTGACACAATGTGAAGCTCAAAATTTTCACGGCTGCGTTCTTTTCTGTAGTTTAGCCTGTCTAACCGTCAGCGAAGCGACGGGAACTGTACTACTAATAATAATAATCACAGACAATTTGTTCAGTTAATGTATTTCAAGTCATAATAGTTCATGCTTGTTGTGCATGTTCATGCTTTATACCTTTTGATTTTAAAATTTTGCAGAAAACATCCACTATGAAGCGAAATCGATCCAGTGGATTCCAACAAAGAAAAATGAAGAAGGCAAGAGAAGAGGTAGCTCAGGCAATGTCCGGATCAATTTTGAAGTATGTGACGCCTTCAACATCAAGTGCAATAGGAGAAAGTCCTGAAGATATTCAGCCTGCTGAATCTGAAGGGCAAATACAAGAAGCATCTTCACAAGAGGATTCAAATGAGAGAAAGTAAGGATTGGAGGATGGCAATTCATCTTCTGAAAGCAGTGAAACTGATGAAGAGGAAGGAGACGCCAGCAGAAGTCCACACCAACAGGAGGAAGACTCTGATGAAGAAGAGGAGACGGATAGATTTTCAATTTATTCTGATGTCGCTGCTTGGCCAATCCCGGTTCCAAATGACTTGAGAGTTGATCTTATTAAGAGGGGAAGTGAACCCTTCCAAAATAGGGATGGACCTTTCAGTGCAGTTCAAAGACAGGGAGAGAAATCCAAAGGGAAGAGTCGTTTTGAGAACATGGATGGTTTACTCTCCATCAAAAGAAAATTTTTGTTTTGTTTTTGCTGCAGACTGTTTACTCTTGATGACAAAGGAATTGGAATATCCAGCTTTGTCACTGGGTTTCAAGCATGGCGGAAGCTAAACCCAAAGGTGTCTGACCATGAGGCTTCTGAGCAGCATCTCTCATGCCTGGAGAAATTGAAGACCTTGGGAGCAGGGTTGAAGCTTCAAAAAACCATTGGCCAAGTTCATCAAGCAACAGTGGACAAGGAGAGAAAGAAATGGAGGGATAATTTACATCGCCTCTTGGACGTAACCTTGTTTCTGGCTCACCAGAATCTTCCTTTTCGTGGTCACAAAGAGGACATGTCATCAACAAACAAAGGAAACTTCATGGAATTGGTAGAGTTGCTGTCAAATTATGATCCAGTTTTGAAAGAACATTTTGTAAGGGTTAAGCATTCTATTCCATCTGGGAGGAGAGTGGCTTCATATTTATCTCCAAAGATTCAGAATGAGTTCATTTGCCTTTTGGGGAATTACGTCAAAGAGAAAATAGTGGCTGATATCAAAAAAACAAAGTATTTTGGGATTCTTTTTGACAGCACTCCTGATGTGTCCCACACTGATCAGATGTGTGAAGTGATCAGATACGTCCATTTGAATGTGACAAAGTTGAAGTAAAGAAATCATTCTTGGGCTTCTTCCCTATTGCCGGAAAGACTGCTGCTGAGCTCACAGGGGATATCCTGAGACATCTGGAGAGAGATGGACTGGACATGAGCCTGTGCCGTGGTCAAGGATATTACAACGCTGCAACTATGGCTGGGATTCATGGTGGTGTTCAGTCAAAGATCAGAGAAATTAATCCCAAGGCTTTGTTTGTGCCTTGTGCAAATCATTCTCTGAACCTTTGCGGAGTGCACTCATTTGGAAGCGTTTCTTCATGTGTGACATTTTTTGGAACCTTGGAGAGAGTCTATTCTTGCTTTTCAGTCTCAACTCATCGATGGGAAGTGCTGATGGAGAATGTAGGCATGACAGTCAAAAGACTTTCCCAGACAAGATGGAGTGCTCATTATGACGCTGTGAAACCAGTGAAGGCAAATTTTGAAAAGCGATCCCAAAGAAAATGTGGACACAAGAGGATCAGCTCAGATTTTGCTGTCTGCTGTATGTGATTTCTCTTTTTTGAGTTACCTTTCTGGTGTGATGTCCTGGAAGAAATTAATCTCACACAAAAGTATTTTCAAACAGTTTGAATCAGCCTTGAAAAGTGCATTGTGTAGCTCCAAGCTCTAAAACTGTTTCTTGAAGATCAGCGCAATGAAACTGTGGAGACGGCCATTCATTATACTGTACAACTACAAAGTGTGAGGAAATGGACATTTCTATGGAGAGAAGAGGGAAAGTAAAGCTCCGAAAAAGGATGCTAGGAGAGATGGCAAAGGATGCTGGTCTCACATTGCCAGATGAAGTAAAAAGGGCTACGTTTGAATGTCTTGATCGCTTTCATCAAGAATTGGAGATTCTTTCTAAGGCAATGGATCAAATTCTGTCAATCTTCGCTGTTATTCAGCCAAACATTTTGGTTGTTGCAACAGAAGAAGAACTTCGGAAGTATATTCCAAATTTGACTCAGATTTTCGATGAATTCTCTGATGAAGATATCAGTGTGGAAATTGGACGACTTCGGAGGCATTTGGAAGCTGCCAAAATCAGCGTTGAAGAGGCAAAGAAATGAACAGCATTGCAGTTTCTGGAGTTTATTGTGAAATGAGATTTTTGTGAATCTTTGCAAAGCTTGTCACTGTGTTTGAGATTCTTTTTGACTGTCTGTGTGTCTATTGCTTCATGTGAAAGAAGTTTTTCCAAATTGAAATTGATAAAAAATTTTCTTTCGCTCGACCATGAGTCAGACAAGATTGACAAATCTGGCTTTACTTTCAATTGAACATGAATATGCAAAGAAGGTGAATTTTGATGAGGTCATTGATCAATTTGCAGTAATTAAGGCTCGAAAGCAGAGACTGTGAATCCTCTCTATTTACCTTTGAAGAATAGGCTGAGCGTTGAGACTGGATTTCCTGTGGTTTTTTGTATAAAATAAAATGCAGTATTACCTGTTCACTGAATTTTGAATGTCCTGCATTTTTCTTATTTCCAATTTGCTTATGACAGTACTGTACTGTTTAAAAATCTACTTGCAAACATAATATATTTTTCTGTGTGTTTAAATTTTAAAATTATTTATGGGGGGTGCCAAAGGATGGATCCGCCCCGGGTGCCAAATACTTTAGGTACGCCCCTGTCAGCACAAGACGTGGGCACTCATATATGCTGTATCACGTGTTTAAGACTTCTGACAGGGTGACTAAATGGGTCTCGTCAAAATGCCGTTTGCTGTTACGATGATATGGAGAGAGCCGAAAGACCACTTAACGGATGGTTATTTCTGCTTAACAAATATACTAGGCATTACTGCAAAATCTAAACATACGGTACATTACCCAAATTTACCATCAGCCATAAGGCCTGTTTTATATAATAAACATTTGCCAGTACCAAGGCCACCGGAAACGTGGAGTTTAGATGATGAAAATGAAATTGATGTACAATATAATGACGAAGCTCAACATGGTTTACTGACGGACGATGTTGATCCAATGTTTGAACCATCTTGTTCATCGACAGAGCATCACTTCATATCTCAAGCAGACCTGAGCGATCTTGTCCGCGATCTGAACTTGTCAAAAGATCAATCTGAACTTCTGACTTCCAGATTGAAAGGTTGGAATCTTCTAGAAAAAGGCACTAAGATATATTTTTACCGCAAGCGTCAAAAAGACTTTCTACCCTTTTTTCTCAGGAAGGCAATTTAGTATACTAATAGCGCCTACTCATTGATTCCTTGAAGCTGAGTTTGAAAACTGTGTTACTCCATAATGGAAATAAATAACCTTCAGTTCCAATAGCACATGCCGTTCATATGAAGGAATCATTCGACAATATGCACCTGTTTGTGAAACACATCGAATATGATAAATACTCTTGGCATATCTGTGGAGACTTGAAAGTGATTGCACTTCACTTCGCCTTGGTTTACAACTCGGTTATACGAAATTCTGTTGTTTTCTCTGTGAATGGGACAGCCGAGCACGGGAAAGCCATTACTCAAAGAAATAATGGCCACTTCGACAAGCGTTGATTCCAGGGCATAAAAATGTTACCAGTCCACCTCTGGTTAATCCCAAAAAAGTTTTTTTGCCACCATTACATATTAAACTTGGTTTAATGAAAAATTTTGTTAAGGCTATGGATCCAAATGGCAGCGGGTTTCTCTACTTGAAACAGAAGTTTCCGAGGATCAGCGAGGTCAAAATCAAAGAAGGGATATTTGTGGTCCCGCAAATTAGAGAAATCATAAGAGACAGCACTTTTGATGAAACTTTAAGTGAAAGTGAAGGAGCAGCTTAGACAGCATTTAAAGCAGTGACCACAAATTTCCTCGGAAACTTCAAGGCCGAAAATTACGAGTCACTTGTTGAAGAACTTCTCAAGGCCTACAAAGTCATGGGGGTGCAACATGTTAAAAATTCATTTTCTTGACTCGCATCTCGACTTCTTCCCAACAAACTTAGGCGGTGTTAGTGATGAACATGGGAAACGCTTTCATCAACAAATATCCACGATGGAGAAGCGATACCAGGCAAATGGAGCCCCAGAATGTTGGCTGACTACTACTGGACATTGTCAAGGGACGGCCCAGAGGTGAAATACAAGCGTAAATCATCATTCGCTACATTTTAGGCGAGTTCAATATGCATTTTCTACTTTGATATTGCTATTACGTCTATGAATTAGTCCAAATTTCATTTTCGATTCACTCAATATTGGTGGGTGATAAACAAATTTTGAGGTAATTTTTGAACTCAGCAGTAAAACACCTATGAGATCCACCCATTTTTGTTCATGTGACCAAAAAAAAAAAGTTTTTTTTTGTCATCCAGTGTTATTAAAGTTCTTATTTACCTCTCTCTCTCTCTCTCTCTCTCTCTCTCTCTCTCTCTCTCATCGTAAACTACCGCTAATAACTATTCCCTCACTTGTTCATACTCATTTTACTCCTTTAACTATCTCTCTTCAAACCTATTTTGCGACGTGCTGAGGCATGCATTCAAGAAATAGGGGGATGAGGATGAACAACCCCAGATCATTACATATCTACCGTATACGTCCCATTGCATTTTAGTTTTGGTAAACAATGGTTCCTACTGAAGTGTTTAAAGTTGATGATAATACAGTGTATAAAAGAGGGTTCTAAAACTAATGAAAAATATAAGAAAAATCATTGTGTTCATATTTTAGATATAATAATTGATGTGTACCCTCTGATTACTGTTATGTCTCATTCGTACGTAAAAATTCCTTTTTTTTCAGTAACTCTGACGTAACTTTGCTTGACGTAGCTTTGCCCGTAAATTTTTTGTCAGAAACTTTCAGGTAACTTTTAAATATGTAACTTCTTCTTAACAAATATTTACTTAAAATAAATAATTTTTCTGAAGGAAAACACAGAGAGAGAGAGAGAGAGAGAGAGAGAGAGAAGAGAGAGAGAGAGAATAGGAAAGAATTTCGAACATTTACTTTAATGAAGCAAATGTATCAGACTGTGCAGAGTGTGTATTTGCATAAAATGTAAAAAATCTTTAGGGGTTTCATTTTTCTGTTGCGTGCTATAGCTCGAAACCTACGGGTTTCCCAATCTATGTTTATATGGTCTTTTTGATTTACTTTTGTCTCAAGAATACACCCTGCGATTTATGGAACATATTTACGCATCACCCTATATATATATATATTATATATATATATATACACAAACTCAGAATGGTTCCCTGAGAACATTATATGTTAAACACAGACCGTGCATGGAACAAGGAACTCTTCTGGGAAAATTAAATCCACTATAGTCCGAAAAAGTAATGGTAAATGACAAATACCATAGTTTTTTCTTTTTCATGATTTTAGCCCGACGTGGGCAACGGGTCTCTCGCAAAGAGATCCCATAAATATAGCTTCCCTCACCAGCTATCTGCAAAGCAGACAGGATCCAGCTTTGGGACATGGATCTAGGGTTTAAAGCAAGCCTAGATCCCTACATTCAGAACCTCTATATAAGTAAAGACTCGTTGCATTCACGTCGTGTTGAATAAATCAAAGAAAAAGGGGGTAACTATTGTATTTTTAGCCAAAAAAACCAAAACTTAAACCTCAACCGGGACATTGAGCGTCCACTTTTCAAGGCACGAAACACGTCCGTTTAGTATACACAAACTCAGAATGGTTCCCTGAGAACATTATATGTTAAACACAGACCGTGCATGGAACAAGGAACTCTTCTGGGAAAATTAAATCCACTATAGTCCGAAAAAGTAATGGTAAATGACAAATACCATAGTTTTTTCTTTTTCATGATTTTAGCCCGACGTGGGCAACGGGTCTCTCGCAAAGAGATCCCATAAATATAGCTTCCCTCACCAGCTGTCCCAAAGCTGGATCCTGTCTGCTTTGCAGATAGCTGGTGAGGGAAGCTATATTTATGGGATCTCTTTGCGAGAGACCCGTTGCCCACGTCGGGCTAAAATCATGAAAAAGAAAAAACTATGGTATTTGTCATTTACCATTACTTTTTCGGACTATAGTGGATTTAATTTTCCCAGAAGAGTTCCTTGTTCCATGCACGGTCTGTGTTTAACATATATATATATATATATATATATATAAAATGAACAATTTTATAACTTTTTGAATAGCCAATGTTTTGCATAAAAAAAAATAAGAAATAAAAAACTGAGACCGTCTCATGGTTTCCAAGCACATTTCTTCCTCTATCTTTGCGAATAAAATTATTCCCAATACCTTATCTTTAAGATTCATCTAAATCCAATTTATTGTGTAACTCTTTTGTTTATATGAGCAGGGTATAGACGTGCAAATAACCGTCTATCTGTCTGGCTGTCCGTCTGTCTCTTACTTCCGGTGCATATAGAAAGCCGTAATGGTTTAAGTGTCATTTAAGTTGCATTTAACAGACGTGTGGAAGTGGTTTTATTTTGTTTTATGGTTTCTTGGGAAAGAAGCTCCTTCTTATTTATTAAGGGTTTGCAAAAGCTTAAAAGGATCATACGAGAACGAGAAATATTGCATATTGGCAAAATTATTAACGTAATAAAAATAATATATATATATATATATATAACTTTTAATGTCGAACAATTTTGAAATGTTCTTGTGAAAAAGTAGATCAGAGACAGTGAAATAGAGTTCTACAAAATTAGATAAAGAATGAGGATTGACACTGCATCAGTTTTTGTGACCAATACACAAAATAGATACACAGAAAAATCGGTACTCCTTAAGTATGCGCTCTACCTCAAAAACCGTGATCTACGCAGCAAAATTTTTGGAAAAGATTCTACATTTTTAGTCGTGATTTTTTTTATTATATTATATTTATGCTTTTGAAATTATGAAATTACATATTACAATAATTAAATGCATAATTGATGCATAATTTAAGAGAAAATGTAACTAGCGATATACAGAACGAATGTCATTTAAAAAATCGGAGAACAAATCTTGCGAGTTTTTTCTCATTAATCTCCAGACCTAACCTAACCTAACCTAACCTAACCACCTGTACCTTTTCAATAACCATTTACGTACCTGTTAATCCTTTAATGCGCTGTGATACGGTTATTATCATGGGTAGATCGCATACTTAAGTCAAAAAAGTCCGGTAGAGCGCATACTTAAGGAGCACCGAAAAATCTATTTCAAAATCTAAATATTGTATGTTCTGATAATATAATCGGTGAGGAATTCATCTTCGTTTTGCCATTTCATTCCTCAATTTAAAGCGAGGAACTGTATAACAATTCCACTTCATTAGTTTTTCATGTTCCATATATGAGAGAGAGAGGGAGAGAGTTACAAGGAGTTGCAAGGACAAGAAGTACCTCTAAAGGCCTTGCGGCACATACCGAGGAGGTAACAATGGCAACGAGTGTCAGGGAAAAATTTCTACACATTGTCACAGCTAGCTTCTTGAACAACTACCCGAGAAGACAGTAACATACATCCTCAAATGGTGTGCAAGATTCGGTCTAACCTTTTCTTGAACTGATCCACAGAGGAACTGTTGACAACTTCTGAAGGTAGCCTGTTCCACGTATCACGTGTAAGAGCTTGAAAACCTCGACGATTTCACCGCACAGCCTCCGAGTTTCCAGCGAAAACAAATTCAGGACGTGTAAGCGTCGATTGTAGCCCATATGCCGAACAGAAGGGATTAACTTTGTGGCCCTCGCCTGCACTCGCTCCAGCCTCTCAATGTCTTTCCTGAGGGTGAGCGGCCAGAACTGCACAGCATACTCCATGCGGCCGAACCAGGGAATTGTACAGAGAGAGCACAATCTCCTTGTTCCGAAATCGAAATTGCTCCTGATATAACCCAACAGCTTCTGAACTTTCTTTTTCAACTCTACACGCTGTTTGGTAAACTTAAAGTCGCTGCTAATTATAATTAGCACACCCAAGTCCTTTTCCAGATCAGTGGCCTTGATATTCCTCCCCAACATGGAGTAGCCCGACTTGGGATTGGCGTAACCAATGTGCATGGCCTTGCATTTACCCAAGTTAAACGGCATTTGCCATTTTTCGGACCACTCTCCTATCCTACCTAGGTCCGCACGCAGTTCCTCGATCGCCTCTGGCGTCCCAACATTGGCCCCAAGCTTGGTGTCATCAGTGAATTTGGCGATCCTACTGACGATGCCAGCGTCAATATCATTTATGTAAAATTGTAAATGATAAGCAACAGTGGCCCCAAAGCGGAACCTTGAGGAACCCCGCTAGTGACCGAGGCCCAACCCGAGTTAGCGCCTCTGCCGCCTATTCTTCAGCCAGTTCCCAATCCAGCTACCTACTTCGCCACTGATACCCAGCGCGCGCACTTTGGCCATTAGCCGGCGGTGAGGTACCTTATCAAAGGCTTTCTCAAAGTCGAGATAAAGTATATCAATCGCCGTACTCTTATCGTACTCACTCCACATGACGTGAAAAAACTCGAGCAGGTTGGTGAGACACGACCTATGCCGCCTAAACCCATGTTGGGTGGGAGTCCCCAAGCAGCTTGTAGGAATCCAAATGGTCAACGATCCTAACCACTATTATTCCCTCTAATAATTTACCTACAACCGAAGTGAGACAAATGGGACGATAGTTCCCTGGACTTTCGTGATCCCCTTTCTTAAAGATAGGGGTGACGTTGGCTTCCCTCCAGTCACCAGGCACCTGGCCCGTCTCCAACGATTTGTTGAAGACTGTAGCCAGGTGGGGAGCCACCTGGTCGTGCACTTGCCGCAAGACTCTGGGGAAGAACTGGTCCGGCCCAGAAGCCTCAAACGCGTTCAGTTTGTCTATTCTATCGGCAACGTCTGTCGCGGTACACAGAACACTATCCAGGCGAGCACCGTTGTGCTCGGGGATGACGCGGGTGTCCTCCCTGGTTAACACTCTCGCAAAGTACTCTCAGAGTGAGAGAGAGAGAGAGAGAGAAAAAAAAAGATTATATATATATATATATATATATATATATTATATATATATATATATATATTAGGGTGGTCCAAAATTTGGGCTAAAATTTCAAAATAGTTGGAAATGTTCTCCACATGGCTGCTCTTATTCCTTTAGATGTGAAGTGATTTTGTGCAAAATATCTGTCGATTCAGTACATAATAAAAGGTCGCAATGATTTTCACATTTTCAATTAATTAATTAGCAGGAGAAAGATGCTGACAAAGCTCTAAGGTACAAAGAAAGAGAGGCTGCATTCCAGGCTGGAGCTGCTGCTCTTCCATCATCCAGCACAGCCACTTCATCCTCTGAAGAATTCAACGCTGAAGACGATGATTATCGTCCGTCGACTTCGACTGGAAGAGCAGCTGTACACTTTCATCCTCCGAAACGAAACAATATCTTCACATCCCCAGATGTGGTTGCTGCTCTTGATCGCGTCAACCTTCCCGATCGAGGAGCAGTCTTCGTTGCTGGATCAGTCGCTGAAGCCCTGGGCTATGATATTTCTACAATGACTCTTTCACGCAGCTCCATCCGTCGTTCAAGAAGGCAAGCAAGGCAGGCAGCAGCCAAAGAGGATCAAGCTTCGTTTTCTGTTGAAGAACCTCTTCTTCACTGGGATGGGAAACTACTTCCCGACATCGGCGGCGCAAAGGAAACAGCCGAACGAACCGCGGTAATCGTTACAAGAAATGGGATGGAAAAACTCCTAGCCGTGCCAAAAATACAACGAGCTACAGGAGAAGAACAGGCCAAGGCTTGCATTTCGACGATTGATGACTGGAATCTTCGCGGTGAGATCCAAGGTCTCGTATTTGACACAACTGCGTCTAATACTGGCCTTCACAGGGTAGCCTGTACCATGATTGAAAAAGCAGTAGGGAGGGAACTTGTCTGGATCGCTTGTCGACATCATATCCTTGAAATCGTCTTGTCAAACACCTGCAATGCACTTCTTGGACCCACAGGTGACCTGGAAATGACTCTCTTTAAACATTTTCAGAAAAAATGGCCATCAGTTCAGAAGGATTCCTTCATGAAGGCTTCAAACAACCTATTCAGAGATCAAAGATGTTCCAGCTTCGAGAGGAAATGATCCAGTACTTCACAAAGGCACTGGAGTCTAAACAATCGCGTGATGACTACGAGGAATTGCTACGACTCTGCCTCACCTTCCTCGGGTGCCATGATGAGAAAGAAGTCAAGGTCCGCGTTCCAGGACCAACTCACCATGCACTCTGGATGGCCAAGGCCATCTACGTCCTTAAAATTTATCTGTTCAAGCATCAACTACAGCTGACAGCACGTGAGACGGAGAATATCACCGAGCTCTCTCTGTTTATCGCCTTGGTCTACGCACGTGTTTGGAATGAGGCCCCCGTCGGAATCAACGCTCCTTTCAACGATATTCTGCTTCTTAAAATCTTGCAAAAGTACCCAAATCAGACCATTTCCAAAGCAGCATCCACAGCTCCTCAACGGCACCTGTGGTATCTTGGAGAGCATCTCATCGGCCTTGCATTCTTTGATCCTAGAGTCGATGCCGAGACCAAACGGAAGATGGTCGTAAACCTCTAAAGTAACACGAATACCACTGTTACTCGTCGATTGAAGCTTGAAGGAAACATTGAAGATTTAAATTTGTATGAAATGGTCACCAAAAGGACCCTGGGAATCTTCAGTCTGTTAAAGAAAGAAGGAAGGAAGGCAGCGGAGGATACCTTCCTGAGGACCGATCCCAATTCCTGGACGGAGGATGATTGCTTTCAAGAGTTTCGACGTATAGCGATCAACCTAAAAGTTGTCAATGATTCGGCGGAGATGGGTATCGCCTTTAGCAAGGTATATAATACATCTTTGACGAAAGATGAAGAGCAAAAACAATTCATCCTCCGATTAGTAGCAAAACATCGCCAAGACTACTCATCGTCTTCGAAGGAGTCAGTGATGAAGCGTTAATCTAAGTAATGATGTATATTATAAACGAATGATAAATGTAATTTTCTATCAAACATATCATTTTTGTTCTTTAAAAATTAATCTGTTTTCTTTAAGAGTTATTCTGTTTTCTAAAAAAAATAAGCTGTTTTCATTGAGATTTAATCTGTTTTCAAACAATAAACTAGTATGTGCCCTTGTTTTTTTTTATTTTTTAACCCAGAAGATGAGGTAAAATGAAATTCATAGCGACCAGTAAATATCAGTCAATTAGGCTGAAATTTGGCATGGAGATGTTTGATAGATATAGGAACAGGAGCAGCCATGTGGAGGTAAAAAATTACAAAATTTTATTTTTTGGACCACCCTAATATATATATGAGAGAGAGAGAAAAAAAACCCATAAACGATGGAAGAATAATATTATCAATGAACAAACATAGAAAAATTATTGTAACGGACTAAATTCGCTCATAAAAACCACAAAAGCGGGCCATTATTGTTCTAAAATTATCGAACAAAAATCTAATCCTTAAGAATTTTGGGATACTTTAAAGATCCTAGTTAATGTCAAAAAAGAAAAGACAAATCCCGTAACTTCGTTAACACAGGATGGAATTTCCTACAGTGATCACAAAGACATGGCCAATTTATTAAACAATTTATTTTCAAAAATAGGAAGCAATACTGCGGCTGCCATTCCAGAATCAGAAAGTCACTACCAACAATATATGCCACAACCCGCACCAAATACTTTCTTCTTTGAACAAATTCTGCCAAACGAAACATCAGCTACATTAAAAAACTTTAAAAAATAAAAGCACTGATATCAGTTTAGTTCCAGTGAAAATATATAAACTATTATCAGATGATATAAAAACCCCACTCACAAGACTTATGAATGAGTCAATAGTACAAGGCGTATTCCCTGATTACCTGAAGATAGCCAGGGTTTGTTCAGTATAAAATCAGGCTGCCTTGATTCTCTATCCAATTACTGACCTATCTCCGTCTTACCAACTCTAAGTAAAGTCTTTGAAAGAATCGTATACGATAGACTAATCAAATTCTTAGCTAAATATGACATCCTTCCATAAACACAATTTGGGTTTAAAGAAGGACATACCACAGAAGACGCCTTTAACATGCTATTAGAAAATATCTATAAAAACCTAAACTACAAAAAAAACACAACCTTAGTTTTCCTTGACCTGTCGAAAGCCTTTCACACGCTCTCACATGATGTCTTGCTGGACAAATTAAACACATATGGCATAAGGAGAAATATGCTAAATTGGTTTAAGTCGTATCTCTCGAATCGTCACCAGTATGTTAAAGTAAATGACATTTCATCAGAATATGCTATATTGGAAAGTGGGGTTCCACAAGGATCAATCCTTGGACCCTTACTCTTCTTAATGCATGTATCATAAATGTTTTTTATTGATCAACAACATTAGTCCGTATTCAATATGCAGATGATACAACACTCACTTCTACACACCACGATATCAATTACCTAATGAACGAAGTGAACAGGCAATTAAATCATGTCTATAAATGGATGTGTGGAAATAAGCTTTTACTAAACTCGACAAAATCATCATATATGATCATAACTTAGAAAAACTGCAATCGTGCACACACCATTAATAATTGGAAACACTCCTCTTGCAAAAGTAAATGAAGTTAAAGTTTTTGGCATCAAGTGAGATGAAAAATTAAATTTCAAAATTCACACAACAAATCAAATAAAAAATATCTAGATTTCTCTACATAGTGTTTAAGCTCTAAAAAACAATTCCCCAAAATGCCTCCCCCTCACACTGTATTACTCATTCATCCATCCGCACTTGCAATGTGGACTCACAGCATGGAACAGTACAAACAATTCTATACTGTATCCGCTGGAAGCAATCCATAAAAAATGTTTACGAACTCTCTCAGACAATGATAACAGACGATCTCATACCTCTCCAATGTTCAGAAACTTAAATATTCTAAAACTAAATGACCTGACGGTAAATAGAAAATACAGACCTCTCCCGACATTTCCGATTGCTACAGAAAGTAGAGAGAACTTGGCGGATTTGAAAGTTGCCATGTTGAACATACTGGAAACAGCGAGCGGAGTTAGTTCGAAGGAACTGTTTGAAAAGATAGACTTTGTGATCACTGATCAGATATCCCATAATCTCTCTGTCGAACAAATGGTGGCCGAGAAGCTAGAATCAGAACATGCCCCGGATCATTTGTTTTGCAATGTCCACCCAACTCTCATGTTCAATCGAGTGATCACTAAACAATGGACCGAAATACAAAATGCCATTGGGCGAGATAAAATATAGTCCAGCTTTCTCGTCAATGCCACAACTTCATCCTCGAGTGTGACAGAACAAGCGCTGGACTGTATAACCAGATTGATAAATCATGACTTTGACCACAAACCGTGGAACAAAGCCAACGATTTCGACGTTCATATCGCGCCGAAGCGAAACAAATCTGTCAGTCTAAAAGATGAACGTTTCAACAGATTCACGTTGACATGTGCCATAACCTTATATCACATTGACGATGTGAGAACATTTCTCGGAAAATTTGAGCATGTGACGAACCAATTGGCCTGTATCGTACGATGCTTCCTGGATCTGGACTTCTTGAGAGTTGTGTACACGGCTGGAGCTCTCATTGGACTTCATTTAGTGAGCCGTTCCTTTTAGTGACGATATCGACCAGTACAAATTAATCAAAGCTAATTCCAGCATTCCAATAGTTATAACAAGACCTCGTTTCTACTGATCCGGCTAAACTGTTGGAAGTGGATACGCCAACGTTTGAGTTTGTGTCTGTTGAAAGATTCCAACAAACACGATATGACAATGATATTTGCAATGTGGTGACAGGACAATTGCGTCCTAGTCAAGTGCGTCCCGGACAAATGCGTCCCGGTCATTGGCGTCCCTGGACAATTGCGTCCGGTTTTATTTCGTCCCGGACAATTGCTTCCCGGACAATTGCGCACTTCCCCAACTACTATATGAAGTTTATTTATTAGAGAAGTGAATAGAAAGTTCATTGTGACTTCACCTACGCAATTGTCTAGGGACGCCAATGACGAGGGACGAGTATGTTTGTTATTGTAATTTTGTATGGGATATAATGCCCGGTTAGATTAATTGAATGCCCAGTTAGGTCAACTGTATGCCCTTGACGATTGGTTAGGTTAAGTTGTGATATTTTCGTCAAAACTAACGAAACTAACTTTATCTTAAGTGGACGTAACCCATAAAATTTGACAATGATGTTGCTGATGATGGATAAAGTTTTAGAGAACAGTTTCGAACAGAACTTATGAACATATAACAAGTTCAATAGGTTAAAATGAAAAGTATATTTGAAATTCCGGTACTAACTTTCTATTCACTTCTCTAATAAATAAACTTCATATAGTAGTTGGAGAAGTGCGCAATTGTCCGGGACGAAATTGTCCGGGACGCAATTGTCCGTGACGCAATTGTCCAGGGACGCCAATGACCAGGACGCATTTGTCCGGGACGCAATTGACCAGGACGCAATTGCCCTACAACCTTGCAGTGTTATCAAAGCTACAGCTCTCCAAATGAGTACTGAAGTCACAAATGTTTTGGGTATGATATTGTCAAAGCTTGCTGAAGAATTTCAGAAACAAAAGGGAGATATCTTTGGATTCGGAGAATTTGACGAATCAGCGGAACATGCTTTCTCAAAAATGGACTGTGAAAAACTGGACAAGGCGCCAATTCACAACTTGGACTCTGAGCGCAGAATAGGGTTCATCAACTATGAACTCGGCAGAAGAGGCGCCAAGCAACTCGCGTGCGCGTCGGCAGCGCAGGTCAAAACTAAATCTCTTGCGTTGATTCAAAAACAACCAACAGGGTCTCTCAAAGACTATAGGAAAAATTGGAACTGCAAAAATTCCGGAAATAATGAGAGAGTGGAGCGTACGACAAGAACAATTACAGAAGCAAGGATTACAGACTAAAGAGATTGCGAATGTCGCTTTAGACTGCAGGAGAAATAGAGACCTGGAAGAATTAAAAAGACTAAGAGGGCCATTCACGGCTAGTGAGCAAGTGGATAATTATCTCGAAGAATCAAATATGGACGATTCGCAGAAGCTGAACCGTCTTTATCTCGAAGTCAGATATGCACGAAATACCGTTCTTTCTGTGCCAAAGACTAGTGATATATTTCGTCTAATGAAGGACTACAGGAAATTGCCCCTCTCATCGTATGCCACTAATTTGAAGCTTTATCTCAGCAATGTCAGCTGTAAAGCTCAGGTCACAATCAGTGAGTTTAACCATGCAGTGGTAGGGTGTCAATTTTGGGGGTGAAATGACTAAATTGAAAATCATGTGATTTGGTAGCAATTTAATGTAATCATTTGGCACACAAAATAATATCCTTGCTTCAAAAACAATAAAAAATAACTCCTACCTACATCAATTTTAATTCAAAAATTCCATTTTTCCGTAAATTCGTAACAAAATAACAAATGTGCGCAAACATCCTATCAACATTTAAAGTGGCAATAAGATATCATTCAGAGCCTTTATTTGAAAGTAACCAATGCAGTCATGTCCTTTTTGCTGCGGTTCCTTGACATCAGCATTCGGCTTGCTACTTGCGCTTTGATGTAGCCTTCTAGCCTCTCGTGACTGTAAACTTGACTAGCTGCTTCTGTGACCATTTTCACACATCTCTCCACACTCTGAGTGTGAGAAGGCCACTTTGGCACTTGCATTGGGGCCTCTTTAAGTTGTGTTAAATCTTTGTTTGTTATACATGTTGTCAGTGGTGGCTCCAAAACTTCAGAACTCAAGTTAACTAATTCTGACAATTTCATGGCATTGACGTTTATCGGAGGTACCTTCCTCGTCTGAACAGAGCAGTCTCCCAGCTGGTCATCATCTAGTGATGTTCCTCTAAGCTTTAGAATGATTTCCACAGCCTCAGTTCGCTCTTTGGTACATTGGCTGCAGAGTATTGCTTGCAAAACTGCCTCTGGCCTAGCATACCAAGTGGACCTTCTCACCACAGGTAACACGATGTCCACCACTACTTTCCTTTGGGTTCTCAGTAGCTGTAATTGAAACAAGATGTGGTTGGGCCCCTCCATCCACATTGGATTAAGTTTTACATTGAACCAGTGAGGAAGATAAACCCAATAATAAATTCAACAATCAACATCAAATTCTGTAGCATTTTGCCCTTCAGTGCATGTTTGGAAACCCAAATCCTGCAGAAACGAATCGCTGTAGTTAACCAACGACTGTGACTTACGGGTCCAATCTCCAAGAGAGCCAGATTTTGAGGCAACTCTCCTGATCTGATTGCTTGAACAATACGATAAGCGTAAGATTGATCCGTGCTGAGGTCTTTGATAACTTCTTCAGACAACACTGGAAGGGGAGGGCCTACTTCGAGCTTTGGAAATTTTGTATTTATTTCTAATTCCGTTGCTTCATCTAGCATGTTGTCAAGGGGGCCTGACCACTTGTTGTTGCTCTTTGTAGGACCATCAAGCAAAGCTGGGCACTTGCGGTTTTTTTTGCGGTACTACCGCACTACCAAACCGGTACCGCATAACGCAGTACCGCAAAGGATCGCTGAAAGTACAGCCTGTACTTTCAGCGATCCTTTGCGGTACTGCGTTATGCGGTACCGGTTTGGTAGTGCGGTAGTACCGCAGTACCGCAAAAAAAAACGCAAGTGCCCAGCTTTGCCATCAAGTTCCTGGATGAGACGACGAAGAGGTAGTTTCCCTGTGTGCAAATCACATATATTTGACATTTTTCGATGTAAAAATAGAAATGAATCTCAAAGACTTTTGCCTGAAAACCTGTCATCTGTCATGCTCCACAACGGCATATTCAGATAAGAATACCGTAATTAAATTACAAAAATTAAACGTTAATCCTAACATTGTGTGAACCAGTATGGATGTACTGTTGTGTATATCTTATGTAATGTGATCTTTCTGAATAAAGATTATTATTATTATTATTTTACGAGATAGAAAGTAAGAAACGCAAGTTCCAGGAAACGTTGATTTTTTTTATGCAAGAAGGGCCAAGGGCGAATGCCCGCAAAAACGCACTCGGCCCATGGAGGAAGAAGAAAGCTAAAATCAAGGCCCACGGTTTTCGAGATACCTGAACACTCTTCGTTTGAAAGATTGGAAGTCACAGAGAGGGGGAAAGATGGATTGAGGAAGGTTGCTCCAGAGTTCACCGGTTGAGTAGAGGAAAGATTAAAAATACAGGTACAGCACACCTAACCTCTTAGAAGCTGTTTTAGAAAGAGGTTATGTGTGAGCTTTCCAGGAAAGATCACAAGAAAAGGAAACGCCAAGAATGTTAGAAGAGGAAGGATTGAGCTGTGTGTTGTTGAAGGTAAGGGGATAGTGTGACGAGATGGAGGAACTGAGTTTCTTGAGGCATTGAAAGCCACAAGGTTTTCTCTGCCTCAGTCAACGATATAGAAATATCAGAGGTCAATGCATCAAAGCTGTCTCACGCGAAGCATGGAGTGATTGTTGAGAGGGACGCTTTGTCAAACGGGCGAAGTGAAGGGTGGAATCATCAGCATAAGAAGGGATAGGAGAGGAAGTGCGACTTAAAAGACCATTAATAAATAAAAGGAAGAGAGTGGGTGACAGGACAGAGCTGAGGAACGCCACTATTAATAGATTCAGGAGAAAAACGTTGGCCATCTACAACCGCAGCTATGGATCGGCCAGACAGGAAATTGTAGATGAAGGCACAGATAGAAGGATAGAAATCGAAGGAGGCAGTTTGGAAATTAAGGATTTGTACCAGACTCTATCAAAAACTTTTGATATGTAGAGCACAATAGCAAAGGTTTCACCGAAATCCCGAAAGGATGATGGCCAAGAGTCAGAGAGATAGTCAAGAAGATCGCCACAAGAGCGTCTCTCGCGGAACTCATACTGACGATCTGAAAGAAGAGTATGAGAAGCGAGGTGTTTAAGAATCTTCCTATTAGAGATAGATTAAAAAACTTTAGAAAGGCAAGAAATCAAAGCAACTGGACGAAAGTGGGAGGGTTGAGAGCGGTCACCCTTCTTTTGGATAGCTGTACCAGATGAAAGGCAAAGACGAAAGAGTTTTTCTAAGAAGGGTATCAGCACAGAAGCACAGTTCCTGAGAATAACAGAAGAGATGTCATTAGGAGCGTATGTCTTCCCAGAGTTGAGCCTAGATATGTCAGAAAGGACATCTTTAGAAGAGATTCTAATTTCAGACATAATTAAGTCAGTGGGAAAAGATGGAGGAACAACACCGGAATCGTCCAAGGTTGAGTTAGAGGCGAAAGTTTGAGCAAAGCGTTCAGTTTTATCAGGAGAAAAGATGGCAGCTGAGCCGTCGGGATAGAAAAGAGGAAGAAAATACGAAGTAAAGTTGTTGGAGAGGATTTTGGCTGTGTGGCAGGAAGAGCGAGAAGGATTAGCATTTGATAGGTTTTCACATTTTTGTCGGATGAAGGAATTTTTGGCGAGTCGAAAAACAGTTGTTCTTGCATGATTCCTGGCAGAAATATAAGCTGAATGAGAGTTAGGAATTGAATGGCGACGGTACCTTCTGAAAGCGTCCTCTATGTTGCGGATAGCATTAGAACAAGTAAACCTAAAATTAGTCTTTTGCATTAGTAGTAGAATAGAATATGAAATGTACACCTCCATGCCCGAGAGAATCACTTCCGTCATGTGGTCAGCACACTTGGAGAGGCCTCGGCCACGGAAGCAGTAATCATTCTATTGGAAATCAAAGAAGTACTGCCTGAGGGCCTCCTAATCAGCGCCGCCTAAGTGCCGAAGCGTTTCCTCTTGGGAGGATCGAAAGGCCGAATTGGAGCGCTAGGACAGTAAACAGATTTAAGAGTGTGATCGGAGGAGTCCAACGGAGAAAAATGTTTGACAGAGTAATAAGAAGGATGAGAGGTGAGAAATAAATGCAGAATGTTGGGCCTATCTCCAAGGCGATTGGAGATACGAGTAGGGTGTTGTATAGTCTGCTTTAGGTCATTTAGGATAGAGAAGTTGTAAGCTAGTTCACCAGGGATGTCAGTGAAATGAAAGGAAAGCGAAAGGTGGTGGTGAACATTAAAATCTCCTAAAATAGAGATTTCAGCAAAATGAGAGTGGGATAGAATGTATTCCACTTCGGAAGTGAGGTAGTCAAAGAGTTTTGGATAATTTCTCATAATTCTACATTAGGAGAAAGGTAGACTGCGCAGATGTATTTAGTTTGAGATTGGCAAGTAAGCCGTAGCTAGAGGGTGTAGAATTCGAAGGATTCAAGGTAAGGAATACAAGGGGAAGTTAGGTCGCTGCGTACATATTGTATCCGCAACATCCATCTTTGGAATAAAAATGAGTATAGAGAAAGTAAGAGGGTACAGAGAAGGAGTTGTTGTTAGTCGTCCCAGACACCTGAGTTTCAGTGAGGAATAGAAGGTGAGGTTCAGAGGAGAAAAAGTGGCGTTCAACAGATTGAAACTTTGAGGAAAGGCCACGAATGTTGCAGAAGTTTATGAACATTGTATCAAGTAGATGTCCAGAGCATCTCTAATGGGCGGTAGCAGAACCAGCCCTGCTGCCCATGTCTGTGTTCCCGGTATTGGCAGCGGGGTAGCCAGAAGTGAGGACATTTATGGTCCCCTCCCCAGGAGACTCCGAGGCTCTTGTGGTTGATGCCATTTTGTTGTTCTTTTTAATTTGAAAAGATTATGTGTACTATTGTGTAGTGAGGAATAGTGAGAGGAGTGTGTGTCGGGTGTAGAGGAGTGTTAGCGAGAAATTTTTAATAAAGCTTTATTACACTAATTCAGAATTCAAATACGAAATCCTCTCTCTCTCTTTCTCTTAAATGCTATGTCTCACCCTGAAGAAGAAATAAAATGAAGCTGTCACACTGAACATGCATTTTTCGGAGTAAAAGATTCCTGTCAAATAGCTATTCATGGTACCTTTTTTTTTAATTTTAATTTATTAACATCATACAATCAAACCGTTATTAAATATTTATTTTTGTATTTCTTTCCATACGTATTTGGAATTAATGCATAAACCTAAATAATTCCTTATTTCTTATTTTTCATTATTCTCTCTCGTAAAAATTTTATTTTATACAAGGACGTACGGTAAGGAAAATGTTTTTTTCTTTTTTGTTCAGTATTGGGTACTATTCGTAAAAAAGTCGAGGATTAAAACCTTGTCTTCTGGTTTGAATTATTGAGTTTTTAAGATTCTTAAAAAACTGTAAAACGCAAATACTGTCTCGTATTTTGAATGGGTTTAGCGAAGACAAAAGTAACTGAATGTTGTCTATTCATTCTTTTAAAGGGACACTACATAAATATTCTTACAACTGACATCATGGCATTTGAAGACGCTACTACTACTACTACTACTACTTTTTATTATTATTATTATTGGATCACCTGAAGATCAGGGCCCCCAGCCTTCTTTAGACAGCCTTATAAGGCTAACTAACGAAAATATCACGACTTAACCTAACCAATCGTTAGGTCAACTGTACACCCTTGACGATTGGTTAGGTTACTTACTTTTGTTTACTTTTGTTGAGTTTGAACGACGGTTCAGGATCGAACTGCGGTCGACCCCTCTGCAGCATCCCGCCTCATTTGCGGGATTTGGTGAAGGAGGGAATTGCTCTCTGATCGCCTCCTGCCCTCGTAGCCAGCCACGCATGGCTGGTCAGGGACTTTGCACAAGAATCTGTCCAGCTGGTTCTTGAAGTTACTCAGGTTGGTGTGCTGGAGATTCCTCACTTCTTTTGGAAGGACAATGAAAAGCTTTGGGCCCCGTATTCTGAGGGTATTTTCCATCCTCGGTTAGGTCGTGATATTTTCGTTAATTAGCCTTATAAAGCTAACTAAAGAAGGCTGTGGGCCCTGATCTTCAGGTGATCTTTATTATTATTAGTTGTCGTAAATTTCTTTCGGCAGCTTCTTAATTATTATAATTATAATAATATGATGAATAAAACCACGAAGGAAAGGAAACACAGAATGGTGCTCAAGCGCTTTCGTCTAATGACATCTTCAGGAACACTGAAGTACATAAAGAGTTACAGCCTATATATAGGTTACAGAAAAAAAATATATATATATACAATAAATGGAAAAATAAAAAATAAAATTAAAGGATTGTGGGAGGAGCATACAAATTTGTAAGGAAAAACTATCGATTTTTAGCACAAGATCAAATGAATTGTTTCCAACCAATGTTATAGATAAAAAAAAAAAAAAAAACTACCGATTTTTAGCACAAGATCAAATGAATTGTTTCCCACCAATGTTATAAAAAAAAAAAATACAAATTTATACTGGAAATCTGTCCGGGTTTTAGCACTCTGCCCTTCTTGGTTAAGGTTCGATGTATATAAAAATAAATTGAAAAATAAAAGTTATTAGAGTAGCATACAAGTTAACCAAAGATTTAGCGTTCTACCCTGCTTATCTAAATCTGTTCTGAAGGAATTCAAAACAACAGGATCGAGTTGAAAAAGACCTTTGCTTATGTTGAAGTTATTTGTAAGTTGGATAATGGCAAACTCAAGAATATTTCTATTAACAATGTTGCTAGAGTGAAATAAAACTGAAGCAGTATTCCAATCAATACAGTGGGATAACTCTGACAAATGGACAAAAAGAGCACTGGACGACTGTCCTGTTCTAACGGAATATTGATGCTGTTTTATACGTGTGTGCAAATCCTTTCCCGTCTGACCTATGTAAAAGGAATCACATTGTTTACAACCAATTTTATAGATAATGCCTGAATTATTGGTAGGGCTATTTTTTACTATGATATTTTTCACAATATTGTTATATGAAAATACTACATTAATATCCAAAAGTTTAAGTACATTAGCAATGCCTAAAAAGCCCGGGAAAAATGGAAGTACTAAAATATTTTTTTACAAAGTACGAGTGTTATTATTCACACGATAAAAAGTTCGTTTTGCCTTGTTGAAACAAGATTCCATAAACGCAGATGGATAACACAGATCACTTCCAATACCGTTGATTTTTTCTAATTCGGCATCGATGTATTCCGGACTGGCGATCCTAAGGGCGCGGAGAAACACTGAAAATCTTACTGGAAAATTGAATAATGCACGTACTGAAACTAACGATAGATTGATCAGTTTTGACGTTTGTTCATTGCTTACAAAAGTGCCGATTGACGATATTCTTGACTTTCTCTCCCAAGAATTACATAAGTATGACCTGCCACTACCTTCACACATTGTTTTGGAACTTATTAAGCTTTGCATCAAAGACTGTAAATTCACTTTCAATAACGAGTATTATCAACAAGTTTTTGGGATGGCCAAGGGCAACCCCTTGTTGCCCCTCCTCTCCAATATTTATATGGAGTTTTTCGAAATTACTTACATTCCGAGAATCCTGGGGGTTGGCATCCCTTGGTTGCGGTACGTCAACGATATTTTGTGTATCTGGCCCATGAATCGTGACCTGGATAACTTCCTCCTTCAGTTAAATGATCAAGTCCCCTCCATTAAGTTTACTTTAGAAGTGGAACAAGACAACTCAATCCCGTTTCTGGATGTGCGTGTACATAGGGAAAGCCCAGGTTTTAAGTTTAGTATTTATCGGAAAAAAACAAACAATTTGTCCTACGTACACTTTTACTCGGGACATGACACCCCCACTAAGAAGGCCATTTTTTCTTCAATGTTTCTCCGCGCCCTTAGGATCGCCAGTCCGGAATACATCGATGCCGAATTAGAAAAAATCAACGGTATTGGAAGTGATCTGTGTTATCCATCTGCGTTTATGGAATCTTGTCTCAACAAGGCAAAACGAACTTTTTATCGTGTGAATAATAACACTCGTACTTTGTAAAAAAATATTTTAGTACTTCCATTTTTCCCGGGCTTTTTAGGCATTGCTGATGTACTTAAACTTTTGGATATTAATGTAGTATTTTCATATAACAATATTGTGAAAAATATCATAGTAAAAAATAGCCCTACCAATAATTCAGGCATTATCTATAAAATTGGTTGTAAACAATGTGATTCCTTTTACATAGGTCAGACGGGAAAGGATTTGCACACACGTATAAAACAGCATCAATATTCCGTTAGAACAGGACAGTCGTCCAGTGCTCTTTTTGTCCATTTGTCAGAGTTATCCCACTGTATTGATTGGAATACTGCTTCAGTTTTATTTCACTCTAGCAACATTGTTAATAGAAATATTCTTGAGTCTGCCATTATCCAACTTACAAATAACTTCAACATAAGCAAAGGTCTTTTTCAACTCGATCCTGTTGTTTTGAATTCCTTCAGAACAGATTTAGATAAGCAGGGTAGAACGCTAAATCTTTAGTAAACTTGTATGCTACTCTAATAACTTTTATTTTTCAATTTATTTTTATATACATCGAACCTTAACGAAGAAGGGCAGAGTGCTAAAACCCGGGCAGATTTCCAGTATAAATTTGTATTTTTTTATTTTTTTTTATATATATAACATTGGTTGGAAACAATTCATTTGATCTTGTGCTAAAAATCTTTTTTTTTTTTTTTTTTTTTATATATAACATTGGTTGGAAACAATTCATTTGATCTTGTGTTAAAAATGGATAGTTTTTCCTTACAAATTTGTATGCTCCTCCCACAATCCTTTAATTTTTAATTTTTATTTTTCCGTTTATTGTATATATACTGTATATATATATATATATATATATATATATATATATATACCTTACAACCTTACAAAGGTTCCGCGCGATGATTTCTCATTTCGCGAAGGTCAAGCTTGTCGCCCCTCCTCTCGAGTTGGCCTGGTGAAGTAGTGAGTTGGATTCTTGCGCTCTCCACCTCACATAGCCAGGTACGCCCGGCTCATCGGGGATTGTTCTGAGCCAGGCGTCTAGTCTTCTTTTGAAGATTTCCACTGCAACTCCCTTCGTGTTTCTTAGGTCTTTGGGCAACTGATTAAACAGTTTTGGTCCTCTCACTACAAAACTATTTTCTTTCAGGGTTAAGGATGTTCCCTGTCTCGCCTTCAATTTGGGAATACGACACAGTCTACCGCTTCTACTTTCCATCGTTGTTTGGGGAGTTATGGGATTCAGAGTAAGATTAGGGACTAGTTTCTCCATTATTTTCGAAGTGTAAATAATGGTGTAGCTCTCTCTTCTCCTTTCCAGTGAATATAGGTTTAGTTCTCGTAACCTTTCCCAGTAATTTAGTTCTTTGCACCCATTGATCTTGGCTGTGAATCTTCTTTGGATCCCCTCCAGCTGTCTAATGTCTTCTTTTTTATATGGGGAAGTTAGGACCGAGCAGTATTCTAATTTGGGTATGATCAGGGTTTTCAGTAGAGGAATCATTACATTCCTATCCCTTCGTTTAAAGGTTCTCAATATCTGACCCGTTATTCTCTTTGCTTTGTTTACTGCTATCTTATTTTGTGTTTCAAATTTCGCATCATCTGTCATTACAACCCCTAAATCTTTTGCTCTGGAATTTCTCTGAATTTCCTGTCCATTTGGGGTATAATATTCCATGCACTTTAGGTCTTCTCTTTTTCCGTACCGTAATAGCTGAAATTTCTCGGTGTTAAACTTCATATTGTTGTCTTCAGTCCACTTGTAGATTT
The DNA here is from genome assembly GCA_023014485.1 of Bathynomus jamesi. Classification (NCBI taxonomy): domain Eukaryota; kingdom Metazoa; phylum Arthropoda; class Malacostraca; order Isopoda; family Cirolanidae; genus Bathynomus; species Bathynomus jamesi. The sequence continues at coordinate 1,012,365 of JAJOZX010000765.1, read as the reverse complement.
TGTTTATGTCGGTTTGTAGAGATCCTATGTCTTCTGGGTTTCTTATTTTTCTACTGAGCTTTGTGTCATCCGCAAAGGATGTTACTGTGCTGTCTCTGGTAACGTCCTCATCTATGTCAGTTAGCATGATTATGAAGAGTAGTGGAGCTAATACTGTTCCTTGTGGTACTGAGCTGAGGACCTCTGATTCTGATGAAGATACTCCTTGTACTGTAACGACTTGCCTCCGCTCACTAAGGAAATTATATATCCATTTCCCTACTTTTCCTGTTATTCCCATATATTTCAGTTTATGTATTATGATTCCGTGGTCACACTTGTCGAACGCTTTAGCAAAGTCTGTGTATAGTACATCATAGTTTTCATTACTTTCAAGTGAATCAATAATGTTGTAGTGTTCCATTAGTTGTGATAGGCATGATCTGCCTGATCGAAACCCGTGTTGGTTATCATTGAATTTTTTCTGAGTTTCCTAAAAGTCATGTATTTTCTGTCTAACTATTCTTTCAAATATTTTAGTGAGATGAGATGTAAGCGACACTGGCCTATAGTTTTTGGCCTGGGATCGATCTCCTCCTTTATATATTGGGACTATGTTCGCGCTCTTCAGGATGCCTGGTATTTCTCCCGTGTCTAATGATCGTCTCCATATCCAGTATAGGGGCTCAGCGATTGCATTCTTGCAGTTTTTGATCAGTGTGGCATTCCATTTATCCGGTCCTGCCGCTGAGTGTGTTTTTAGTTTCCCTATGGCTTGTGTAATATCATCCGTCGTAAAGTCGAAATCCGTTATACTTTCCCCTTGTGGTTCTTCTTCAAAGAACGCGTTTCTATCGCAAATCAATTTGTCAGTTTTTGGGATACTGAAAGATGATTCATACTGAGCTTTTAATATTTCAGATACTTCTGTTAGATCAACAGATAAATCACTGTTCTCATTTTTTAAAGGTCCGATAGTCGCTTGGTTTTTCGACTTTCTTTTTGCGAAATTATAGAAGTACTTTGAGTTAACCTTTATCGCTTCTATAGCGTCATCTTCTTCTTTTTCTGTATGCTTCTCGATTTGTTCCTGTATGACGACATCGATACTTTGTAGTTTATCATTTAATATTTTTCTGATGTTGTTATCTTTACAATTACTTAATTTTGCAGTCACTCTTTTTCTCTTTCGGAACAATGCCCTCTTTTGTCTTTCGAACCTGCTTCTCTTTCCTCTTTGTTGTATCTTTGGGACATGTTTTTCCACAATTTCTAACGTCTTCTCCTCTAACGTCATTAGCATCTCTTCCGTTGTCTTGGCCTCGAAAATGGTTTTCCAATCTATTACTTCCATGCTGGATGTCACATCTTCCCAGTTTATAGCTTTGGAGTGAAAATTAAAAATTTCGAATTTGGTTCGTTCTGTTGTGCGTGTTCTTTCCTTTCCTGTTGCCTTTATATTAGTTGTTATTTCAATGATATTGTGGTCTGATATCATAGTTGGGGAGATTTCTACATTATCAATTAGATTACTGTTGTTTGTGAATACCAAATCTAGGCAGTTGTTTTTTCTTGTGTTTTCTGTTATTTCTTGCGTTAACATAAATTCATCAGCTAAAGCTAGTAGCATTTTTACCTGCTCCTGGTCTTCTCGTGTGCCCCCCTTGTCATGGTGGATACATATATTTTTTCCTATCCTTTTATATTTCATGAATGGGAAATTAAAATCACCACAGAGAAAAATATTTGGGGTTGGAGAGTGTAGATCTTTTACTAAGTTTCTTACCTCTGTAATGGAATCTGAAAATTTTGAGGTTGGCGTGTTTGGGGGTCTGTACATTACAATTAGTACCATATTTAATTTTTCAATTTTTGCTGCTACACATTCTACGTAGTTGTTTGAGGTACTTATAACCATTTCTGCTATGTGCCTTTCGCGTGTGTAAATAGCACATCCTCCTTTACGTTTCACTGTTCTGTCGGCTCGGAGGATGTTATAGTTGTCAATTTGTATTTCTTTTTTGTCATACAGGACTCACAATTTTCACAGTTCGCCTGGCAGTCCTTTAGATGAGTTTCCGTGAGGCATGCAAAGTCTGCTCCGGCTTCTTGCATGAGTCCTTTCAGGTATGCAACTTTGTTCGTGGACTGGTTTGATTTAAGGCCCTGTATGTTGGCTAGGATTATTTTTATTTTTTCTCTTTCTTTTTCGCATACAGGTGGTTCCGCTTTGTTTTCCGATGGGGGTGCCGGTTTCGTTGCCTTGTGGTCCTCCGAGAATTTACCTCTTTTTATCTTTGTCGGTACCTGTTGTCCCGATAACGCATGAAGTGTCTTTGTTCGTACCTTCTGTCCGGCTCTCGGATTTCTATATTTATATTTGTCAGCTGGTTTTGTAATTGCTGGAGAGTATTTAGCAGCTGAAATGTGTTGGCTGCGTCTAAAAAATTTCCACTCTTCTTTGATGTTCGTTTTTTCTGTTTCCTCGGTGCGTTCCTTTGAGGGTGGTGATATCGGCATTTTTTTTCGTATTTGCAACTCCCATATCTTTCATAAGTGTTGCAGACCGTAAGATGGTGGAACATGCATTTCTTATCAAACTTGCAATATCCACTTGTGTAATGCATTTTGCATAATGTGGGATGTGCATATATGCATTGCCCATCCCGATATCTGCAGTTTCCTTTCGCGTAGTATTTGCATACGATATTTTCTACGCTTCTGCTTTCTTTCTTATTATTTACCAAGTTCTTAGTTTTGGCATTATCATTATTTTTCTTTGGCTGTTTATTTTCTACGTTTTTAGTTTATTAGTTATTTGCAACTATATATATATATATATATATTTTTTTTTTTTCTGTAACCTATATATATAGGCTGTAACTCTTTATGTACTTCAGTGTTCCTGAGGATGTCATTAGACGAAAGCGCTTGAGCACCATTCTGTGTTTCCTTTTCTTCGTGGTTTTATTCATCATAAATATTTTTCACGTGTTACTTTCGTGAAATAATTTTCTTATAATAATATATATGTACAGAGGCGTACCGAAGGGGGGGACGACAGGGGCGATCGCCCCCCTTGAACAAATAAATTATTATTTTTATTATTTTTACGTATTTAATTTACATGTTCAATTAAATATTTTACATATTTAATTTCATGCGCCAATCGAAAAATGTTAGGTAGCTTTCTAGCGATTTTGTGTTTCATGAGTATTGCATCATTTTTCATGGCACCTGGCAACCGCAGTTTATCTATTTTTGTTTACATTCATTTAAATATAATTTTAGTTTGTGAACTTTCTAAATTTTGATAATTTTAAGTATTGATTAAATCTTTGTGTGGTGTGTATGAATGTGTGTGTGTGATCATGTGTGAAGGCCACTTGGTCTCAAACATGTAACTAATAAATGAAATGAAACATCAAGTATGTTATTTTTAAAATTTGGTATTCAGTTTTTTACACATTTTAAAATTTAGTTTCAAAGTTTTCATTTAATTTACAATTTTTCACATTGTATTGCACACACAAAATTTTGTGTGGATTTTGTTTGAATTTTTTATTTCATTATAATGGACTTTACTGTTATGGTTAGTAATAATTTTTATTTCTATTTGCAACTTTATAGAGTACTATTTGCAGGTGTCACAGGACTAAAGATAATGGACCTTTATAAATTTTTCAAAAGAAAAAATGTCCAAACTGATAGTGGTTCTACATAGCATGATGATCAAAGTACCGTTAATCCCAGTAAAATTGCTAGGTTACAACAGGGTGAGAATGAAAGTGAAAAAATTTCAGTGCCTTCGGCGCTAGCTCTTGCCTCTCCTACTACTAAAAATCTAAAATGCCTTAGAATCCTGAAAACTCTTAATCCGGCCGTGAGAATAATTTTCTTTTACAAAGGTAACAGTCCAAGGAAATGCTTAATCTCGAAATTAGCACTTTTTTATTCTTACGTTAATACAAATCTGAGCATCCTAATTGCGGTTTGCATTGAATATTATGTTACTAATCAGATTTTTATCATAATTTTTCTATTTTTTATATAATTTTTATATTTTTATTCATAATGTGTCTTAGCAGGAGCTAGTTAATGATCTCTAACTGAACGATAAGCTCATCATGAACGTACATAAAAATTATTTAACTCTATTTCAATTATACTTCTACGATTAGTTCCAAGTTCGCCCCCCCCTCCTTGGTAAATTTCTGGGTACGCCCGTGTTAATATATATATATATATATATATATGATGAATAAAACCACGAAGGGAAAAGAAACACAAAGGGGTGCTCAAGCGCTTTCGTCTAATGACATCCTCAGTGTTCCTGAGGATGTCATTAGACGAAAGCGCTTGAGCACCCCTTTGTGTTTCTTTTCCCTTCGTGGTTTTATTCATCATAAATATTTTTCACGTGCCACTTTCGTGAAATAATTTTTCATATATATATATATATATATATATATATATATATATATATATATTATATATATAATATGCGGAATCGCTACTATCAGGTCTTTCTAAGGAAGAGCTAGCGTCACTACGATCAGCTGCTCTCCAAGTACTCGAATTTTATGAAAAACAAGCCCTTATTCGAAGGAAATGCAGCACGCGCCAACTTCTCCGCAATACATTGTGGAAAGCGCCAAGTTGACAAATCAGTTTTCGTTTGGCATCGACCAAAGTTAGACGCTTTTTCATTTGCCCTTTACGTACTGAAATTTCATCATTAATTTTCTGTTCAGAACTATTTCTTTAGTCAATAACAACTTGGAATATCTATCCTGAACTCATATTATTTTACATTACGACAGAACGTAACTAAAGCGAACTTTCAAAGTGATTTGCAGAAAGCCTCGTAGCAATCCATCTTAACAATGTAGCCTATTTTAGCAAAGCTGATAACATTGATTCCAAGTATATTCCGTATTCAGTATTCAGCAAGCTAATAAGCAGTAACACAGCAGTTTATGTGATTAGGAACTAAGTCAGGATTAATTTGCCCTTACGTTAACGTTATTGTTAGTGCCCTATCTACAGGGTGTTCCAGGTCAACCCTAGAAATGTGGAAATTGGCGGAATTTGTAGTTTGACCTAATCTGTACTACATTGAATTACTACCTACTTGCTACAAATTCCGCCAATTTCCATATTTCTAGGGTCGGCCTGAAACACCCTGTACATCGGGGACACTCTTAGTATCGCTGGTGAGTTATACCTGAGTTATTAGGTACACTTATCAACATCAAATACTATTCATTCAAGGCTAATATAACTTCGTCCCAATTTATTTTGGTAAGCTAACGTGATTGAACCAGGTGTTACTTGGCCTAGGCCCTAGAGGAAAAAGGAGATATTATTAGTTAAAAATTTGGTCCTTCGAAACCATTAGAATACCAGTAGTATTACTTGAATCTTGAATAAAGAATAAGTACAGGGTGTCCCGTAAGTCTGGACCCATAGGGATTTATAATATATTTTTTTATTATGTTATTATTATTTTATTATTATTATTTTTTTATTTTTTTATTATGATTTTTATTTGTGGGGCCACTTGAAAGCCAAAGTGTACGAGGTCAAACTTCAGAACATTTTCCACCTTAAAGCACGCATTGTGGAGGCGTGTCAAGAAATTTCTGCGACTGTGATTCAGAAAGTGCTGTCGCAGTGGAGATTGCGTCTTCAACTATGTGTGCGACACAACGGCGGACACTTTGAACAGATTATGTAATAAATTTTTGGACTATTTTGTAATTTTATTATTTTTCCCTATGGGTCCAGACTTACGGGACACCCTGTATAGTATAATAGTAATACTACAATAATATGAATTACTGGCCATTATATTTGTTTGCATTTGGTTGCTTAATTTCGCTTGTGAATAAATGGAAGTCAGTTGGATTTTCGTCTTGTATTTACACACATTTCCTTCCCTCTGCCTAATAATACCTCTTCCCCTCAGCGCTCACTTCTGCTGGGGAAAGAAGGATGGAAAGGGGATGCTCCGCATTTTCTGTCAATTATCATTCAATTAATTCATTTTGCTTCACTCTCACAACTGGTTTCAGTACTCATGAACAAAAAGATCTTTTGCTTTCTGCATGATTGCTCTATGCAATTTGGGGTTTCATATTTTAAGCTTTAACTTTGCTTCATTTTATATATCTTTCAACCTTTCAAAGGTTCCGCGCGATGATTCCTCATTTCACGAAGGTCAAGCTTGTCGCCCCTCCTCTCGAGTTGGCTTGTTGAAGTAGTGAGTTGGTTTCTTGTACTCTCCACCTCACACAGCCATGTACGCCCGGCTCATCGGGGATTGTTCTGAGCCAGGCATCTAATCTTCTTTAGAAGATGTCCATTGCAACACCATTCGTGTTCCTTAGGTCTTTGGGCAGCTGATTAAGCAGTTTTGGTCCTCACAACAAAACTATTTTCTTTCAGGGTTAAGGATGTTTCCTGTCTCGCCTTTAATTTGGGAACACGACACAGTCTTCCTTTTTTATTTTCCACCGTTGTTTGGGGAGTTACAGGGTTCAGAGTAAGATTAGGGACTAGTTTCTCCATTATTTTCCAAGTGTAAATGATGGTGTATCTCTCTTTTCTCCTTTCCAGTGAATATAGGTTTAGTTCGCGTAACCTTTCCCAGTAATTTAGGTCTTTGCACCCCTTGATCTTGGCTGTGAAGCTTCTCTTAATCCATTCTAGCTGTCTAATGTCTTCTTTTTTATATGGGCATGTTAGGACGGAGCAGTATTCCACTTTGGGTATGAAGAGTGTTTTCAGTAGAGGAATCATTATATTCCTATCCCTTCGTTTAAAGGTTCTCGGTATCTGCCCAGTTATTCTCTTTGCTCTATTTACTGCTACCTTATTTCGCATCATCAGTCATTATAACCCTTCAATCTTTTGCTCTAGAATTTCTCTGAATTTCCTGTCCATTTGGGGTATAATATTCCATGGAGTTTAGGTCTTCTCTTTTTCTGTACCGTAATAGCTGAAATTTCTCAGTGTTAAACTTCATATTGTTGTCTTCCGTCCACTTGTAGATTCTGTTCATGTCGGTTTGTAGAGATCCTATATCTTCCGGGTTTCTTATTTTTCTACCGATCTTTGTGTCATCGGCAAAGGATGTTACTGTGCTGTCTCTGGTAACGTCCTCATCTATGTTAGTTAGCATGATTATGAAGAGTAGTGGAGCTAATACTGTTCCTTGTGGTACTGAGCTGAGGACCTCTGATTCTGATGAAGATACTCCTTGTACTGTAACGACTTGCTGCCGCTCACTAAGAAAATTATATATCCATTTCCCTACTTTTTCTGTTATATATATATATATATATATATATACAGTATATATATATATATATATATATATATATATTATATATATATAAATGATGAAAATAACCACGAAGGAAAAAGGAAATACTGTACAGAATGGTGCTCAAGCGCTTTCGTCTAATGACATCCTCAGGAACAATGAAATAAATAACAAGTTCGAAACTATATATAGGTCACAAAAAAAATAAAATAGAAAAATAAAATTTGAAGGAGGAGCATACAAATTTATAAGGAAAATCTACCAGAGTTTTAGCACTTTGCCCCTCTTGTCTAAATCCGTTCTGAACGCATTCAAAGCAACAGGATCAAGCGAAAAAAAGGTCTTGTCCAATGTAAATGGAATCACATTGTTTACAACCAATTTTATAGATAATGCCTCAATTATTGGTAGGGTTATTTTTTACTATGATATTTTTCACAATATTGTCATATGAAAATACTACATTAATATTCAAAAGTTTAACTACATTAGCAATGCCTAAAAAGCCTGGGAAAAATGGAAGTACTAAAATATTTTTCGACAAAGTGCGACGGTTATTATTCACACGATAAAAAGTTCGTTTTGCCTTGCTAAAACAAGATTCCAAAAAAGCAGGTGGGTAACACAAATCACTTCCAATACTATTGATTTTTTAAATCGGCATCCATGTATTCCGGACTGGCGATCCTAAGAGCGCGGAGAAACATTGAGGAAAATATGGCTTTCTTGATGGTGGTGTCATGTCCAGAGCAAAAGTGTACGTAGGACAAATTGTTTGTTTTTTCCGATAAATACTAAACTTAAAACCTGGGCTTTCCCTATGTACACGCACGTCCAAAAACGGGATTCAGTTGTTTTGTTCCACTTCTAAAGTAAACTTAATGGAGGGGACTTGATTATTTAACTGAAGGAGGAAGTCATCCAGGTCACGCTTCATGGGCCAGATACACAAAATATCGTCGACGTACCGCAACCATGGGATGCCAACCCCTAGGATTCTCGGACTGTAAGTGATTTCGAAAAACTTCATATAAATATTGGAGAGGAGGGGCGACAAGGGATTACCCATGACCATCCCAAAAACCTGTTGATAATATTCGCTATTGAAAGTGAATTTACAGTCTTTGGTGCAAAGTTTAATGAGTTCCAAAACGATGTGTGCAGGTAGTGAGTGGCAGGTCATACTTATGTAATTCTCGGGAGAGAAAGTCAAGCATATCGTCACTCGGCACTTTTGTAAACAATGAACAAACGTCAACAACAACAAACGTTGTGAGGTTACTTGTGTCGTGAATATTACTGACGAAAATAAGTTTTTCTTGTGTATTTCATAGTTTCAATTGATTCTGGCTTTTATAGCCCACAATTTCCTTCTTCTTCAAAGCCCTGGGAGGGGGGGGGGGATCTCTATACCGGTGCATTTGCCCCAAAAATGAAAGTCAGATTCAATTGAAACATCATGAAATACACCAGAAAAACCTATTTTCGTCACTAGTTTGGGTGGATGTGTTCTATCGAATCTTTACCGAGAGGTCTTTTCTGCCCCTGCATGGAGTACGTTTCTCATGTGTGGGGTGGCTCAACCCACACAGCCGTACTTGACCGGGTGGAGTCAAAGGTTATTTGTCTCATCAATTCCCTGCCTCTAACTGACTGTCTTCAATCCCTCTTCACCGCAATGTTGCCTCACTCTCTTTTTACTATCCTATTATAACCGACATTTCTCTTCTGAACTCTGTCACTGCATGCCTCCTCCTTTCAGGAGAGCACACAGTACCAGACTTTCGACACATTCTCATTCCTTTTCTGTGCAACTCTCCAACGCAAGGGTTAATCGGTATTTTCAATCTCATCTATTCAACCGGACAACTCTGGAACAATCTTCCTCAATCCATCTGTCCATAACCTCCAATCTTTCAAACGCAGAGTATCCAGGCATCTCGAGAAGAAGCCTGGAACTTTACTTTCGCTCTTACTTTCTTCTATGTGGGAGGTGCGTTTTTGCGGTCATTCGCCTTTGGCCTCTTCTTCCTGCATATAAAAATATACACGCCTCGATGGTGTGGTAGTTAGAATACTATGAATCTATCCACCCGAGTTTAATTCACGGCGAGGGCAAGCGGCTGCAGCTGACCCAGCTGTTCATCCTTCCATTAATTGGTAAATAAGTAGATAAATAATCATCCATATAAGCCTTAGTAGTACGACCTCAAAATGGGAGAGTGAAATTGCAATGCAACAGTGCACCTTGCAACATTGCATGCATCATGATGAGTGTGTTTTGAACTCCCCTTCACCCCGTTCAGCCCCCCAAAAAATTATATGTATATATATATATATATATATATATATATATATGTGTGTGTGTGTGTGTGTGTGTGTGTGTGTGTGTGATCTCCAAGGGGTACCCTAACTTAGCTGCTTAGTCCCACAAAAATATATGTGTATGCATGTATAGAAAAGCTTATATACAGTATATGTATGTATGTGAACTCCAAGGGGTAACCTTACCTGGATGCTCAGGCCCTCCCAAAAATATATGCATGTGGGTGTGCGGGTAGCCTAAACACAAGAACAGAGAGAAGGGCCATCCATTCATAGCCATGGAGCATCGCATAATGGTGTCTTCAGCATCGCGGCCATCAGGCTTAGAAGGCAGCCAATCGCCTCACAGCCAGTTGTATAGGGCGTACACAATTATTTACGTGCATATAAACCAGCATCGCTTTGCATCACACACACACACACACACACACACACACACTCACTCTATCGTTTATATATATATATATATATATATATACACACCCTTCATGTCCATTAATATTTGTTAATATGGTGTAAATAAAACAACTGCAGCGTTCTGCCTATTTAATATATATAACGAAATACAAAATATGTATATACATTAGGTGCTAAACAGGGATAATCCGAATTTTATATATTTACATAAGACGCAAAACAGGAATCAATAGTGTTATTTAACATATATATATATATATATATATATATATATATATATATATATATATATATATATACAGTAGTACCTCGCTTAACGCTGCCCCGCTCTGCGCTGTTTCGCTATAGCGCTTTCTGGCAACTCAAGCGTGTGGACATTATCGCTGATTATTTCTAAGTGAGTCAATTAGTCATTCGGTGCTTTTTGTACGAAGTGCATGTTGCGGAAAGCCTTTTTGTATATTTGGGCATATATTTTTAGAGTGCTTTACTCATCATGTCAGAAAGAAAGTGTGCTAGTGATTCTAGTGTATCAAAGATGCTAAGGAAAAGTATTTCTCTGGATGTGAAAATACATGTGTTACGTCGTCTAGAAGCTGGTGAGCGTCAAGTTGAAGTGGTTGCTTCTTTAAATTTGGCAACATCCACGATAAGAACAATTCTAAAAAATGCAGATAAGATAAGAGCTTCTGCAACTACGACTTCGAATTTGTTAGCAACAAAAGTAACTCGTTCAAGAAGTCAATCGTTCGAAGAGATGGAAAAAAGACAGTATTTGGGTGGATGACCAAACGCAACGACACATGATATCTTGCTACCAAGAAATACTTCGTGAGAGAAAGTTAAAAACGGCAATTAACTCTTGATGCTTACATGACCAAAACACCAAGGCTTGAAGAACCGAAGGCCGGCCCTTCTTCTGAAATATAAGTGCAATTAATTTGGTAAATAATAATATCGTATTTGCTATATACTGTAATGCATTTTCCATAATATTTGCTCACTAAATAAACAATATTTCCTTAATAAAAGAGTTATCACTATTTTACTTTCATTTATATGTTAATAGAAGAGTCATTACTATTTTACTTTAATTTATATGTTCACCTATCTTTTATATAAACATGCTATAATGACCCCGCTTTGCGCTGATTCAGTTAGCGCTCCATTTTCTAGGAACGCATCCTGAGCGTTAAGCGAGGTACTACTGTGTGTGTATATATATATATATATATATATATATATATATATATATAGACTATATATATATATATATATATATATATATATATATATATATATATATATATGCACACATCAAAACTAATACAGCTAGTACAGAAGAAACCTATATACAACGAAATACACAGCACGTTTAATATATATATATATATATATATATATATATACGAGTATAGTATATATGGGATGAATTTCACAATTAAACACGAGTCGTCGCCCTAATTGAAGATGGTCGGAGCCATCGTTACGTCGCCGATGCGCTAGGAATTCTAAGAACAACGGTTCGACGTGTCTAAGAATGTTATGTGGAGACAGGAGAGTACACCAGAAAACCAGGATCTGAAAGATCGCGCTGCACATCTGCCCGTGACGATCGTTTCGTCGTCTTGAGTGTTTTGCGAGATCGTCGCTTGACTGCCACAAACGTCCGCAATGAGCTGGAAAGTTCTCGATACGTCAGTGTGTAGGAGCGAACCGTTAGAAGGAGACTTATGGAAAGTGGCTTACATGCTAGACGTCCAGCAATGGGCCCGGAATTGCTCCCACACCACCGCAATGCTCGTCTTGCTTTCGCTCGCAGCATGTCAATTGGACTATGGTCGAATGGGCACGAGTATTGTTCACGGACGAATCAAGATTTAATCTTCGAACATCCGATGGACGGGAAAGAGTGTGGAGAAGAACAGGAGAAAGATTTGCCCCATGCACTTTTAAGGAGAGGGTTGCTTTTGGAGGAGGCTCAGTCATGGTCTGGGATGGTATCACTTCAAACTCGCGCACACAGCTCGTCGTTGTTGGTGGTGGGTCATTGACGTCCGTAAGTTAAGTGGAAGAGATCTTGCTGGAGCATGTGGTCCCTTTTGCTCCTTTCGTTGGCGGGAGAAGACTTCCTTCTACAGCACGGTAACGCTAGACCCCATGCGGCAAGAGCCGTAAGCGATTTCCTTGACGAAGCTCGAATTCGTCGAATCTAGTGGCCTTCCCGAAGTCCGGACGTGAACCCGACAGAACATCTCTCGGACACGATGGGACGGCGTCTTAGGGCTCGTCTAGTAGCCCCTAACATTCTACAGGAGCTACAACAAGCTTTAACTGAAGAGTGGGATGGAATCCCACAGGATGTGATCGCCGATCTCATTTATGAGATGAGTCGATGAATGGCTAGAGTCATTCAAACTAGGGTAGGCAACACCTCTTATTAACCCTGGATCAGAAGGTTTTTTTTTTTAATGTTTTTTATTTTTGTCGAAATTTTTGTTTTTTTTAGTTACAAGTTTTTGTACATAATTTTTTTATAATGTATTAAGCATGTGTGTTTGAAGATTTTTTAATGTCCTCATAGACTAAATTTTCGAATTTTAAAACTTGTATAAACAGAAGCTTGCCCACTTTTTTGTTTTTTGCGATATTCCAAGTGGGCCGATTTTTCTGCCGCTCAGTACATATATATATATATATATATAATATTTAGGAGAAATCCAATGACAAGGAGGAATGTAAATGCCATGAAAAGTCTTCTTTAATGCGCAACGTTTCGAGCAATACGCTCATCATCAGGCTAGATAATAACAATATGAAATTAGAATCAATAAATAAATGTGAACAAGACAAAATAATTTCTATAAAAAGACTAAAAGAAGAGGGTTAAATTCAAAGTTATAAAAATTTACATATAAAATTACAAGAATTTTAAAAGCTATTTTTAAATTACATATAGTAAATTTGAAATTAGTACACTGGAATAATTAACACTAATACAATGGAATAATTAACACTACGAACCTTTCAATGCTGGTTCGGAGGCACGAGTAATTTAAAACAAAACAAAACAGGAAACAAGCTATGGGTTGGGCGGTTGGAGTTATAAGTTAGGGGAGGGGGGATTATAAAAAATTGGGGAGGGGGGAGGGGGGGTTTATAAAAAATTTAGAGGGACAGCTGAGGAATCCACGTTTAGAGAAGGGGTCAATGTTTTAATATAAAGAGATTCCAAAATTCTAAGTGAGTTAGGACAAGAATTACAACCGAGAATTTTAAAATTATCTAAAGTGACATCAGTTTTACATTTTATACTGTGTTCCCGAATACTGGAAGCTTCTTTTTTATTTAAAATTTTACCTGTTCGGCAACTTATTCCCATATGCGAATAAAATCTAGTCCTGAGGGAGCGCACGGTGCTGCCAATGTAAGTACCAAGGAGACACCTTGGGCAGGTAAATAAATATACAACACCGCTACGCAACGAATCAGGAGTTCGATCCTTCGCTGAGAAAAAGCTACCTAAAGACATTTTGTTAATAAATATAATGCGAAAATCAGCATGATAGAAAAATTTTCTTAACAACTTTGTAAATTTAAGTTTAAATTCTTTATTCATGGGACCCATTTCAGGTACCAGGAAATATTTTATATCTTTAGGCACTGAAATACAGGAAAGTTGAGGGCTATAAACATTATTTAAGAAAGATCGTATTAGTTTATCTACATATTGAACAGGAAAACTATTATTGGTAAAATATGATCTTAAATTATTAAATTCATCGTTTAGTAAGGTAAAACTAGAGGTCAAATTATATCCTCTGAACAAGAGTGTTTTAATACACGACATCTTATAGTTAAAATCGGTAAAACTAAAGAAATTCATGCCCAAACCAGTAAAAGTGGGTTTCCTGTAAACTGATGTAGTAATAGAATCACCTTTTTTCGAAATTAAAAGATCTAAAAAGGGAAGGGAGCCATTTTTCTCAGTTTCCATTGTATAAGTTATATTGGGGTGCAGAGAATTTAAGAAGTTAAAAAATTGTTGCGCTTGTACAGCATTATCAAAAACAGCTATCGAGTCATCAACGAAGCGTCGATAGAAAATTGGTTTACAATGGGTGGGAGATTGTTTAAAAATTACACTTTCTAAATGAGTCATAAAAAAATCAGCTGATAGAGGTCCGACGGGTGATCCCATCCCAACACCATCAATTTGTTGGTAAACCTTATTATTGAAAGTAAAATAACATTGCTTAAAAACCAATTCTAAAAGTTCCTTAAAATAAGACCATGAAAAACCATGAAAACTATCATCAGATAGCTGTTTTTGATAATGCTGTACAAGCGCAACAATTTTTTAACTTCTTAAATTCTCTGCACCCCAATATAACTTATACAATGGAAACTGAGAAAAATGGCTCCCTTCCCTTTTTAGATCTTTTAATTTCGAAAAAAGGTGATTCTATTACTACATCAGTTTACTGGAAACCCACTTTTACTGGTTTGGGCATGAATTTCTTTAGTTTTACCGATTTTAACTATAAGATGTCGTGTATTAAAACACTCTTGTTCAGAGGATATAATTTGACCTCTAGTTTTACCTTACTAAACGATGAATTTAATAATTTAAGATCATATTTTACCAATAATAGTTTTCCTGTTCAATATGTAGATAAACTAATAAGATCTTTCTTAAATAATGTTTATAGCCCTCAACTTTCCTGTATTTCAGTGCCTAAAGATATAAAATATTTCCTGGTACCTGAAATGGGTCCCATGAATAAAGAATTTAAACTTAAATTTACAAAGTTGTTAAGAAAATTTTTCTATCATACTGATTTTCGCATTATATTTATTAACAAAATGTCTTTAGGTAGCTTTTTCTCAGCGAAGGATCGAACTCCTGATTCGTTGCGTAGCGGTGTTGTATATTTATTTACCTGCCCAAGGTGTCTCCTTGGTACTTACATTGGCAGCACCGTGCGCTCCCTCAGGACTAGATTTATTCGCATATGGGAATAAGTTGCCGAACAGGTAAAATTTTAAATAAAAAAGAAGCCTCCAGTATTCGGGAACACAGTATAAAATGTAAAACTGATGTCACTTTAGATAATTTTAAAATTCTCGGTTGTAATTCTTGTCCTAACTCACTTAGAATTTTGGAATCTCTTTATATTAAAACATTGACCCCTTCTCTAAACGTGGATTCCTCAGCTGTCCCTCTAAACTTTTTAAACCCCCCTCCCCCCTCCCCAATTTTTTATAATCCCCCCTCCCCTAACTTATAACTCCAACCGCCCAACCCATAGCTTGTTTTGTTTTGTTTTGTTTTAAATTACTCGTGCCTCCGAACCAGCATTGAAAGGTTCGTAGTGTTAATTATTCCATTGTATTAGTGTTAATTATTCCAGTGTACTAATTTCAAATTTACTATATGTAATTTAAAAATAGCTTTTAAAATTCTTGTAATTTTATATGTAAATTTTATAACTTTGAATTTAACCCTCTTCTTTTAGTCTTTTTATAGAAATTATTTTGTCTTGTTCACATTTATTTATTGATTCTAATTTCATATTGTTATTATCTAGCCTGATGATGAGCGTATTGCTTGAAACGTTGCGCATTAAAGAAGACTTTTCATGGCATTTACATTCCTCCTTGTCATTGGATTTCTCCTAAATATTAAATTGAAGCTTTGTAGAAGCAAACCGCATGACTATATATATATATATATACGAGGCAATAATGGAAATACATGCTTTAAGTTGGACCATGCTTAAATAAAATAGTAAACTCGCACGTAATTGAGTCCACATTTACATCCTCATTGCTCTGTACTACACAATAAATGCAATTTAATATTAATTCATAACTCAAAGTATGTGGGTATCTATATTCAATATAAAGAGCTTTCAACTCGTTCAACACTATTTTGTACTCACTTTACAATTGGGGGACAAACTATCACGCTCTTTGAACGCGCATAAAATAGTCAAAAGCATGCACAAAGTCAACATCTTTTGCCAACATCACCATCAAATTTAAGTTTATAAACACTCCTTTCCAAACGATTGTTTATTCTTTCAACGCTGACCTTTTCAACTGTAAATTCTTCGCAAATCATATCGGCAATTGAAGTATGTTTCTAAATTGTGCCGACAACTGCGTCTTATATAAAGAAATAATTCTTCAGGGTGAACAGTGAAGGTGAGTTCAGCCCTGTACCGTTCTAGCCCTTTGTACCAAAGTTCATGATATTTGGTGGAGTCTGCACCTTCTAAATACGCAGCCAGTTCCAAACCATTCTCGCCTTGTTCGGCCTTACACTTGATAAAATCATCGAGCAGGACGGTGTAAGCGTATTCAAACACCGTGTCAAAATAACGCATATCAGCAGCACGGGCGTCTAATATACTGTAGGTTTTACTTTACGGAAGCCGACAACTTCAAACATTCTGTCGAGAATGAAACGGCTTCGTGTGGAGATAAGGATGTTATTGGCAGGGCCACCGAGAGGGCGGGGAAGCCGGGTTAAATCTCCGGGGCCCGGAAAGAGGGGGATAAAATCTAAAAATATTAATAAAGCAACTGATTAAATAACAGAGGAACTATAATTGATGAACATACATTTTATAGAGATTATCATACTGTATGTTTTGAATAGTGGCTTGAACATATCAGTTTGCTTGTTATGTACACAAAAAACATTCATAATAAGATACTGAGCAAACAGGAGGGCCTATATACCAATCCTTCCTCTGGGCACGTGTCAGCTCTCGCCGGCCCTGGTTATTGGCAGTAGCATTCTTCCACATCAACCGTATATCAACGCAGGGATGTTTTGTATCACAATTTATGGATAGCGTACAAATAATGGCGTATGAGTGTGCATCACTAATCTTTTTTCTTTTTGTGCCTACACCTGCAGGTATTTTTTAAATGTCCTCGCCCCACTTCTCAACCAACACGAAGTTTCTATCCATCTCTTCAACACTTAAGTAAATAACATTGTGTCTACCGGAGTTTGAATGTCCACATTCCGTTTCAAGTACACAATTAACAGCACCGGCATTACGCCTGAATACACGCACAGATTTCAGCACGGAAACGTCGTATACTGTATTGAGGATGCTGCTCAACGGAAGCTCCATCTTGTAATAGTGTTCTCTTGATTCTGTGAGGTAAGAACGTTCAGTCGGGTCAAGCTCTGAGGCGACTATGGGCAGCGGACACGTTGTGTTTGTACTCGGAGGGACCGTGCGGGTGGTTGGGGAGACGGGAGGCGCGGGGTGGGTATGAGTCACATTGGGTTGCGTCATGAGCGATTCCAGGTGTTAGTGATTCGTGTACGAGATTGTTCCAACATGAAAGATTCGCTGCGCGAATCATCGAATAATTGTATCCCATTATACTGGGTAGGCGTTTAGAGAATTTTTCCATTTGCGATACATGAAGTAATATCGGTTTTAATGTTTTATCACACCCACTCCCTGGGATGCGCACCATACATCTACGTTCAGGGGTATTCGCCATTGTACTTTCTCGAACTATGCACATTTTATTAACACCCCTGCGATCTATTTGAGAGAAACATATGGCCGTACTTGTCCTTTTTGTTGGAGAAACTATACTCATCCCTATACCCTACTAAAAGCTCGCACAAGGCTTTAGCTACAACTTCACTGCGTACCTCGTCATAATATATATGGATTTAGTGGTAGAAATATTTCAAACTGTCCATAATCACGAGATTTACATTCGCAGCCTCAGTGTACGCGTGCTCGATGTGATGTAACATGCGTAGTATCTCCTGTCACACCAATCATCAAAAAGGTTCACAACCCAGATCCTTTGCTTCCCTTCTGCAAGCGGGGCTTCTTTCACTTCTCGATATATGAGCGCTCTAGTGCAGTTTAATCCTGCAGTATAATCCATTACATCGTTTGTACCGCGAATCACCGCAATGCTCTCGCCGGAATAACCATAGAGTATTTGGATGTCGTGCTCCTCATGCTTCGCACGAATTAATGGGGTCTTAAAGGAATCAAAGGCGGGATGACTAGAAATTCTTTGAGTGTTCATCACATCTGTAGACTTTAGTGAGTACCACTTCAGGAATGTAGAGCATGCAACATCATTGGAAGCCATCGTTTTTTTCTTCTACGCGAGAATTCTTTAACAGTTAAAAAAACACCTCTGAGAAACATGGCATGCGGAGGTCAACTGAATACACAGAAAGGAGATATGCCCCGATTAGCAGCATGAATCACGTGACTCTTTTTATTGGGCAGCAACATGCAGTGGGTGGTGCTTAGAGTTTTTCATACACACAAAGGTGAAAATGAAACACCAGCTGAAACAAATACATGTAATAAATAGAAAAATAAAAAAACTGTAAAATTTCGTCAACAATAAATATACGCTAACATGACAACAATATTCACGCCTCGCGTTATCCAAAGGGAACAGTATCGTAGGTTTCAGGCACTTGGTAGCGTTTCCTATATGCATTACGACACACTTTCGTACCCCTAAGTTCCTCCACGCCCCCCCAACTTCTGTACCCGAAAATTGTGAGTCCCTCAACCAATTGGGGTGGTTGGTCACCCTCATTTCCATCATCTTCTAAACTTACTAGCTCTTTGAGCGAATCAAAGTTGACGATCTGCCGGTTCGCCTGGTTAAGAGTGATACCTTTAGCCTTCACGATATATCTCATTTCCTCCCCCACCCTCACCTGTACCCCGTAAGTTTTTGGGCCTGTTGAGACAAAAGAATCAGCGTAGGCGCAATCTCCATACTCATCCTTGATCTCGTCAGTCAACTCTCCGAAGAATTCCCCAACAGATGGCATGTATTCATCTTCCCTCTCCGTGAATATCACACTACTGTATCTGTATCTTGGAACAGAAACTTCCGGCCAAGAGAATGCAGTAGACTCCAAAGTTTGATGTGGTCGTATGCTGTTGTGAAACTGGCTACAGCTATGTTTGTAACACGTGATGTATCTGTAACCAATTCGGTTCTGTTGTACTTTATTATGTACGTATTACCCACATTCACGATCTCCATGACCTCTTTATCGGAAGCGATGGCGTAATCCCACATCTCTTTATAACTTTGGGCTTGGTGGACGTTCCCTTTGTCTGTATTCTGAGTAAATTTCCCCAAAGACTATTTAGACAACTTTGCACTAAAGCGCTTGTCAGGGTTTTTCGCAATTTGGTCCCTTTCAAGTTGTATCCCTTCACGATCACGGTAGCGCTGAATATACACCGATTTTTTATTTTCGGTCTCAACTCCTCACAGGTACCCTGATGCTTCTACCTTATCCTTCAAAAAAGTGTTTATAAATAGCGTGAAAATGTTGGGTAGCTTCTGAAACCTCAACACCTCATATATCTTCAATATTCTGTAACCGTGATGAAAGGCTAGGGACAGCTCAGGACTTGTATATACGCCTCTGATCTTCCTGTGGTTGGCTGTGTGATTACAGGCCCCATTGTTCTCCCCTGCGCACTTCACGCACAGGGGAAACATGAGTTTGTGATCTATAACGACGGGTAAGATTGGCATCCATAAATCGCGAGGGGGAGCACATCTACGAAAGAAAGGCCGAAATAGTTCTCGTTCAAATTAGCTGAGAACTCTTCGACGGTAGGCAGGGCGGGGCCCACCAGTTTTTCAAGTGCTCGTACGGGGTACGGATTGTTCTTCATCACGTAGGGTATAAAGAACAGAAGTCGTAGTAATGGAGTTTCACGCCCTCCGCAGGTGGAAAGTTTAGTTTGAAGGGGTTTGTACGCCCGCCAAACAAACTATCGCCGCATTTGAGAGGATCCAGCACCATTGACCGTTTGATGGTGTTTATTTCTTCGCGGTACTGTCCATCTGTATCCATCCGTGCATCGTATTCATGCTCCCACAAAACCTTGAACTGGGAGCTTATAAGTTGGTCACGGGTGCGGGTCCATACGAGACTGTCGGCAGGAGATCTACCATAAATATCTCCTACGATTCCACACTCAGGACGTTGGTATCCATGCCACCAGCAACCGTTAAAGGAGTATGCAGTCTTCTCACCAGTGGCACGGTCTTCGCTTAGTCCATCCACCCAAAAAACACGACCATTGATCTTAATGTCCATTTCCCCCGTGTTGCGGGCATGTTTTATCTATACTCCGGTCTGTTGCTGTAGGTGTATGAGCTAGTAAATAGCCTTATGCCCATAACTGCGTGGGTTGTTTCTATGAATGATGGCTAGTGTGTCTTTAGGCATGAAGTTGTTCTTGAACACAGTAAAGCACAATGAGGCGATCGTGGTTGCGACTTGTAGCGGGTCGCAATTGAATCGGACCTATGTAGATCTTTCTAAAGGCCTGGAAACATACTCTAAGTACGCGTACGTCATTCACGCAATAACGCTCACATTCATCCTCTATATTGTAAGGATTATGTTCATTCAAACTGCTGTAGTAGCGGTCAAAATCTTCACGTTCACTATCACTCATGTTGACATAGTTAAAGTAATGTTTGGGTGGTGGTAATCTTACTTAATTTACAGTGTCGCTAGTGAGGAAAGTGCAAGGGAAATACCCTTTTGAAACTTCGGCAGCTACGACCGTCACCTTTGGTAGCTTGGCTAATTTACAAGGTGCGAATAACAAAGTGTCTTTAAACTGAACATTGCCTCTTATTTGAATCTGTGTAAGCTTATTTCCTCTTTTCAAGGGATCGCCTGTAAATATCTCCGATGATTCGTGTTCAAGTAGTGCCTTATAAAGGAATTGTGTATCAAATTTTGCGCCGTTATGGGCAAGACTATACACAGTCAATTTTTTTAATTTGTCCGCTAACTTGACAATATTGCACTCATAGCAGGTAGTCTGGCTTCCAGGTAGATGTGGGATAACCTCTTTGGTTTCAGCATCCGTGTACGTTTCTATATCGTAGTATACAGTTATACAAGACTTATTTTTAGGTTTGGCGTCTTTCATATAGCATACATGCTTTACATCATCAGTCTTATATATCTCATGGCATGTAGAACAACAAATTTCATCACATTTATGCATGAATTTTCCCCAGTTGTCCATCATATGAAGCATGCCGCATTCGCAGATTCTCATTTTCCTGCACGTGCTATTTGAGTTATGGAAAACAGAACAGTTATTATTGAAAAATGTGCGTCTACACACATTACAGTTCCTCTTCTCAGCTTCAACTACATGACTTTCACATTTGGAGCTTTTACACTGCTCACATACCATGTGGTAATCCTTATAATGTTTCACGATATCATCCGTAAACTCGAGACATCCCTTACACAAATCATGATACCTTCCATATTTTCAACTTTTATCATAACTCGCGTAAAGGTCCCTTATATTGCAGATGGGGAGATACGTTGTCCCTGACAGCCCTAAAGTAAGTAGAGGTCTTGTACGGTCTCTCACACTGCTTTTAAAAATATACACAGTTCTACGACGATAATCCATTCCAAATATAACTATACGAACATTCATTTCCTGCTCCACCCTTCTCAACTCTTCAGGACCCATATTACAGTCAAACTTGAGCTTGCAGTCTGCGGCCAGTTTACGAGCACGCTGCACAACCGTCGGCAACCAAATTTTTCTGGCCCGTGTATTTAGTGCAGTAAACATATGAGCTAAGACTATTGCTATGAAGCCACAACCACGCTTGAAGTTTATATGCTGTCTGTAAATAGCCTGAGAATTGAAGTTAAGCGTATAAGGTATGGCCGTATGTCCCGCAACACGGAATACGTTGTCAATATCTATCGTGAAGTTGTCCAGGATGAATGCTATGCTGCTTTGAGAGGCCTGCATTATACGACCCAAAATGCAGTCTATATCCACAGCAGCCAAGCGCCTGGTGGATATTACTACCCAAAAATCATCTGTATCTCCGTCATCTGACCCGAACCAGAAGGACAGTCGCGTCCTGGCTTCACGTCCCTCACTGTTCTGAAGGGCAAACGCTACAATACGTTCGACTACACGTCGCAGTCCTTGTTCAGCGCCGCTGCTATACATGGTTCGCGGGTCGACCCTGACTACGTATCGGTTTCTAGTCAGGGCTAGGGTGGGGGTGACGGTGCGCACGAGCTCGAATGCTATGCTACTGTCTTCAGAATGAGTAGCTGCTCTGAAGGGTACGGAGGGTATTGAATAGGAATAAGGGGGCATAGTTTTATTTGTAGAAAGAACTACTGTGGGGACTGTGTCGTAAGGCAAGACGTAGAGGGTTGGGGCTCTATTACTGTGGGTTTAACAACCGACGCACTCTTGGCGCGCTTTACGCTTGACGTGGAAGGCGATTCAGCAACTTCGTCATGCACCCGCTTTCTCCTCGAAATGTCGCTTCGGGGTGCTACAGTGGTCGCTGCTGGGGGTGGAATCTGTAGCCTCAACATCAACTATACTCATCGGTATCATCAACCTCATCTGCAATGTCTATGATGGGGACATGTTGTTGGCACAGTATCTCATCCTCATCATCATCACGGTTCTGGGGAAGAAGAAGAAAAACAAGACTGTAGAATATAAGGAGCATCACTTAAAATTTTATTATATTTTGTAAATGTTCCACTTGGGAGTGTGACGTGTTAGAGATGGATTCTGTAGAAAAATTCAGGTTCACGAGCCCCTCCACATGCAATATATATGGCTCTAGAGGATGTGGTAAAACTGTGTTTATGCTTAAAATCATTAAAGATAAGCGGGAACTGTTCTCAAATTTTGTGCATAAAGTCATATGGTGGTATTCGACATACCAGCCCGGATTCAACGAGTACCAAGATGATATTTTGTTCCACAAAGGTGTTTATGATGTTAGTTCGTTGAGGGGCAATGAGCACACAGTCATTGTAATTGATGATTTCATGCTAGAAATGGATAGAAACGTTTGCCGAGACATTTACAGTGCTCTCACACCACCTTAACATAAGCATATTCTTCATCAGTCAGAATCTATTTTTCAAAAATAGATACATGCGCGATGTATCACTAAATACATAATATGTAGTCTTATTTACACAAAGTAGAGATGTGTCACAAATTGGGGTATTAGCCAATCAAATGTTTCCGAATCAGCGTAAGGAGTTTTTGAAAGTTTATAAAGAAGCTAAAAGCCAATGTTACGGATATTTAGTTTGTGACCTTCACCCGCGAAACACGTTTAGGGTGCTTCTAAGAACGAATATATTCTCAAACAAGGCTGAAACGGTGTATATTCCAGAATGACAAAGAAGTTAAAGAAATATCGTGAATTAATAAAAATCTATCATCGACCGCCATAGGCACTGCAACAGCTGTTTGTTAAAAATATCGACTCCGACTTTTTTAAAATACATCTGTGAAATCTGTCTTAACTTTATAAAATGTAATGTACCAATGAAACCCCCTCAGAAGTCTCGCCTACGTTTTTACAAGAACATAATACGCACACTCGGTCGTAAAAGTCAAACTGTGGAGAAAAAAGTGAATTATTGTACAAAGAGGGGGCTCATTCCTACCCATCTTATTTTCAGTTTTAGGGCTTTACTGACTAGTTTAATATAATGAAGAAAGTAGTCGTGATTTCACACGAGGTGTATGATTCACTACAAATCTCAAAGACTCCAGATGTAGTTCTAGAACCCCGTAAAAGCAGGCTTAAAAGAATGGAAAGCGAATTGTTAGACCTATTAAACAGTGAAAAGTTTCCTGATGAGAAAAGAATCTTATACCAAGAAGCTCTACAGGAATTTCTTCATGAGGACGAAAATTATAGGAATCCGACAGAGGTCCCCGTAGTTATTAGGCACAGCGGTGATGACGTTGAGCGTGGCAGCATAGGACCTGGGGCCGAGACTAGAGACAAACAGTCAAAGAACAACGGGGCGACACCGCAACATATCGAGCATGTATTAAAAAGCAGTCTCTCACATACATTGAGGAATAAAGGCTTAAGTCTTTATAATCTATTGAGTGATGATCCCGTTATACAATGGACAGATACAGGTGAGGTTATTCTTGAAGGATTAAAGGTACAGGGTTCAAACATCATTGACATCGTACACGACTTGGTGAGAAAGTAGGATAGGCTCTCACCAACAGAATGGGAACATATTAAAGCAAGACTACAGCAAATATACGTCCCAAAAACACTGATAGGTAATCTGAACAGGTTAAAAGACTTGGGACAAGCCTCACATGTACCACAGCTGACCATGCCTTCGCACCCAGCGGCAACATCTCTGAAGAGGAGGAAGAAGAGACCAAACAGCAACGGCCAACACTATCCGCGCGCCTCTAAAATATGGAAATGGCTGACATATTAAGACATTATGACATTTCTAACCCAGCCTCCTACGGTGGCGTCAATAGTGTACAGAGGCGCTTGTAATGAGCAAATCGTGAAAAAAAGATGTTGAGAGGTTTTGGCGGGAGCAGGTTGCTTATATACTTCATAAGCCGGTGAGAAAAAGGTTTAAAACAGCCAAGACAACAGCAGCCTCTGTTAATTCTATTTGGCAGGCGGATTTAACAGACATGCAGAGATATTCAGTGTATAATGGAGACTACCGCTACATCCTATTCATAATAGATGTATTCTCTAGATATTTGTGGCTAATTCCCCTGAAAAATAAATCGCTGAAACAGTTGCTAAAGCCACCAAAGCGTTGATGTTGAAAGAAAACAAGATTCCTGGCTATTTTTGTACCGACATGGGGAAAGAATTTATAGGCCGAGCTTTTCAGAACATGTTCGCACAGTTTAATATCAATTATTACACTAGCAATTCTATACATAAGACATCTTTAGCTGGAAGAGTTCAACGTACCATAAAGGAGCCTCATCCTACAACCGTTCACACTACCGGATGATTTGAACAACACCTAAAGAAATTTTAGAAAGAGGTACGCACACAGAACGTGAGGTGAGAAAAGATATTCGTAGAGTGCCACCACACTCTAGGCCAGTCGTGGCGAACCTTTTTTGCTGGCTGGTTATTTTTGTTATTTTTTATTTAAAAAAAAACGAAATTGGGTCACAATAACTTACTTACTATATTTAGTGAGAAACTTGTTGGATTTTAGCTGCTAGTGTTTTGATCCGAGGTTTATATTTAGTTGTCTTTAGTCTCACACATGCAGCACTCCTCATATCTGTGCCAAGGCGATTCCTAGTGGTGGACTTGACGAAATTCATGGAGGAAAACAACTGTTCACATGAATAAGATGGACCAAACATTGTTAGCAGAGCTCATGCTAGCTTTTTCATTGATGCAAAGAATTTGGTGAAGAGTTCCATTCTGCAAGAATAAGATTCCCTACTCTTTCTATTGATTGTTGTTCTCTGGTTACACCCAAAATTGACGACTCCAATTCCTTTTCTTGTAACTTCAGATTAAGATGAATAAATTTAGTCTTCCATACTGCACTTTCTTGGAAGTCAACTAATTCCATTTCTAAATTACCAATGTCAAGCCAATGAAAAGCTGATAACTGAATAGTACGGGCGAATTAAATAAATTGTAAGTTGCCATACATACACACACGTTTTTAAACGTATACTATACGTTTAAAAACGTTTCGATTGCATCAGCTGTTTATTTGCGGGGGAGAATAAAATAATTTTAAAACTGTAAGGCAAAAAATATTAATAATGAAAGTCATATTTTATTTAAATAAGAGCTCGTGCGTCACTAAAAAATGCAGCGAGGAGCTGCCATAAATGACATTTAATTTAGGAAAAAAGTTTTTAAAATTGAAAAAATTTTAGGAAGCAAAAGTTCAGGAAAGAGAAAATTGTAACTGATAAAATGGCTAGGGTACCCAGAAAGCTTCAACACCTATATAAAGCTGATACAATAATAAAGCTTAAATAGAATACAACATGGCGCCTAACCACTTCTCTTCTACGTCACACTCCCGTCCTCTTCTTATCTGTCTGTACATCCTAACAACATCCTGGCCAACTTTGTAACAGAACTTCATGGACACATTGAATTGGGCCGTGAATCATATGAGGTAAGAATATGCGAATTTCAAGTGGCTACCAAGTTTTTAAGTATTGATAATAAAGAACCCGATTTTACGGTTCTTAGAAGCCGTGATGAGTGTGAAAAGGCCGGAGCAACTCGGGACGATACCATGTGCTCCGCAGGGAGTGGGGAGGCACAGTACGATACTCCAGTAGTAACACTAGACCCGGTCAATATGACACAGCCGGGGATGTTGTGAGACACTTAAATGGTAGTTTGAAAAGTTTAAGTCTTATGCCTGATTTAGTATACGAAATCGTAAACAAAGATACCCCGATATATACTTTGACTCTAAAATCAAAGGCTAGCAGAAATATTAAAGAGAAAGGGTTGTTCAAAATTATAACCGAGGTCAGATATGGGGCAGCCTTCCAAAGAGATACTTTTCACGAATCACAACATGACCTGTGCAGCTTATTGTATCAGCTGAAATTAGAGAAATTAAACGATGGAAACCCTCCCCCGCACAAGCGCTATATTTCCAGCAATATCGTAGAGCATCAGTTTGTTGGGGATACCCAGGCGCGCAAGCTGATTACTACTTGTCGAGAGAGGTGTCACTATTTCTGATGCAGTATGGCACCTTTCATCCATCCGTGTAGTTCACAATGTTGTAAATCGGAGCTGGCCCTCTCTGATATGCCACCGACACAAATATCTATAGAGCATAGCGACTTTATTACAGTTAATCCGCTAAACACTTAGTTCGCCGAGTGCTCCTATAGAGTTCGTGATCCCTAGCTCAGGCCCTTACTTTTATGACCCATGCTGTGTGAACATGTACGCTAAACTACGAACAGGACATTCAGATGGAACGAATTGCGAAAACGATTACGTTGTATATCCAGAAACAAACTTTCTACACTCAATATTCAGTCAGTGTGACGTGTATTTAAATCAGGTCAACATCTTGGTAGGGTATGGCTACTACCACCTCCGAGCCTATCTGGAAAATGTTCTCAATTTTTCAAAAGAAGCAAAGGATACATTTTTAACTGCAGAAGGTTATTATCAAGCTATAGATGAAAGTAATATAAAGGCAAAGTTTAAAAATTCTAAAAAGAAGATTTATGAATGCTTTGACCGCCTTTACACAGATTTCACATTCCAGAAGAAGTTGCTTCTGAATGGGGTCGATAGGAAAATAAAGCTCACCCGTACAAGCCCTGAGATTTGTTTAAATCTGGGTGCTGGCCAAGAAAAGGGAGCGAAGTCTGTGGTGATTCATATTATAGAGACATATCTCCGTGTGTCTCGTGTGAAATTAAGCTCTGTTAAGCAGATGGAGATTGAAAAAAATTACTACATGCCACAGTGAAATACCCAATTAGTAGAGTCCAACTTAAGATGTTCACAGTACCCTCAGGGTTAACTTCGAAGCTGATAGAAAATGTTGTTCTTGGATCTCTACCTAAAAGGCTATTAATTGTGATGCAGGAACACGCTTTTGCGAATGGCAAATACAAAAAGACCGCATTTAAATTAGAAAATTTCGGCTTTAAAAATATAACCCTGTACGTCAATGGGGTGGCTTTAGGCGGAACATTGGAAAGAAATTATTCTAGAGATGACGAGTTTCCACTTTTCTCGAGAGCGTTTAGCAATCTTGCGCATATTTCCGGTAACTGCGACGAATTAGGAATCGGCGTAACGCAGAAGAAATTCGTTGAGAGGGTCACTCTTTACCCCTTTGACCTCTCCCTCGATTTATCTGCGAATATAACATACGCATAAGCTCACAGCAAAGTGGGAACATCTCAGTCAGGTTAGAATTCGGCAAGCGCTAGTCGCACCTATTAGTGTCGTAGTTTACCTCGAATCGCAAACGCTAATCGAAGTTGACAGGTTTAGGGCCGTCATCACAGACTTTTAAAAGTGGACACGGCTACACTCCAGAGAGTCGTGAAGAGTGATCGATTCACACGCACCAAATTTATCGACGTGTTTGCGAAGAATGAAACATTGAAATTGCCAACTACGAGAGACTGTGGAGAACTTATTCTAAATACGGATGTTAGTGGAGGAGAAGGGATTCATTGGATAGCCGTTTATTTTAAAAATAGGGAGCGAATGCACTACTTTAATTCACTGGGCGAACATCCAAGGAATGACGGTGTTATTGTAAAGTTTCTCGAGCAACTACAAATTCGACAAATAGTGTGGAATCCTTACCGAATCAGAGCTACTACAGCAATGTCTGTGGCATATACTGTTTGTGTTTTCTCATGCATATGGCTCTTGGCGGGAGATTTACAGAATTTCTGCAATTATTCGACTTGTGTGACACTGAACGGAATGATGAACTGGTATGCATCCAGATAAAAAAACTCTTCCCGTTTGTAGGCACTCGATGTATTGTGTGAAGTTTTGTGTATATATAATTTTAATTTCATCATTTAATTATTTTAAATTGTAACAATATGCACAGTATAGCTTTTAGGATTATATTGTGTAAATTTATAAAATGAACTCCTAATAATAATAATAATTTGTGCAATGTTTAAGGGCGAGGATTACGTTCTGTTGTTCTGTAACTAATTTAAAATGTAATGACTGATAAACCTGTAATTATTTAAAATTGGTTATATATATATATATATATATATATATATATATATATATATATATATATATATATATAAATATATATACGTATATATATATATATATATAAACGAAATTATTGTCACTCCTATTTGTATATATGCAAAAAACATTGAAGGCAATATTACATAAAAATGTGTTGTACACAATGAATGAAATTGTTTTATTATTTAATAAAATGTTGAAAATACTTGGTATATTTTTACCCGAAACACACACACACACATACACACCCACACAAAAAAAAAAAAAAAAAAACACATCATTTCCTCGATTAACACACATTCTATGTTTTGGGGCGCACCTTCGTATAACACAACCGGATCGTCCCTAAAATAAAAAATAAAAATATTGCAGCAAGCAATGCTTTATTATTATTGTTATTATTTTCAAAGGATAAAGAGAGAGAGAATTATTTTAAAATAAAACCTCGTCAGGGTTTTAAAATAATAAAAAAAATTTAAACTAACACGCCAATCATTTCAAAAGAGCTTTTTATGTAAGAGGAATTAGTTACATGAGCTGTACCCTTAAACAAAAGTCTGCTTACATGCTACAAACGATGCTGTTCGAATCGTTTGCGCTTCTCGGACGAGTGCCTGTCTCGGATTCAGGGACTTGTGGTGCCAATTCTTGCAGAGATTGGCTCGAAAATACACTGTCATTGTCCACGCGTCCCATCAAATGAACACACGCTTCATCTCTGTGAAATAATAACGTATAACTAGAGAATGGGTAATATATATATATATATATATATATATATATATATATATAACTGAAATAAATGCACGAATCCTTGTTCTGAATGTATAAGGATATAAATAATAGTACTCACATTGTAACACCGTAGAGGTATACCGGCGTCGAAGCGTATTCGGATAGGCATTTGTGTATGAAAGAATCGGCCCTTGAGACAAAATAATAAAAAGATAAAATTGGGCATAATCACAATAAGACACATAAACACAAAAACACAAAATCAGTAATCACAAAACTTCACAAAACACACTTCTACACAAATGTTAATAAAGACGAATTAACTTCTATATATTTCACTCAGAATACTATTGAATAAGACTACTGCTTTATATTTAGAACAGAGAATATACGAAGGAGAATTACTTACAACTTGATTTTGGGATGATCATGAGACTGCATTCTTGGTTATAAGTTTGTACGGAACAGCTGAAATACTTCTCCAACACTAAAATGTTTCACATATGTCGCTGCTACTCTTTTTATAGGACATGGAGAAGACCCTCCTAGAATGGGGTGCCTTCCCCCTGCCCCGCACTTTCAGAATTTTATCGGCAGTAGGAACTTTTAGTCATAACCTTTCAAAATTCTTGGTTCCCATACTATCACCTATAACTTATAATTTGTATACAGCACGGGATTCTTTTTCTTTCGTTAGAGAAATTACCTCATTAAATAATAATTCTTACAGAATGGCTAGCTTCGATGTAAAATCTTTATTTACCAATGTGCCTGTTGCAGAAACTATTGATATATGTATTGAAATTTTTTTAATAATACTTATACTGTGCAGGCTTTTAATAGAGGTCAAATGAAAGAACTACTAAAATTTTCCGTGGAAGACCTTATATTTATATTCAACGGTGAATATTTTAAACAGACTGAAGGTGTTCAAATGGGTCTGCCTCTTGGTCCCACCTTAGCTAACGCGTTTCTTTGTCATCATGAAGTCAAATGGCTGAATGAGTGTCCTTCTAACTTCAAACCGGTTTTTTATAGAAGATATATTGATGACACTTTTCTCCTGTTCAAATCACCAGACCATATCCCTTTGTTTCGTAATTACCTTAATTCTAAGCACCCTAATATTCAATTTACTTCAGAAGCTGAATATAATAGCTCTCTGGTTTTTCGGACATTAAGATAATACAAACTAATTCCTCTTTTGAAACTTCCGTTTACCGAAAGCCGACATTCACCAATCTTATTACGAACTTTTCTTCCTTTATCCCTTTAGGTTTCAAACGAAATTTAATTTCGACTCTGACTAACCGAGCTTTCAATATCTGTTCAGATTACTTTAAACTACACGATGAACTAGATTTCATCCGAAAACTCCTTACCAAGAATAATTTCCCTTCTAGACTGGCGGAGACTACAATAGGCAGAACCTTAACTAGACTAATAAATCCCTCAACTAGAGCCTTAATTACAGTCCCCAAAGAGATCCTGTATTTCACTTTGCCTTATATGGGAACCTCAAGTTTTAACATTAGAAACAAACTTTTAAAATTGCTCAAGGAATTCTACCCACAACTATGTATAAAAATTATATTCACCCTATCTAAATCGATTTATCATTTATTTAAATACAAGGATGTTATTCCTACACTTCTTAAGTCATCCATAGTTTACCAATACAAGTGTGACCACTATATGGAGTCATATATAGGTAAAACTAAAAGACATTTAAAATTTCGTATTTACGAACATCTCGGTAAATTGGTCCGTACAAATTTACCTCTTGGCAAACCACCTAATTCTCTCGTACGTAATCACTCGCACAACAATAACCATCCAATTTCACAGTCTAATTTCACCGTACTTGCTGCCGGAAGTTCTGACCTTAAGCTTTAAATTATGGAATCTTTGTTTATTTATAAATTAAAACCAGACCTAAATATTGACGAATCATCGGTAGATCGAACCAGATCGGTGTACCGAAAATTCCCCCCATGAAAATTCCACCCACGAAAATTCCCCCCAGTAAATTCCACCCAAGGAAAATTCCACCCACAGAAAATTGCACCCACGAAAATTGCACCCACCCAAAGAAAATTAGTTTAACCAATCGTCAATGCCGTACAGTATAAAGAATCCTCTTCTCTTAATATATAAAAATAAATAAATAAAAAAAAATTTATTGTTTTTTATTTATTTTTTTAGGTTAATTGTACGCCCGATTGGTTAGGTTAAGTCGTGATAGTTTGGTTAATTTTTGCTACCCGCGACCCGCACGAAAAACCTATCAGATCATAAATGAAAGACTGAAGAGACTAGTGGAGCGCTATAATAATACAGATAGTTTAGAGTTCCTCAAGAGCATTGCATACAATCTTCATTAAACGTCGAATGATTGTTTTTTAATATATCTTTTACTTATAAATCTTTTACTTTTTACTGTAATAAATTTGAAATAAATCTTTTACTTTTTACTGTAATAAATTTGAAATAAATCTTTTGCTTTTTACTGTAATAAATTTTTAATAAATTTATAAATAATAATACACATTTTAAACTTAAACTAATTTTCTTTGGGTGGGTGCAATTTTCGTGGGTGGAATTTTCTGTGGGTGGAATTTCCCTTGGGTGGAATTTACTGGGGGGAATTTTCGTGGGGGGAATTTTCATGGGGGGAATATACATGGAACCGGTAGATCTGCTATGTTTTGGTTAAGGTACTAGTTTATTTTATTTATTTACCTTTCAGTTTTAATGCTTTTATATTTTTCGTAGCTACTTTTTGTAATTGTAACTTTTTAACTTCACATTTATTTACCTTTTAGTTTTAATGTTTTACATTTTCTTAGCTACTTTTTATAATTTTTAACTTTATTTGAAATTGTTATTAAGCAATTTGTATTTGGTATGTGATTTGGCATTTTATTGTTTTAGCCCTGAAGATGGAATTAGTGCATTCCGAAACGTTGGTACTATTAAACCTTGAAGGATGTTTATTTTTTCTCTGGTGTTCCTGTTTATTATATATATATATATGAAAATGAAAATGAAAAAGTTTATTGTTCCCCCATACTCCATATGACAAATATTAATAATAATTGGGTATATGGTAGAATAGGGTGTGTCAATTTGGGAGGTGAAAATTAATTTTTGCCAATTCCTTCACTGAGGGGTTTTAAAAATATGTTTTTGGATGTGAAGAATTCAAATCTGCTATTATTTTTGTGATTGCTCGACACTTAGCTTGGTAAATCTACGTTTGATTAAAAAGCACATAAATTGCTCTCGGAAAACAACATTTATTAATTTTAGCTTCTCAAAATGTCAGGTAATGCTATAAAAATTTTAGTTTCTCTGCATAAAACATATCCTAGTAATCATAAAACATATCCTTGTAATCATAAAACAACATTAGAAAGTAATGACATCAGTAAAAAAAAATATTTAAACAAGAAGTTTCATCAAGTCTTGCTTTGATTCGTTCTTGGACATCAGCCGCCGACTTGCTTCTTGGCCTCTGATATAGCTCTCACGTTTCTCATGTGTATACACCCTGCCTGCTGCCTCTGTGACTTGTTTCACACACCTCTCTATTGACTAAGCATGACAGGGCCACTGTGGAACTTGCATAGGCTTGTCAAAGAACTTCTTTACTTCCGCTGTAGTCAGTTTACATGTCAAAGGAGGTTCAAATACCCCGTGAGACCAGTCTGTCAGCTCCAACACGGAAGAAGCACTGGGGTTGATGGAAGGTGTCTTCCTGGGACGTACAGAAAGATCAAGTGTGTCATCATTTCCACCCCTCATGTCAACAATCTTTTGGACACCAGCTCTCCTCTCCTCACTGTCATCTGAGCACAAGAGTGTCTGGATTATCATTTCGCTGAATGCATACCATGCTGAGCGCTTGATGGTTGGCAAAACAGCATCCACTACAGCCTTCTTTTGCAGCCTAACTAGCCGCAGCTGAAACAAGATGTGGCGTGGGCCTTCCATCCAAGAGTGTTTTACTTTGATGTTGAACCAACAGGGGTAGTACACACCAACAATGTATTCCACTATCAGTCTTAAGTTGTTGAGGGTTTTGCTTACGGCAAAGCTTGACCTCTACCCAATGCATGGAACCACCCTCCCAGCCAGTGTTAACATTTGTAGAATCACCTCCAATGGCCTGCAGGCTTTTATCAATGCCCTTCTTCTTCATGAAATCTACAAGATTATCAGCAATAACTTCAGCAGGTTTTTTTCTCGTTGAGCCTTTCTCAGGAGTGAAGTGGTAGAGATATCTTCCACCTGGCTCACTGCACACAGAATACTGCTCTTCTTTGATGATGCTGGGGAACTGACGATCTGAATTGTCTGCTTTCAGCATAACTTTAGTTGTATCTTGACGGCCGTCAAAGAAGATGCAGTCAATTCACCCGTCTTACAAAGATCATCAAATTCCTGATCCAGGGATCTCATAACTTTTTCTTGGGCCCTCTTGACTTTATTGTGATCAACTACAAGTCTCTTGTCTTCTTCAGTGATCAAGCCAGCATCCATAAAGGCAGCAGTGGTGATGGCAGCTGTGGCACGCAGGCCAACACCATATCTGATGCTATGCATAGCAACATTAGGTATTTCTAATGTGTTGTACTCTGGCTTTTTATTGGAAGTTGAAGACGTGCTTGGTATTTCTAATGTCACTTCATAACTTCCATCCTTTCCATCTTGAGCATCAGCTATTTGTTCTTCATTTTCATCATCAGAGAAAATTATTTCATTTGATGGCATTGAAACATCCTGCTTACTTGTCTGCTTATATTCAGCAAGCCTTCTTCTTTCGTCTTCTTGCCGCTTCTGCTTTTGACTTGTCTGTTGTGCTCAGGTTGATCTGGCAAGCCAATCTGATGTGGTCCAATAGAACCAGACTTGTCTCTCTGACCTTTAATGAAAGCAAGTTCCTTCACAGGGATCTTCATCTCCCTAGGGCATGTACAGTTAATGTGAGTTTCGTTTTTGCAACCAGCATCTGCAAGGCAGCCAAATTCAGAGCAGAGAACAATTTTACACTTGCAACTGAGGATGTCAAAAAGCTTGTCAAGTTTTGCAATGAAAGCCTCTTTGACATGTAGCTTTCCTCTCCCAAGAGATATGTTTTTGGCCTGCTCCCAGCTCTCTTGGATCTTGTTTAAGATTGACTCGTGAATTTACAACGGGGGCTACAAAAGAACTGTTTGCTCGTTCCCACTTTTCAAGCACTTTAGGGTAAATGTCCTTTGCAAGACTGGCTGCTGGGTAGTTTCTCACATCCTCACCACTTTGTTCTCTTAGCAGTAGCCCATATTTCAGAACGTCTCGCAGAGTTGGGAGTTCAGGGGGCAACAACTCTCTACCAGTTCCAATTAGGTTGCTCATATGTGTGAATGTCCCCAGTCTTGTCCTCCTTTTAGAAGACATTGTAGGTCAATTCCCACTGATTAGGATGGTAGCACTGATGGACAAGTAATCTTCAGCACACTGATGAATATGTTTCAACCTGTGAAATAAGCAAAAACAGCAGTGCATTATATATACAGCATATATAATTATTAATATAATAATTATTATATAATTCCACAAAAAAGTCAAAAAAGTCACTATTTTTATATTAAATTAGCAAAAATATCTTTAGAATTCCTAAGTCATGCTGCAACTTTTTAGCACCCCTCATATTTGGAATTTGAAAGTTGAAAAATTCGACACACCTTAATGGTAGAATCTTTAATGCATGGTGAAAGGTGAAAACTAAATAAGTTACCACTAAAACTAAAATCTGGATTAACAAATTAATATTTTTATAATATAATTTAAAGATAAATTTAGATATATTAAGACAAAAACACGCTTTAAATATTTCTTCTTTAATGTGGATAAAAGACGAAAAATTAATGTTACCCTAAAATAAAATCTAGTTTTATTATAAAATTAAACGAATATTTTTATAATAAGATTTAAAGATATATTTGTATAGAAAGACAAAAGATTTGTTTTTCGTTTAAATTTGGTTTACCATATTTCAGTTTTTGTTTAAAAGAGCGCCTAGCCACCAATACATTACGATGCTGAGGAATTCAAACTGTTTCGAGACGCCGCAAAGAAAGGATAGCTCTAGTTCTGGTGTTTAGGCTACCCGCACACCCACATGTGTATATATATTTTGGGTGGGCCTGAGCATCCAGGTTAGGTTACCCTTTGGAGTTCACCTATATACATATATATAAAAGAAGCTTTTCTATACATGCATACACGTATATATTTTTGGGTGGGTCTGTTCTGCCTTAGGTTGCCCCTTGGAGTTCACATATATAGGGTGAGTCAAAAGTAGCGCCCGATTTCTGTCAGTTGATTGTTTGTTTGCCATTTGCATTACAGTGTACAAGAAGGTAGAAATAAATGAATGACATGTTTATCTAACCATTTATTCGGGGGAAAATTATTACGGAACTGTACCAAGCTGTTTTACTTGCAATTTTCAAAGTGCCCTCCCTCGTGATCGATGCACAATTGCAGCCGAAAAAACAGAAATCGGGCGCTACTTTTGACTCACCCGTATATATTTTTGTGGACATGAGCAGCTAGGTTAGGTTACCTCTTGGAGATCACACACACACACACATATATATGTATATATATATATATATATATATAATTTTTTGGGGGGTGGAGGTGGAGGGGGGTTTAAAAACACCCTCATCTTTTTGCATGCAATGTTGCATTTCATTTGCACTCTCCCATTTTTCGGTGCTACTACTGGCTGGATGCCGCACAGGTGTCGAAGACAGATCGATCCGGAACATTTGAGGCGCTCCGGACCACAACCTGCCAAGCGCCAGTGGGGTCAGAACTGAAAAGTGGACGCTCAGTTTTGCCAGTTGAGGTTTAAGTTTTGTTTATATTGATGCTCTGAATATAATAGGATAGGTGTAGCTGTAAACACTAGATCCTGTTACAAAGCTGGATCCTATCTGCTTTGCAGATACCTGGTGGGGAAAGCTATATTTTTGGGGCCTCTTTGCGAGTGACCCGTTGCCCACGTTTGGCTAATATCATGAAAAAGAAAAAAATAGTGTCTGTCATTTACGAGGGCCACTCATATATTTTGCCCTACCTTTTTTTTTCGTTCCAAGTTTTCTTGTAAGTTTCAGAAATTTTGTACACAAGTAATTACATACCTTTTTTACAAATTTTTATTTTTCCACATAGTCTCCATCCTTTTCTACGGCTTTCCTCCACCTCCAAACAAGTTCCTTTATTCCTTGCTGTGGTAAAAGTCCGCTGGGTTCCGCTGGAGCCACTTCTTAATCACCTCAACAACCTCATCGTTACTGAAACTTTCTTCCACGAATAGCATCCTTCATTGTCCATTGTCCAATCAAATAGAAGTCTGAAGGTGCCAGATCCGAGCTGTATGGAGGGTGGGGTAACACAGTCAAGCGCATTTTTGTGATGGCCTCCCTTGTTTGCAAACTGTTTTGTGGTCTTGCGTTATCGTGCAAAAGAGGGACGTCTTCCAGTTTTCGCTCCGGTCGAACTCGCTTTATACGTCTCTGGAGTCTCTGTAGGGTAGCAATATATACCTCTGAGTTGATTGTTTGTCTTTTCTCATAATGCCCACCAGAATCACTCCTTTCATGTCCCAGAAGATAGTGGCCATAACCTTTCCTGCAGAGGGAGCCATTTTGAACTTTTTCTTGTGTGGGGAGTCTGCGTGATGCCACTCCATGGATTGGCGTTTTGTTTCAGGTTCAAAGTGGTGTACCCAAGTCTCATTCCCAGTCACAATTCGTGAAAGGAAGTCATCCCCTTCTGTCTCGTATCGAACCAACGACTCAAAAGCAATTTCTTTTCTTTGGGCTTTGTGATCTTCAGTCAGTTCGCGAGGAACAAACCGTGAACACACTTCTGAGTATCCCAGTTGCTGAATTATCGTATTCACACTTCCTTCACTAATTCCTAGCTCCAGTGATAGCTCGTTGTATTTGACTCGCCGATTTGATCGAATAATGCTGTTAGCACGTTGCACAGTGTGAGATATCACAGCCGATGCCGGGCGACCGCTGCGTGGCTCATCATCGAGGCTGGCTCTCTCTCTTTCTCCGATGATCTCTCACGTTTAGACCAGCATCCAACTGTGCTTCCATCAACAACAGCATCTCCGTAAACATTTTGTAGACGTTTGTGAATATTTCCAACTGTTTCCTTCTCTGCGGTTAAGAACTCGATAACAGCTCTGTTCACGACGCACATCACTGTTAGACGCCATTTTCGAAACTGCTTTAACCATCGGTTTTATACATGGGCGTCTAAAAGCGGTTTTTTTTACAAGGAGGGGAGGTTCAAACTGGAAAAATCCGGTTATTTGAAGCGCAGAAAGTTCAAACTTACGCCCAAAAGACATTTTAGCCCCATGGCCTATTATTTAGCCAAGAAAAAAGGGTGGGACAAAATATACTGAGTGCCCCTGGTACCATTACTTATTTGGACTATAGTAGATTTAATTTTCCCAGAAGAGTTCCTTGTTCCATGCACGGTCTGTGTGTATCATACTGTTTATATATATATATATATATATATATATATATATATATATATATATATATATATATATATATACACACACACACACACACACACACACATATATATATGTATATATATATATATATATATATATATATATATATATATATATATACATATATATATATATATATATATATATATATATATATATACTCTTGCATTTATTGACAACAATGAATTCACAGTTAGTACGTTTGACGATTAGTTTTAACCGTGAATATGTATTTTACATTTCTAACCATGTCCGATTATAATTTTACTACTTAACATAAAATATTATTCTATAAATCAAATTTTTTGGTTATCAAATTCTTAACGAATGTTTGATTAAATGTACAATATTTTTTCGTTATGAAGTAGTGTACCTGTTTGAATGTACTGCGATTATATCCACTATCTGAATTACTGTAGATTATTTATTACCTTATCCGAGCTACCATACATAATTCATTTTCGGTATCCGAAACAATCTATTTTGCAGTTTCCGTCTCGGAAGCCAATTCGCCATTTAAATTTTATTTTATATCTGATATTACGAGAGATAAAAAAATCCTTTATTCGCCTGATAAAAATCTAGATTTTTGCACAAACTCCGGATTTGCGAGCAATATAATATACATTTTTTGGTATCTCTCAGGGTCCAAATGAAAAGTAGAATTTATTTCAGACTTTACTGAGATCCACTGAAAAACCTGTTTATGTATAATAAAATTTTATTAACATTTATAATACTGTACTTGCATATCTATAAACTTTTAATTACTATAAGAGTCCTTATAGAATAGTTTTGAAGGAACCAAAAATATAAAAATACATTTGTTGCTTGTATTTCAGTACTAATTTAGTGCATAATTTTATTTTCAGTACTTTTTGAAAGGAAATTTCGATAAAATTTTTGTTTCTTCTTACTTTATAGAAACTGTAACATTCAAAACAAACAAATACATGATGTGTTTTATTTTCGATGTGAAATCATCAGTATGTGAGCGAGTAATGAAGGAAAATTATATGACCATCAGGAGAAGTAATTAAAAAGATTGCGCGATCACGGAGTAAGTAAAAAAAATTCATCACATATCCGTTAGAAAGGGATAACACTGAAACTGTAAATGACGATAGCTGACAATCATCAGAATTCTGGTACTTTTCCTTCCTGCTGGAAGTTCGCTTTCATTCAGCATGTCCTAAAAAGGGTGACCGCTCTCAACCCTCCAACTATCGTCCAGTTGCTTTGATTTCTTACCTTTCCAAAGTTTTTTAATCTACCCCTCATAGGAAGATTCTGAAGATTCTGAAGATTCTGAAGATTCTGAAGATTCTCACAATCTTTCAGATCGTCACTATGGGTTCCGCAACGGACGCTCTACTGGCGATCTCCTTGCATACCTCTCTGACTGTCGGTCATCCTTCTTTCGGATTTTCGGTGAAACTTTTGCTATTGCGCTAGACATATCAAAAGCATTTAATTGAGTCTGACACAAATCCTTAATTTCCAAACTGCCCTCTTCGGTTTCTATCCTTCCATCTGTGCCTTCATCTCTAATTTCCTTTCTGACCGATCTATAGCTTCAGTTGTAGATGGCCACTATTCTTCTCCTAGAGCTATCAACAGTGCTGTTCCTCAGGGTTCTGTCCTGTCACCCACTCTTTTTCTTTATTTAATAATGATCTTTTAATTCGCACTTCCTGCCCTATTCACTCCTATGCCGATGATTCCACTCTTCACTTCTCCACTCGCCTCCCAAAGCGTCCCTCTCAACAGTCACTCCATGATTCGTGTAGTACGGCTATGGAGCACCTGACCTCTGATCTTTCTGCTATCTCTGATTGGGACAGAGAAAAGCTTGTGGCTTTCAATGCCTCAAAAACTCAGTTCCTCCATCTATCTACTCGTCACAATCTTCCATACGACTATCCCCTTACCTTTAACAACACACAACTCAATCCTTCCTCTTCTCTTAACATTCTTGACGTTTCCATTTTTCTTCATCCCCGCTCAGTTGCTGTCTCTGTACAGGGGTCTTGTCCGTCCCTGTACGGAGTACGCTTCTCATGTGTGGGGTGGTTCAACCCACACAGCCATACTTGATCAGATGGAATCAAAACTTTTCGTCTTATGAATTCCCCGCCTCTTACTCACTGTCTTCAATCCCTCTCTGTTCACCACAGTGCTGCCTCACTCTCTCTTTACTATCGCTATTATGACGGACATTGCTCTTCTGAAGTCTCTACTGCATGCCTCCTCCTTTAAGGAGAGCACGCAGCAGCACCACAGTTTCGACACATTCTCATTTCTTTTCTGTGCAACTCTTTAAAGCAAGGGTTAATCGGTACTTTCAATCTTTCATCTACTCAACCGGTGAACTCTGGAACAATCTTCGTCATTCCATCTTCCCCTCTGTCTGTGTCCTCCAATCTTTCAAACGGAGAGTGTCTAGGCATCTCGAAAAACACCTGGACCTTGATTTTGTCTCTTCTTCTATAGGGGGGGATCGCTTTTGCGGGCATTCGTCCTTGGCCCCTCCTTCCTGCATTAAAAAAATTAAAGGAACTAGAGACGAGATAAAGCACAGAAACGTTTTGGTCTTTCGATAAAAATTCGTCTTTTTTACTATTTTTTAAGCGTTCTTTTTCTTTCTAGTTCTTATTAGTTTTTAATATTGGAACTTATTCACTTCTCTTGCGATCGATCAACAGGGTGTTTTTTTATGGAGAACTATGAAAGCTGTTATTTAGGGTTCTCGAATAAAAAAAAATAACCCTGTATTTATAAATATTTCACCCATTAGTTAAGTGTAAATGCGAAAATTATTTAAAACTAAATTTAGTTTGTTCACATTGAAAGACCTTTTAAAAATCACTTAATTTGAACTTCCTAATAACCATCCATAATATTTTTATTTGCAATTAATCTACGTTAATTTTTATTATTTTTTAAACAATAACTAAAAAGGTTTACATTGTCACAAATAATTATATATATATATATATATATATACCATTTAGTTTTAACAAGACCAGTAAATATTTAAAGGTAGTAAATAACTTAGTTAAATGTTAGGTGTTTTTTCCGTAGAATTTTACGTGAACAAAGGATGCGTTTGAATAATAATAATAATAATAATTATTATTATTATTATTGGTAGTAGTAGTAGTAATTGCTTACGTAGTGAAAAATAGTCCAAATGCATGAACGATAAATATAACAGTTACTGCCCACTCAAATGTCATTCCCATTCCCATTCTTGGTCCGCAAATGAAAATGCACAAAGTGAAAATTCCACATTTGAAAAAAGTGTTAGTCCATTCCTATTCACGGAAAAGGCGTCAAATAGGAATGACTAATATTTCCTAACCTAACTTACTTTAACCTCACCCGTTATTTTAAGTTAGGTTAAATTAAGTTAGGTTAGGAAATATTAGCCATTCCCATTTGACGCCTTTACCGCGAGTGGGAACTGTTTCTCAAATCAAGAAATTCTTTCTTCAGATGTGGATTTTTCACTTTGCGCATTTTCATTCGCGACCTGTGGATGAGAATGGGAATGAGTTTTCAGTGCACATTAACCAAACATAAAATCGTGTTGTCATGAGCTTCACTTCATTTCGCGAAGGAATAAAGCTAAAGTCGAGGTTGATTTATATAAAAATATACGATAAAGACTGATTAGTATAAAAAGAATAAAGTTAAATAAGTAAAGAGGAAGTTAAAAATTCATATTGTATAAGGAATCGAAAGTTACTGTATCCAAACCAATAAAGAAGAGTCCAGTGGAAGGAGAACTTTTATTTCTCCAACGAGATCTACACTGTACAGTAAAGAGTGAAGTTAGTAAAGTCTTTAATTGAAAGTACCTCAATGGTCATTTTGTAACTTTAACGTTCCAAGTAATAAAAGATTCCTAGCATTGTCCGTAAAGGTTCCTTTTCTGCTATAGCTTTTTGGTATATAGATAGTGTAAAGTTAGAAAGCCAGTAAGTTCCAGGTTAGTGTCTATGCGGTCCCCAATTGGAACCTAATTCTTAGAGGAACCTTTCCTTAACCTATTTTGACACGTAAATACAGATGCCATAGGAAACTAATGCTTAGTGTACCAAGTTGCATAGAGTCCCAAATGACACATTATTATTATTATTATTATTAGTAGTAGTAGTAGTAGTAGTAGTAGTAGTATGACATGATAGTCAATTTGTGTACTTTTATGAAACTCTATAAAAGAAAAATTACATGAGTGGAGCAATCAAATATTTTAAAATCTACCGAACGCTGACAGCACTGAACGTTTAATTTTGTATGCTTGAATTAACTATCGGAATTGGTTGTCTAATAGTAACTTCGTTCTTTGGTTGTTCTAACGAAGTACTTTCTTCTATGTATTTCGTGTATGACTGAAGCTATCATGTTTCTCTTAAGACTCTTTTGAAGCACAAACTCTCGTTTATTTTTATTATCTCAGAACCGTTTTTTATGGTCTTCCTGAAACTTGAGCGGACTCTTAAGTATTTACGGAAGCCATAAAAATTAATTTATGGATTGGCGTATAGATAAAATGTATTAAGATTATTGAAATACATAGTGAAACTACAGTCAGTTAGGTAATATTATTATCATTAATAGAGAACGAATCTTATGACAACTAAGTTATAACACTGAATTAACACTTACAAGTAATAATTAGAAATACACTAATAAATACGGTATTAATTTTCGTGTCCATACAACATGAGTATTCAATGATGTAATCTCGAAAATATTTGCAGACAGGATAATGTGCATATACGTCACCGCAGAGACACAATGAGATTCCGACCTATGGAACAGTCTCATAAAAATTACTTCCGCCATTTTCTGGATGATCAATATACATGCACCCAAAAATTTTATTTAATCAAAAACTTTGTTTGGACTTTAGACGAACAAAGTACTATGTTCAAAATTATGAGGCTCAGTTTTGTTAAAATTGAACTAAATATGTTACTTAAAAATAAATTTGGTTTTGATTAAATACATATTAAGCGTGTATTTACGTCCTTCGAATAGCTCCAATTTATCCGTTGAACGCTTTTTAATTTGTTTGAGAGGGGAACCATTTCATTTGTGAGCGAGTAATTCTTCGTCAGAATGGAAGAAACTTCGTGACCTTACCTCCGTCTCTCGTCAACGTTATCTTACGCCAACACGTAGTAGATTTATTTTAACGGCTACACGATTGTCGCCGATAACGTTCTGTTTTACCGCATTCAGCCGCTCTCTGGCCTCTCCCTCGCTATTCTCTTTTCCTTTGGCTTATTTTGCTTACTGTAATCACACTCGATCTCACCTCTTCTTTCCCCAGATCTCTCCTTACTTTCGACTCTGCGTCCTTGCTTCCTCTTCCGTCTCTTGTCGCGGTATTTCGCTATCGCGGCTCGAATTTATTTTCTATGCTAATACCTTTTTTGTATTTTTTACTTTCTCGCCTTGGCTTCTTTACGATAAACCGTCTCCGTAACTTCATCTCCTTCATTTTCCACATCCGTATTTCTTCCGTTTTTCTTCCTTCTAACATTTTCCTATATATCCGTCTACCTCTCAATCACGGGTATAGTCGATCTCACGCGCTTTATCCGTGTAATCTTTTCTCGTAGTTTCATTTAGCGTCTCGTTTCTTTCTTCTTCATATTCTTTCTTTCTGTTCAACTTCCACGTTTTGACGTTCATTAATTATCTTCCGCTTTCCTTTCTTTGTGTTTTAAGGTCAGTTCATGTTTTTAATAAATTCCCGTCCAACCCTTTTTATCGTTGCTTTGGTCCGAGTTTCGCCGTCTTCAAGATCGTAGAGTTCAGAGATTGACCAAACTGATATTATTCTGAATATAATAATTCTAGTATTTGCATCTGTAAAGTTATATATATATATATATATATGTGTGTGTGTGTATATATCTTTGACAATGACGCTGCGAACTGCTCGTACCCTGAATTGGTGCAAGAAGTAGGTCGTGGCTATTGTCGCAACATCACTTCCCTTAGATCAGTGGTTTCCAACCTTTTTTAGGCTAACGACCCCTTATGTCCATCAGTATTTACTGGTGCCGCTTCATAAAGATAATAATATAAGAGGATAAGTGATAAGTGACTTATTAACAGAAGGTAACAATTTTACATTTTTCTAGCACCCCCCTAAGATTCTCAAACGCCCAGTAGGGGCCGGTGGCGCCCACATTGGAAACCACTGCCTCAAACCAACGAAGTTAAGCGAAATTGGATCTGGGTAATGAATAATGGGTGCCTGTCCTCCGCGTCCAGATGATGTAGCTACCCGTGGTCGGATCCCGAGTAAATCTGCAGGTCTCCTCCGTCATTTCCCTTTACTTTTACGAAGGAAATTAAAATACCCTCAGAACACACACACATCCTGAATGGGTATATGATCAGATCGGTGCTTTGTATAAAACATTGAAACTTTTCTTTACTCTTAAACCTAATGTAATTTAACCTATATGTCTTAAACGTTGATCATATATATATATATATAGTGTGTATATATATATATATATATATATACACACACACACACACACATATATATATATATATATATATATATATATATATATATATATATATATATATATATACAGTGTGTGTATATATATATACGCTTTGAACATACAACGTAGCACCTTGATCATTCTCAAGAGTCTTGAAACAGGATTCTTTGGTGTTGGTCTGATGAGAAAAATCGAACTTTTCAGTTATAATCAAAAGATGTTTGTTTGGAGG
Source organism: Bathynomus jamesi (assembly GCA_023014485.1). NCBI lineage: Eukaryota > Metazoa > Arthropoda > Malacostraca > Isopoda > Cirolanidae > Bathynomus > Bathynomus jamesi. The sequence goes on along the minus strand of JAJOZX010000765.1, from coordinate 967,561 downwards.
AGAAAGAACAAGGTACTTCATCGTAAAAAAAAACATTCCGACGATGAACCACGGTATAGCCGTCCGATCATACTTTCGGTCTGTGTCATCTGCAGGTACGGTCAGTTTGGTGTGAAATGATGCACCAATGAATTCATTAAAGTATCAGTAGATTTTGGATGAAAAATTGCCTTCAATGAACATACTGAAAATTGGACGTCGACGGATATTCCAACGCGATAATGATCCGAAACATACATCCAAAGGTATGGTAAAATAGTTGGAACAGACATAAATAAAAGTTTGGAATGGTCTTCATAGTCCCCGGATGGTTCATGCAAGGAATCGGAAGAATTTTACCGAAATGGAGGCATTTTGTCAAGAACAATGGTCATGGCTACTGAAGTAACGAAACCAAATGTGGCTCAACGATATATGTAGGAAGTCTTTGCTTGAAGTAATCACAGCAAACGGAGGTTCTATAAGTTATTCATTTGGAAAGTGCCTAAACTTTTGTGTTTACTCTTCAGAAATGAACATAATTTTCCGTTTTTATACGTTTTCGATTTCCCTACATTCATTATTTTTTATAAATACATGGGCATACACTTCTCTCGATGCATTGCAATTTAAACATTTTCAAGAATTTAAGACTACAACGCACTCATTCATCAAATTTCCATTTTAAAACAACATTAATTAACTAAAGTTCTCTATAGCTCTTTCCTAAACATTAAAGTTTTCTGTTATTTTATTTTAGAGTAAACTGCGGAAAACTTGGAATTAATTACCTGAAAAAATCCTTAATTGAAGTTAATTAAGGCAAGAAATGCTTGTGGAGAGGACATTTTGACATGTTTATTGCCCAACGAATCCTGACCAGAATCTAAAGCTGGATTTAAAAATACTGTATAGGTATATTATACAAGAGTTTTGGTTTACAACACAAACGCTCTCTCTCTCTCTCTCTCTCTCTCTCTCTCTCTCTCTCTCTCTCTCTCTCTCTCTCTCTCTCTCTCTCTCATCTGCAGGGGGTATAAAGGTTATGCACATTCCTTCTGGGTGTTGTAAACTTTATACTTGGGGTGTAACAGCCCTCTGGTCCCGAGTCGTAGGATTCTAGAGAAATTGGCTGCCTGTTCCTTTAGGTTCTCTCTTTCGGGAGGCGGGTGAAGTCTATTGTACAATCCTGTCCCGTGGGTTACTAGGACCCCATCCCATCCCTACTCTGTCCTTTTAGCTTAGGTTAAGGATGCTCTCCTCTGACTGAGAAAAAAAAAAAAACTTTTAGTATTAAGTCTTTTTCTCTTCGTTTACTATTAGGACCCTACTGCTACCTCATGCGTGGGAAGAGAGGCTTTGGAACCACTATAAATAACACTATTTAACGCTCGTAGGTCGTGAGAGACTGGGATAGAGGGGTCCCAGGTGTAAGGGCGCGATGAATGGAGTGTGGCTAGTGCCCCGTTAAGCCCATTCCAAACGCGTAATGGCCTGACCAGCCCCCTGCGGCAGTTCTTTGGTGACCAATTGATGGTGCTTGGCTGTACTGCTCTTAGGTGAGAGAGCTTTACTGCCCAGCTGGCTGCCAGGCCAGCGTAAACTCTCGGGCGTAGCCTCTGGGTCTGGTGGGATATCCCTTGAACACTGGATTCTAAGATTCTGGCCGCTTGTGAGTGACTAGTAAGACTTACTAAGGGGGCTGCATCTCGCTGTCGCTCCTGGCGGGAAATCCGTGACGCCTGCGTCGCGAGTGTTTGTCAGTTGGTAGCTGCGACACGTTTGGGACTTTCCGGCCCTGGGGAGACCCTTGGTAGGTGCGGCAGCAGCGAGAGGTGTAGTCTTCTGGATGGGATGAACATCACTTGCAAATAGGTGGATGCGTCTACGCGCGGGAAGAATTCCCCCGCCTCCTTTTTTATATACTGGTCAGAACGTTTTTGATAGTTTTCATTGCTAGAACGCTTTATCTTATTCAGAGTTCGAAAAAAAAAAGTTACAATGACTGGACCGCAGAAACTGAAGGCTGAATGCGCGAGGTGTGAAGTAAACCAGTGGGTGACGAACTTCAAAAAAACCTGCTTCGAGAAGATCAACCACTCCAGCATGTGCCGCTTTTGAGAACTCATGCAGTTTTAGGAGAAGCTAGAGGAGAGGGTCCGGCGGCTCGAGTCGTCCAGACCGGCTGTTGGAGGTGCTGCGGTCACTGACGCGGCTGCGCCCTCCACCCCGGAGCTCATTGATAAGATAGCTGCCCTGGAAAGACGGTCCAGCGATGGATTGGACAGAGCTCGGCACCGCGGAGAAAGGGTAGAAGTGCAACCGGGGACCAGGGTACAAAATCAGTGTCAGGAATCGCCAGCGACCCACATGGAATGCACGGAACCGCGGCGCAAGGTGGAGGGCGTAAAGAAGGGGCCGCTAGAGAAGGGTGGGAAGGGGCCGATAAAGAAAAAGGGTGGGAAGGGGCCTACTGATGGCCCAAAGAAACCGAAGGATGTACCTGCCGGTCGGGGTTGGTCGGGTGGTGTAAGTGCGTCTATGGGTGGCGACGGGTATCGAAAGGTCTCGGGAAAGAAGGCTGCGAAGCCGAAGCCTGAGACCCTAGTTTACCTCTGTCAGGACCTCCAACCGCTTTAGTCTCCTGTGCTCGGAGGAGGAAGACACGGTTTGGATTGGGGACTCACAGATCAGCGGCCAGGAGAAGTACTTTGCTTCTGCAAACCGGGACGGGATGAAGGTAAGGTGTTTACCTGGGCGGGAACGGCGCACTTAAGGAAGGAGGTAGAGAAGCTGCGCGTGGCTAGTCGGAGGACTGCGATCGTTGTCCACGCTAGTGGGAACGACCTGTTCCTCAAAGGCGATAGGGTAGGTCTTACAGAAGGGATCATCACCGAGATCATTTCTCTTGCGGATGATAAAACTGAAGACAGACAGGGGAATGTTGATGGGTATTTTACCGCGGATGAATGCCTGTGACCACGCGCTCAATAAAGTCATTGGCATCAACCAGAGGGTGCAAGACTTGTGCGTCCCGCTGGCGTGAGGTTTATTGACTCCTTCGACGCATTTTAGGGTAGGTGGGACCTTTACCAGAGGGATGGTGTCCACCTCAATGACAAGGGTAAAGGTGTGCTCGGCACGCTGCTCGACCGGCACCTATACAGAATGGCGAGGTCGAGCCCGGAGAGAGATGACGGGCCCCCACCGGGGAGAGATGATGTTGAGCCGGTGGCGGACGTACCTTCAACTGAAGGGTGCGTCCAGGTACAGGTGGGTGACCCTCCTTCCCCATTGGAGGGGGCTGAGGCTCCTGGAAGTTGCCCGCTCGTTGGTGAGGGGCTTTTCAACTCCCGACAGCCCTGGCTATTCGGGAAACGGGTCGTGCTAGGGGGCGGTCAGAATAGGGAAGGCTTCCTCCGTGCAATGCTTTTTAATGCTAGGTCGATTAGGATTAAGTTTTGCGAGCTACGAGCGCTCTTAGCATCAGAATACCAGGGTATCGTTGCTATCACGGAGTCCTGGATTGATACTGATCGTAGGGACTACGTTGGGGAGTTCGAAATTCCCGGATATAGAATGTTTCGCAAAGACCGCACCCGTGGGGAGGGGAGAGGGGTACTAATATACGTGAGGGACACGTTGAGTCCGGTTGACTGCCAGTTCCGATCGGAACGGGAGCTGCTTGGCGTCGATCTGAACGTTGGAGGGACGAACTATAGGTTGATCTTGGTGTACAGACCTCCGCATCGCCTCCTCGAGGAGGATACAGCCCTGTACACCGAACTCCGTAGCCTGCTAGGGGATAGGGTGTGTGTAGTTTTAGGAGACTTCGACTGTCGCGGCGTAAAGTGGGAAGACAGGACTGCTGATGCTGAAGGGAGGAGGCTAGTTGACTTTGCTGATGAGAACTTACTCACTCAGTGGGTCAATGAGCCTACACGAGGGGAAAGCGTTCTAGACTTAGTATTCACGACCCAAGACAACCTCGTCACTGGCCTCACCGTTGACGAATCGTTGGGTGGGAGTGATCACGGTCTGATTAGGTTCCATGTTTGCGTCCATCGGGTGAAGCGTAGTAACTCGAGAGGCAGTAAGCTCGATCTACAGGCGGGCGGACTTTGTTATCCTCCGGGAGAGCGTAGGTGAGATGGGGTTAGAGATCGGCGGCGATGTTGAGGGAGTGTGGAGTGCATTCCGGGACCAGTTTATGGTGCTGCAGTCTGCTGCGTACCCTCAAAACCGGTCACCCCTGCTTCAACGCAGCCTAAGTGGTTCAGTCGTGACATCGCTTCGGCTATTCGAAATAGGAAAGCCGCGTATAGGAGGGCGAAGGCCAACCGTTCCCATAAGAACACTGAGGCGTATGTCCGCCTTTGTAGGGAAGTGAAGGCGAAGGTTAGGCTAGCCAAACGTAATGAAGAACTACGGGTGGCAAGCCTCTGCAAGGGGAACCCTAAGGAGTTCTTCAGTTATGTTAATAGTAGAAAGCCCATTAGAAGCATAAAGGACCGAAGCGGCGTACTGCTGACCTCCGACGCGGACATCGCTAATGTGCTGAATGAGTACTTTGCAGGAGTGTTCACCAGGGAGGACACCCGCGTCATCCCCGAGCCAGGCGTCAGGCACGAAGGTGCTGGCCTGAATAGTGTTCGGTGTACCGCGTCAGTCGTTGCCGATAGAATAGACAAACTAAGCGCGTTTAAGGCTCCTGGGCCAGACAAGTTCCTCCCCAGAGTGTTGCGGGAGGTGCGCGACCAGGTGGCTCCCCACCTGGCTACAGTCTTTAACAAATCGTTGGAGACGGGCCAGGTGCCTGGTGACTGGAAGGAAGCCAATATGACCCCTTTCTTTAAGAAAGGTGATCACGAAAGTCCAGGGAACTATCGTCCTATTAGTCTCACTTCAGTTGTAGGTAAATTATTAGAGGGGATAATAGCGGATAGGATCGTTGACCATTTGGATTCCTACAAGCGGCTTGGGGACTCCCAACATGGGTTTAGACGGCATCGGTCGTGTCTCACCAACTTGTTCGATATTTTCCACGTCATGTTGAGTGAGTATGATAAGAGTAGGGCGATTGATATATGATACTTTATCTCGACTTTCAGAAAGCCTTTGATAAGGTACCTCACCGGCGGCTCATGGCGAAAGTGCGCGCGCTCGGTATCGGTGGGGAAGTAGGTAGGTGGATTGAAAACTCGCTGAAGAATAGGCGGCAGAGGGTTGTAATTAAAGGGGTTAGTTCGGGTTGGGCCTCGGTCACTAGTGGGGTTCCTGAGGGTTCCGTTTTGGGGCCACTGTTGTTTATCATTTACATAAATGGGTGCTATGAAAATTCGGTCTCAGAAAATTTGGTCTCAGAAAAGTCGGTCTCAGAAAATTTGGTCTTTAAAATAACTAAAAAATATGTACTAATAACTAAAAAATATGTACTAAAAATTGGTATAGTTTATTAATGAACTACAAATATGTACTACAAATTTATAAGATTTATTTAGTAACGAAATTAACTGAAAACATCTACTAAAAATTGATCAGGTTTATTAAGTATTAGGACAAATTCAAATATGAAAATTCGGTCGTAGGGAAATAAAAATATGTACTAAAAATTGGTATAGTTTATTAATAAACTACAAATATGTACTACAAATTTATAAGATTTATTTAGTAACGAAATTAACTTAAAATATGAGCTAAAATTGCTAAGGTTTATTAAATATTAGGAAGAATTAAAAATTTGGTCTTAAACACAGAAACTAACGAAAATATCACAACTTAACCTAACCAATCATCAAGGGCATTCAGTTGACCTAACCGGGCATTCAGTTGACCTAACCTGGCATTCAATTAACCTAACAGGTTAATAGTGGTTATTTCACCTAAATATCTTCTGATCTTTTCGTATTAGGCACTCACTGTCACGTATTAGGCACTCACTGATGTATACTGAACATAACGAGTAAACTTTTCTTTTTATTTTCAATCGTTGGGCAGTGGTTGGTTGGTGGCTGGTTTTAAACCAAGACCGAATTTTCTGAGACCGAATTTTCTGAGACCGAATTTTCTGGCCACCACATAAATGATATCGACGGTAGCATCGTCAGTCGGATCGCCAAATTCGCTGATGACACGAAGCTTGGGGACAATGTTGGGACGCTCGAAGCGATCGAGCAACTGCGTGCGGACCTCGGTAGGATAGGAGTGTGGTCCGAAAAATGGCAAATGCCGTTTAACTTGGGTAAATGCAAGGTGATGCACATTGGCTACGCCAATCCCAAGTCGGAATACTCCATGTTAGGGAGTAATATCGAGGCCATTGATTTGGAAAAGGACTTGGGTGTGCTAATTAGCAGCGACCTTAAGTTTACGAAATAGTGCGTAGAGGTCGAAAAGAAAGCCCAGAAGCTGTTGGGTTATATCAGGAGGCAATTTCAGTTTCGGAACAAGGAGATTGTGTTCACTCTGTACAATTCCCTGGTTCTGCCGCACCTGGAGTATGCTGTGCAGTTCTGGTCGCCCACCCTCAGGAAAGATATTGAGAGGCTGGAGCGAGTGCAGGCGAGGGCCACAAAGTTAATCCCTTCCGTTAGGCATATGGGCTACAATCGACGCTTACGCGCCCTGAACTTGTTTTCGCTGGAAACTCGGAGGCTGCGCGGTCAACTCATCGAGGTTTTCAAGCTCTTACGCGGGTTCAACGATGTCGATTTTAGAAGCATGTTTAGTTTAAATTATAACCCAACTCGCAACAATGGTTGGAAGTTGGATTTGAAACGGTTTAGGACTAGTGTGTATGGGAATTACTTTACCTATAAGATCTGTGACACGTGGAACAGGTTGCCTTCAGAAGTTGTGAACAGTTGCTCTGTGGATCAGTTCAAGAAAAGGTTAGACCAAATCTTGCTCACTATTTGAGTGTGTAGAAAATTTTCCGTGGCACCCGTTGCCATTGGTACCTCCTCGGTATGGGCCGCAAGGCCTTTTGAGGTACTTCTTTTCCTCGTAACTCCTTGTAACTCTCTCTCTCTCTCTCTCTCTGTATAATCACTGAATATTTTAATTTTACAAGTTTTTAATCACCTTAGCCTATAATATTTATACGATGGTAATTAACTTAGCAATTACGAGTAATTAAATTTCTTTACTGACTGATGATTAAATTAAAGTCAATTTAATTAGATTATAATTTAGACACTTCTATGAAATACGATATTTTATCATTTAAGATTATATGGTGTACATTCTAAGTAAAAACAATATTAAATGTTGAACGCTGATATTTGAAATGCTTGTAGTTATAATGAGGAATTAATGTTTCACTTAAAACTGAAACCCTTCAATTCAGGTTGAAAGTTGGATGTTGAAATTTAGTGCTAAAGTTTTAAAGTTGAGTATTAAATGTAAAATGTATTTGAAGTAACCATGCTTGGAGTGTTAAAATGAATTTTTAATATTTGAGATTTAATTTTGGAACTGAATTAAAATAGTTCGATTTTGGATGTTGAGATATGGCTGCTGATTTTGTCCTTAATTTTTTATTTTGTTTGTTGATATTCAATTGTTCAGCGAAATGTGTAGTTCAGTTGTAAATATATTTAACGCTTAGGATCTCACGTTAACTTCATTCAGTTTGTACTTTTTTAACTTGCTACACGTAATTGCTTTACGTGCTTATTTCTTTCGTATTATAACTGTTGAACATGTTCATGAATATTAACTGGCCCTGCTTCTTTTTCAGTATGTTCGAGCTTACTAATCATGCAGAAAATCGACTTCAAACGCCTTTGCAAATGCCGCGTCATCGAGGGATACTTGCATATTCGAAATATTTCAGAGGTATTGTTATCAAAATCTAGATTTCGTTTAGATATTTGTACATTTATGGCTAAAATTAATTGAGAAAAGACTGTAGGAGTAAGGGTTTAGACAAACCATAGGACTTTTCTTCATTAAAGCAAGTAGACATATTTCCGATATTTACAGAGTCAAGTTTGAAGTTTATTGGAACACGCAAAGAGTAGCTTCATATATGAACATTTCCCCTATCCGTGTCAGAGACAAAAGTTTCTAACTCGTTGTATTTATGATGTACAGTGTAATACGGATAAAAGTTCGCCGAAAGAATAAAATTTAAAATTCAAAGATCCAAATAAAAATAATTGTATTGCAATAATAAACGAGATTTCACACACAAATTGCTGCTTAGTAGTTTTAAGTAATCTTCGAATTTTCATTCTTTTCGGCGAATTTCCTTCTGCAACTGTGCATTATTTCCTCAAATACAATTAATGAAAATGCGAAATTGCCTTCTATACTAAATAAACAAGTGAAATAAAAAAAAAATTAAAACGTGATTACGGGTTCTCTGTTCAATTACGTGCAAAAAATTCATATAAAATTTTTATTACGAGTTATCAACTCCGCATAAAATCAGTTAATTATGATCGCCACAATTAAACTAATTTATGCATTAAAAGCTTTGTTTGTAATTAACAACATAGTTCCGTTACTGATTGGTGCAAATACAAAATTAGTGTTGCAATCAGTTGACTTCAAAGTTCTATCAATTTGTGCAATATAATTTCGACAAAGTCACTGCTTCTTTCCAATGAATTGGAATGGTAAAATTTACAGAGTGAACATTAGGGAGAGTGAAAAATATATTTTTTTTTAATTTCAAAATGCTTGGGGTCGGGAAAGTTGCGTATTTATATGAAACGTACTGTGTGAAACTTTTGTAATCGTACGGCTATAATTCTAGTATAATTAAATTGTGCACACTGAACTCAAAGTTTTTAAAAATTGGCAAAATTACTAAAATTTCGCCAGTTTTTTAAATTAAATTACAAAATTACAAAAATTTCACACAAGTACGTGTCCAAAAAAACTGAAAATAAAAATGGCGAAATTTTAGTAATTTTGCCAATTTTAAAAAACTTTGAGTTCAGTGTGCACAATTTAATTATAGCCGTACGATTAAAAAAATTTCACACAGTACGTTTCGTATAAATACGCAACTTTCCCGACCCCAAGCATTTTGAAATTCAAAAAAAATATTTTTCACTCCATCCTAGTGAACATCTCGCATGAACAAATTTCATTATGTTTTTTCAGCTGAAAAATAACTGCATTTGTAAACTCGTAAGATAAAGAGGTATTATATTTTTAAGAAGATTTAAGAAGGCAAAGGTTCAGGGTACCCGCACCATCTGTTGTAAGAAACATCCACCAAGCGTCAACACGGATGACGCGGCGGAACTCACTTCCACAGTGTGCGGGGCCAATTTAATTCTCTCTCTCTCTCTCTACACACACACACACACACACACACACACATATATATATATATATATATATATATCTGACCGGCAATCGGAAGATCCTGGGTTCGATTCCCGGGCGGTCACCTCATTTTTCATTTGTTCGTTATTTCTCTTCCTCGTGTGCAGAACACTCCTCTATACTTACGTCGTTTCTATACATTAATATACTGCGTGGTCATTGCAGTTAAATGTACATATTCACGATTTGCGAGGGTGCCCTCTCAAGGCAGTGGTTTCTGCCCTATGTAGGAGAATTACGACTTCTGACTGATCGAGGCCCGTGGTGTAGTGGTAGCATATCTGACCGGCAATCGGAAGATCCTGGGTTCGATTCCCGGGCGGTCACCTCATTTTTCATTTGTTCGTTATTTCTCTTCCTCGTGTGCAGAACACCCCTCTATACTTACGTCGTTTCTATACATATATAGATTTTGCTAAAGCTTTCGATAAATGTGACCATGGTATAATAGGACATAAAATTAAAGACATGGGAATAACAGGCAAAGTGGGAAAATGGATCTACAACTTCCTTAGTGATCGTCTGCAGCTCGTCAAAATTCAAGGTATATCATCATCAGAATCGGAAGTACGCAGCTCAGTACCACAAGGGACAGTACTGGCCCCACTCCTGTTCATTATCATGCTAACAGACATAGACAGCGGAGTAAACAGCAATAGTATAGTAACATCCTTTGCAGACGATACAAAGATCAGCAGAAAAATCAGCGATGTACATGACGTGGAGGCATTGCAGAGGGACACGAACAAAATATACAAATGGTCAGAAGACAACAACATGTCATTCAACGCCGAGAAATTTCAACTCTTGAGATATGGTAGAAAAGAAGAACTTAAACAGACTGCATATTATGCTCCAGATAGACAGGAAATTCAGAGAAGCATGAAAGCGATTGATCTCGGGATAATAATGACAGATGATGCGAAATTCGAAACACAAAATCAGATAGCGATAAATAAAGCAAAAAGAGTCGCCGGACAGGTTCTAAGAACGTTCAAGAGAAGGGACAGGACAGTAATGATTCCCCTGCTAAAAACACTGATTATACAAAAACTTGAATACTGCTCAGTTTTGACGTCCCCATATAAAAAGGAAGAAACTAATAAACTAGAAGAAACGCAAAGGCATTTCACAGCCAAGATTGATGGCTGCAAAGAACTCAACTACTGGGAAAGACTACGTAAACTAAATCTGTATTCACTGGAAAGAAGAAGAGAGAGGTACATCATAATCTACATATGGAAAATGATCGAAAAACTGGTACCAAACCTAAAACTAAACCCAATTACCATTCAAACAACACTGGAAAATAGGAAAGGCAGAATGTGTAGTGTTCCCAAATTAAAAGCACGACAAGGGACCTCCTCAACCCTGAAGGAAAATAGCTTGGTTGTCAGGGGGCCAAGACTTTTCCACCAGCTTCCTAAGGACCTCAGAAACGTAACGGGGGTCAAAGTTGAAGTCTTCAAGAAAAGACTGGATGCCTGGCTCAGGACAGTACCAGATGAGCCGGGCGTGCCTGGCTATGTACGGTGGAGAGCGCAAGAAAGTAACTTGCTCCTCCACCAGGCCAGACCTAGAGGCGGGGCCACCAGCTTGACCTCCGTGTGAAGAGAGACCAACACACGAAACAACATAAGGTTCATAAGGTAAGGTATATAATATTAGGGTGGTCTTATTTTCGAATTTTAGATTTTGTTGAGGGACACCCCAGGAATGTGTTCAGATTAGTAAAAAAAATAACTGGAATTAAATTTTATTCAAATTTAGTGATATTTAGGGGTTACTACCAGAGATTGAAAATAACAATTTAACTATTTTGTTGTCCATCTTCATGGGTCCATCTTCAGGTCCACAAATTCAAATCTTCAAGCGTTTTGCAGAAAAGTACTCATTCATAAACAAAAAAAAATACAAAACAGCATTAAATGATGAATTCACGGCTGCTGCCGTTCCTGATAGTCGAAACTCAATTACATTTCTCGGAAATATTCCACCTCGTGATATACACGTCAAGGCACCTGGTGCTCTACATCGTGCACGTGAGATGACGAAGCCTATTTATGTCATAAAGATGTGGATCTTTCGAGCCGAATTCAAGCTATTGGCAAGAGAAGAAAAGGATTAAGAGACAACTCGCTCTTTATCGATCGGCTGTACTTACGAGCGTGGTTCACAGCTCCTAGTGCTACATCTTCCCCGGCAAATGATTTAAATTTGTTGAAGAGACTAGATGAGTACAGAACAGAAAACCCTAATTTGGTTGATGCGGCATTGAAAAAAACTTGGTGGTCAACTGTGGTAATTCTCTAGAGAATTGGTTGCATTGGTAGGAATTTACCATCAGAAACAGACAAAACTGGTTCAAAAGCTAAAGGAAGAAAGTCAAGAACAAAGTCCGAAAAAAGCAGCAATAGCTGTCGAAAATATTCATGGAATGAATTTGGAAGATTTAGTCTCTGCACAAACTTCAACATCTTGGAAAGTTCTGGCTCATTTTTGACAGAAGATCCGGAGACGTGGCCCACCAACAAAGACTACCTTACATCAGAAGCAATTGTTCAAGCACTGAAAGTTGTAAACGACACCGCACAACGAGGGGTTGCTCTATAGTGGACCGGCAAAATTCAAAAATCGACTTTGAACGACGTTTTTTGTTAATAGCTGCCACCCATGCTAAATCAATGTATCTCTGGGTGAGGAATAAAATGCAGGTGGATGCCACTCTCGCTTTTGGCTTTGAAGGTCATTTTCGAGGTCAAACTGTGCAAAAAATTATATTTTCTAATTTTAATTAAAAAAAATATATTCTGAGCCAATTGGTTTCGCCAAATGTTTCATTTTGCCACACTTAGTGATAAAGAAGTACTATGATGACACGCTTATTCCATCCGAATTACCAACTCAAGGTCAAATTCAAGTTAATGACGACCGAAATTATGCTAAAAATCTGTGATTTTTTATTTTAATTGGCGAAAAAAAACATTGAGCAAGTCTGTTTGTCAAAACAATTTATTTTAACATGATTAGTGCCTGATAAGTTTGATGGCATGAATTAAGTACTCACAGTAACAGAATTATCAGAACTAAATCATAAAGCAGTAAATATAGCCCCATAACTATACAGCTTACACACTAGTAACATCTACAAGTTCACGTTTCTTGATGAACAGCACTGAAATGCTGCACTGACAGTCACAATTGTGTGGATTGCAATCACTTAAGAACAGAGTTATTAGTTCCTTACAGCACATTCCAGCTTCTCTCGATTTCAACCCGGAAGAGAGACATATATCTACTGTCCAGCTGAGTTACAGCAACCGCTGTCGTCACAACCACAAGCTGTCGTACACTTCATCCTTTTCCTGAAGCAGTTGCATCTAGCTGTCTTGCACTTTTTCTTGCAACCACAAGCAGCAAGCTCCAGGCAGGCTTCAGGGATTGGAGGAAGTCTTGTCCACACTGGTAGGAGGCTCCCATCTTCCAACTTCCAGGCTGAAGTGTCCACCGGATTTTCAACATCGTGCTCTTTGTCAGCCTGGAGCCATATTTTGGCCTGATAGTTTGCCCGCTTGGCGTGGAGCTCCAGGGCATCCTTTGTCGGTGAGAGCATTTCCAGACTTCTTGGCCTTTGCAAAAAGGTGAACTCTGGCGTCATCAACTGTGTGTTGTTCCGGGGTGCCATACAAATGAAACACAAACTTCTCAACATCTGCGATATCCCCATCTCGACCAATGGCGTGCAGCAGGAGTTGGTGATCACTGAACACCTTCCAACACTTCTTTTTTCCATGACCACTGAAGGACGAGACTGTGTCACACCCGGTCAAAGCGTGGAAGCTGACCAGGTTGTCCCTGACTGGGGGCGACAAACTCTTGAATACATTGTGCACGGGGTAGCATTTTCGGTTTTTGGCCGTTCCGTACAGCATCCACACTTCAGCGAGCTTGGTGCAAACGAAGTGAATCAGCAGCACCATTACATCAGTATCTCTGCACACTACCAGTATTCGTTCATAGCCCTGGGACGCTGCATCACATGAGTGAAGGATGAGCCTGGTGTCCGCCTTTTCATGGTTGCAATGCAGTGGAACGTCATGTCGCCTGGTTGACCGTACTTCATTGGCTTTAGAGAAGCCACCCCCTGTCACCAGTTGACATCTTTCTTGAAGATCTCTGCCCTTCTCAGTGATGACGTTAGACAGAAACAAGGCTAGGTCAGTCTTGTTTGTATCCAGGGCCATGAAGTTTTTCCACATTTCAGGCAGTGGAACTTGTGGGCCATCAATGACTTTCCGAATCGGTTTCTTCTTGCTTGCACGCTTTGTCCTGGTAACTGCTTTGATCGATCCTTCCCCTGCGTGCCGATCAAAGATGACATCAACTCTTGTTGTGTGTTCATTGAAATAACTCGTCACGGCCTTGAAGAACACTTCAGCATAGTCGCCGAATGTCCGACAGCCTCCAGGCTTGCCAAGAGTTTGGATGAGTGCATGGCCATCTATCATCACACAGGTCTTCAGATTAGAGGTTGGAACCTCTGAGTTTATGGTCTGCTGAGCCATCAGGATGTTCATCATCTCAGACTTCGATGTGGAATTCATCTCTCCTCCTGCCTTCGCCAGATTAAATGGGACTGGGGACAGTTCATGCTTCAAGACGTTGACCATCTCCACCATGCGACCTGCGGTCGCGGCAATCAGGAGCTGCTGTAGTAGTTTTCTGTTAGCTTTGATGGTCTTCTGCATGTTCTGTTTGGTGGAAACTATAGCTTTGCACACATCAGCGAAGGTTTTCGACCGATGTTTCTTCATCGTTTCATGGAAGCCTACTATCTGTTCAATCAGTCTCTCCTTCATGAAGCCGATTATATCCTGCTTTCCTCGATCCTGAGCTGTCAGCAGGTTCTCCACAACATCTGTGGGTGCAGTGTCTTTGGTTGCCAGTGAAACAAGTGGGATATTAGTGGCGGCATCTGTATCTCCTGCTTCACTCACGTGAACTCTGAAGACGTCAAACTGCTTCAACTGCTGAACTAGCTTCATGACATCATGAGCGTCACGCCTTGTGCGAGAAGGCAGACTGTCAACCCGAGTGAAGGTGGCTTTCCCGTCATCATCTTGAAGATTGAAGAGGTATCTTGTGTCTTGAGAGATGCGTGACCGCTCTGACCATGTGATGCAAAACCTGTCTCTTGCTTGGTCATTCTTTGTGATACCGATGATACCATTGTGCATCTTGCATGTGCGATTTATCCATTCGGTTGCCTGATCAGCTGGAACTTGGTTGAAGCGCTTCGCCGTCCTCTTGACGACAAAGTTCCCATTACAGTATTCTGCATGAACTTCTGGTGCTGACTTCTCAAGACATCTCATGTCAGCCAAGTAGATCGGCCCCCAACGTGCATAGTTTGTGTGGTCATAGATAGTTAGCCAAGGCAGCATTGCAGCAAAGGCTTCTATGTGAAGATTCCACATGCCATCTCTCTGAGCTCTGATAAAGGCCAGTAGGATCTCTACCATTTCCATGTAGGATGACCACAGCATGAAGTTGGGATTTTCAGAGTGCTGGTCATTGAATTCCTCCATGAGACTGTGGAACTTCTCATCTGCCAAAACGTCTGAGAAGTTGTCAACAGCATCGCGCATCTCATCTATGTCAGCTGTCTTTGAAAAGCGAAGCAACATTGAGGGCAAGCTGTTTGACGTTCTCATCTCCGTTGCCAATTGCAGCCAGCCATGACTCAAACATCTGCCACTTGATGCGCCACAATGCCTCATACGTCAGCTGGTGACCTCTCACAGCTCGGTAGTAGGTCTTGCCGTCCAACACTGTCTCAGTGGTGTTAGCCGCGTACACACCTGCCTCCGTCCATAAGTCATCAAGTCCCACACTTTCCATGTGTTGACCAATGGCTTTCAGAAAGTTGAAGCAGATATGGAGGCCTCCCATGAGCAAGACCACGTTGACAAATTTCGAGTTTGCCCAGACTAGTTCCTTACCCCTGCTGTACAGATGCTGATCAGCAATGATGATGGTGAACTTCAGGCTGACATACTCAGAAGTGGCCATGAAGCGATTGATAACGGTGGTCATGGTGTCCTTGTCATCTGCTGGGGCCTGCAGGATTGACAACACCTCAGCGGTCGTTACTGGTGAATCAGCAGTGCTGACAGATTGATTGAATGCTCCCCAGCTTGGAACGGACATCGCTTCATCATGGATGCGTGACACCACCCAGGCCAAGTCCTTGGCACGTGCCCGGTCCCTCTCAGATTCACGTGACAAGTCGTCTTTGTCAGTGTCGTAGCCAGGAGGAGATGGCCTCTTGCCAGATGGGAGGGTAGCCTGGTCCAGCCTTTGGAACTCCTGTAGGTCATCAGGTTTGATAGATTTCGATCTCTTGTGCTTGCCACCCTTTTGGCCATGACTGCTGTGGAGGGGGGGCCTCTCTGTCATACCATCAGTTGAGTGCTTGAGTGCTGTAGAAGGTGTTCTTCCCGTCTAAGGTTGACTCCAAGACATCTGTTGTCACAAAAGCAGTGAATCATTCTCTCTTTGACGATGGTGTCAGGGATGTAGACACATCCATTCTCAGCATACCTCTCCAGGATGTTCTGAGCGATGGTGGTGTCTATCCTTCTTACAGTGTCGATACCAGTAGTGTGATTTGTCGCGTGGAACAGATCTAAGAGTGCTTCTGAGCGGGTGGCTTGGTGCAGAGTAAGACCCAAGCCCACATGCTTTGGTGTCAACTTTCGTCGGTTGGAGACTGCATAGACTATGTCCTAGGCAATGCTACACAAACTCTGCTTCACTTCCTGGTCCTCTTCACTTCCCTCATCCACAGCATCCATTCCCCCAAAGAGCAATCGTAGAAACAGGTACAGACTGTCGGGTATGACGCGATCAACATGTTCCTGATCAAGACCTTGCCATGTCTCGGAGTGTCCAAGAGTTTCAAGAAGATCTTGTCGAACCTTCAGAGCCACGTGTACCATATCTTGGAATATGCTGCTAGTGGCACACATGCGGACATCAGCATCTTCAACTTCAGTAGACTCTGACTCAGAGGTGACAGGACCTTGTTCACAAGACTTAGCCAGTGCTTTGGAGATGATGAAATTTGAGCTCTCTCCAGGGTAAATCGGCAGCGGGCTCCTTAATAATGGACGTACATAGCTGGCGTTTGATCCAAGCAGCCTTTGAACATCTTCGTAGAACGTTGTTCTCCTGGAGTATTTAACGGTGATGCCGATGTCATTACATATACTCTCGTATCTGTCCCAGACGTCTCCCATGTGACCACGAGACAGGCCTACTGTCAAGTCTTTGCAGAGCTTCGTTATGCACTCATTTTCAAGCCCTTGCTGCTCCTCTGACACCACTTGTTTTCTAGTACATCTCTCAAATGTCACCAAACATGCCAGATGATAGCAGCCTTCAACTGCAATCACATCACTCACCGCTGACAATGGTATGCTCATGACAGGGTCGTGTTTGGCACGCTGGATCAAGTCATCTGACTTCTCCATTGTCTCCTCCCTGTGCAGTTTCTTTGTGGTCTTCTTTTGACAAAACATGCAGAGGGTCCAGTCAATCACTGGTGTTGAACATCTACGCTTTGGGGGAAAAGCCTGAGAGCCTGCACTTTTTGTGGTCGGCGATGCACCCATGGTCTGCTGCTGACTTCGCAGCCTTTTCTTCAGAGGTGAATAAAGAGTAGCATGATTTGTGCCACTTGAGTTCCAATGCATTGAAATCATCCTTGGAATGACTTTCCAGTGTTTGTAAAACATGAAGATAGTAGGATCTCCCAGGTTCTTTCTCTCATCGCCCACAGTCATATTTCTTGCTTTTCCTTCTGCTGTGCGCAGGTCACCAGCGCTGCTTTGGCAGAAGAAGCAACAATCCTCACTGACATCCTGACGTTTACTCTTGCGCTTGATGACAACTACAGGGTTCATTGCTGATGAGCTCCCTATCTGCAAAGACAAGTGGGAAAGGCAGTATGTAGTAGCCACAGATATACTTAAACAATTCGAAACATACCTATCCTTTAGCAGTATTATTATTATTATTTTACCAGCTGGCACTGTCTGCACTCCTTTAATTGCATATACCAAAACAATGTCTGGCCAGCCAGTGCATTGAAAATATTCAACATGTGAAAGTATGCTATTACTTGTACTATGGTAATAGTAGGCACATGCGCACCTCACCCAACATGCTAAATGTAATTTTAATGGAAATAAAGACATCCAGAGTCATAGTTGCATTCAATTAACATCCATAAAATCACAAAAGTATGCTTTATGTGCTAATGATACACCTTTAAACACGTTGTTATATAGAGCCACCACTGAAATGCAAAAATTCGGAATTTTTTTCAGAATTTGACATTTGTAACCTTGTATGAGACCTTCAAACCCAAAACTGAGAGTGGCATCCACCCACATTTTGTTTAGCATCCTCAATACTACTTATCTAAATTGGGTGCCTGCTATTAACAAAAAAAGCCGTTAAGGTTTTTTCTAGAGGACTTTTAAATTTTTGGCCGGCCCACTACTACATTCTTACAAGAAATGAGGAACAGAAGCAGTTCATCCTACAGGTGATAACGGAACACCGAAAAGTCTCCTAATGTCAAAAAATCAACACTATAAAAATCGTGAGGTTCAATACAATTAGTCATATAACCATAATATGTTTTTCTTTTGCAAACAAAATATTTTTTAAGTTGTTAAAGTGTTTCCTTTTAAAATACAGTATTTACTTTGTTTGACATGACATTTCATTTTCAAATTCCTTCGTACAGTCACTGAGAAAGTGTAATTAATGAATACTGAACATTACTGTAGAAACATGAATATCTGAAATGTTCATCCTTCGGTAGAGTTTCATATATATATATATATATATATATATATATATATATATATTATATGGTTACCCTAGTGGGAGGTTGTGAGATCAAGTCCGGGCGAGAACTAATTTTTTACTTTCTCAGTGAATTGTATTTCGTTTTCCGTGTAAAGCTGAAGGTCGAAGATCAGGAGAAAGATTTGTCCTTCGTCAGAATGAACAATTCAAGCATAAACAAAATAAACGCGTGTGCAAATCCTTTCCCGTCTGACCTATGTAAAAGGAATCACATTGTTTACACCCAATTTTATAGATAATGCCTGAATTATTGGTAGGGCTATTTTTTACTATGATATTTTTCACAATATTGTTATATCATAGTAAAAAATAGCCCTACCAATAATTCAGGCATTATCTATAAAATTGGGTGTAAACAATGTGATTCCTTTTACATAGGTCAGACGGGAAAGGATTTGCACACACGTATAAAACAGCATCAATATTGCGTTAGAACAGGACAGTTGTCCAGTGCTCTTTTTGTCCATTTGTCAGAGTTATCCCACTATATTGATTGGAATAATGCTTCAGTTTTATTTCATTCTAGCAACATTGTTAATAGAAATATTCTTGAGTCTGCCATTATCCAACTTTCAAATAACTTCAACATAATCAAAGGTCTTTTTCAACTCGATCCTGTTGTTTTGAATTCCTTCAAAACAAATTTAGATAAAAAGGGTAGGACGCTAAATCTTTGGTAAACTTGTACGCTACTTTATTAACTTTTAATCTTCATTTTATTTTTATATATATTGAAACTTGACTCTAAAAGGCAAAGTGTTAAAACCCGGATAGATTTCCAGTATAAATTTGTATTTTTAATTCATTTGATCTTGTGCTAAAAATCGATATTTTTCCTTACAAATCTGTATGCCTCTTTGTTAATCCTCTAATCTTTAATTTTTAATTTTTATTTTTACTTCTCCGTTTATTGCATATATATATATATATATATATATGTATGTGTGTAGATATGTATGTGTATATATATATATATATATATATATGTTTGTGTGTATGTATGTTATTTATTTATTTATTTTTTTTCTTTCTGTAACCTATATATAGGCCGTAACCTTTTATGTACTTCAGTGTTCCTGAGGATGTCATTAGACGAAAGCGCTTGAGCACCTTTTTGTGTTTCCTTTCCTTCGTGGTTTTATTCATCATAAATATTTTTCACGTGTTACTTTCGTGAAATAATTTTCATATATATATATATATATATATATATATATATATAGATAGATAGATAGATAGATAGACAGAGTGGCGCTCATAAGTATTTGTACGGAAAAATATTTCAGTTATATTCATCCTTAAATTTTGTACCATGCATAGGATAGTTATGAAAAGTTTACCGTTCGTTTGGAAAAATTTAACAAATAAAAAAGTAGTTTAACCCCAACACAATATAAAACATCAAAGAATTTGAGGAACACAAAAAAAAAGTTAAAAATTAAAACATTTTTGTACATTTATTTACAAAATTATTGAATACTATGTGTCCACCTGATGCACGAAGAATTAAATATTTTTATCAGTAGTTGACTGTTTATTGATTACAAACTATTGGCAATTCTGAATTCTACAATTTTCCTGTGAATCTTCATGGAAGACTGATGGCTGGACAAGCCGTGAGTAAGCAATGGATCGTCGTGGTAAAGAGCTGTTTACAGATCTTAAGAGATCTATTATTGCCGCACATGAGTCTGGAAAGAGATATAGGAAGAAGTAGTATCCCCGCAAAAATGTAGAGTGCAAATCAATTGGCTGCAACATGATCAATACTGAGGGGGGAGGGGGGTTAGCCACTCCAAGGGGGAGAGGGGGTATGCAACAAAGGGAAGGGGGTGAGACTCTCCAAGGGGGGTATGCATGAAGGGGGGAGAGGGCTAACCTAATTTGGAGGAGAGTGGGGGTTGAAGAGGGTCGGGGGATAGACTCTCCAAAGGGCGTAACCTAACCTAACAAGGGTAATAAAAAGGAAAGAGACGAGGAGAGAGAAGATAAGATGTTCTGGCTGGCATGTCTCGGCGAATAATGGAGTCTTCCATCCTGGGCGGCTTTATCATCACAGCCAGTTGGCTTAGAAGACGTATGGCGTATACGGCTGTCAGCCAGTTTCTTTAGAGGACACACACACTGTATCGTTTATATATATATATATATCCTTCAGTAATATTTTTTTGAAATACAACACAACAACATCGTTCTGTTTATTTAATATATATCGAAATATAAAATATGTATATACATTATACGCAAAACAATTGGATTTATTTAACACGTATAACACAAACAGTAGAGAAGAATTGTACTAAACTGAAAAACAGGAATAATTAATTAACATATAAATACCCATAAAAATAATGCAGCTAGTACAGAAGAATTCTATATACATTAGAATACATGTTTAACATATATATACGCATAAAAAATATACATATATATATATATATATCAAAAATAATACAGCTAGTACAGAAGAAATCTATATAAATCAGAATACACGTTTTATATATATATATATATATATATATATATATATATATATATATAAATGAACAATGAATAATTCCTGTATTCATATATTTTTATATTCATTCGTGAAATTCTTAGATCCATTCGTATGATTCTTATATATAAAGGGTGTTTCAGGAGGAAATATCAATACTTCGGGAGGTGATATATATAGGTATATATATATATATATATATATATATGTATATATATATATATATATGTATATATATATGTATATATATATATATATATATGTGTATATATATATATATATATATATATATATATATATATATACACATATATATATATAAAACGTGTATTCTGATTTATATACAGGGTGTCCCGTAAGTCTGGACCCATAGGGAAAAATAATAAAATTACAAAATAGTCCAAAAATTTATTACATAATCTGTTCAAAGTGTCCGCCGTTGTGTCGCACACATAGTTGAAGACGCAATCTCCACTGCGACAGCACTTTCTGAATCACAGTCGCAGAAATTTCTTGACACGCCTCCACAATGCGTGCTTTAAGGTGGAAAATGTTCTGAAGTTTGACCTCGTACACTTTGGCTTTCAAGTGGACCCACAAATAAAACTCCAGTGGAGTAAGATCATAATAAAAAAATAATAAAAATAATAATAAAAATAATAAAAAAATATATTATAAATAAATTTTTGGACTATTTTGTAATTTTATTATTTTTCCCTATGGGTCCAGACTTACGGGACACCCTGTAGATTTCTTCTGTACTAGCTGTATTATTTTTGATATATATATATATATGTATATTTTGAGAATACATATTTAATTTTTTTGTATACTATAATACAAAATAAAATTTAAATAAATTTAGTTATAATATTTAATATAATAAAACACAAACACCATAGTTATAATGAACACCATAGTTATAATATAATATAACACAAACCGTATTCAACCTACTGTCCACCTACTTTTGGTTCACCGTATATTATATATATATATATATATATATATATATGTATATATATATATATATATATATATATATATATATATATATATATATGTTAACCCTCCGTCTATGGCCGGGTTGGTTCGAAGTCGACGGGGGTTCTAGTTAGTGGCAGCAACGGATGGTGACTTGTAGTAGTTTTCTTCTATATTACTCTCCGAGTTCTTCTATAGTGGCTCGGAGGACTCTGATAGACTTACTAAAAATGCTGAAGGTTCCGGACTCTTCTTATAGCGTATCCGGAAAGTTTAATGACTAAGTTCTTCTGAAGAGAGCAAGGCTCGAAGGATAAGATAAAAACTATCTTTTACTGTAATTTACTGCTAAAATGTACAGGTAGTGCTCAGCCTCTGAATTAGCTTCTGAATGACAATGGAAGATTTTTACTGGGGTTTATATACCCAAAAACTGCTAACATCATTATTATTAAATGCTAAAAAGGCTGTATTATTTTTGCACAATATTCGAAAATAAAGTAAATTTTCAGCTGTGGTAAGGCTTGAACGAGTAAACAAAATATTTGAAGACGAAACCATATTTTTATCTTAAACCGCGACTTTTCAGATCTGATGTTATCATGATCTGCCAAGTTAACTAAAAGTGGAAATCGGACTATGCATCTTTACACTAAAATATGCATATGAGTAAAATTTTAAGGTTTAAGATGTACAATTTTAATGCCTAGGCAAGACATGATCTCATCTTTTATAACGAAAGAGAATGTATACAAAATATGAACATTGCAAAGCTTAAGCAGGATTCCTTATTAAGCGAAATCTAAAAAATTATTATGAGATTTTAAAAAACAACAGGTCACCAATTATTTGGCAAAGTAGAAAGCAAATCAAAAATTTTAGCCAAACTCACGTTGGGCGATTTTGGTCCTTATGTAAAAATGAATACACACACGTACATACATATGAGTGTAGGCATTATATAAAGTTAAATATATAAGAATATACAGGATTATATAAATACATGAACCATATAACACATGAATTTTTAAAATGGATACTTTTCTTAAAATGGATACAAGAACTATATAAATGAATACAAGAATTACATGAAGAATAAGATATATAGGAATATGGGAATTATTTATGGTTCATTTTTACAGGGCTCTTCCCTCTAGAATGATATTAATATAATAATGTAACATCCTAACTAATGCTAACTAGATGATAACTATGGGTTTTATAATACAGATTTATATATACAACATAAGTCGGGTGGTTAAGTCTAGTTCACGTGGTCTGGGTACGCACTCTTGGTCGTGCATAAATAGTTTCATGTTCCGTGTCACTTGGTTTTCTTTGTTCCCAGAATGATCTTTTCACCACAAATATACCGAGGATAATAGCACATACAATAATGATACTAACGGCAGATGTTGAGAAAATGGTTACCGGTTGTAGTATTTGTAAGAGGTTATTTTGGTTATCATCCGAAATTTTAAACCGGCTCAATTGATCATTCCATTCAGGGGCATGTAGTTCGGGTAGGATGGTTACAGGTTTTATGGAGAGATTTAAGATCTCTATGACGGGTTTAAATTTAATTTGCGACGGGAATGGGTATGAGTTATTAAGGGTAACCTTGTACGGGTTGTATATTTGGAGGGCTTTTGAACGCAAGGAGCAACCAATTGGTAGCCGAATAACCATAGGGATTGTGATGAGGGAATAATTCGATGGACACTCGAGAGTAGCGGCAGTCCTGTTCGAAAGAAACCCAGATGTCTGGTCCAATTCGTAGTTGGATGGTTTTAGGGGAATGAAATTTTTTAAATGAACATACGGGGCATGCCGGTCACGAATTAAGTCGATAAAGCAAGACCTAGTAGTTGGAAGAATAACTGGTTTGAGTGGAGGGCAGACGAGTTGTTTATTTGGTTGCGGGAATCGGCAATGCCGGACGTCGCTATCTGACATCATAGAATAAGCTGACAGATCTTTGGTGAGGAAAAGGTAAGGTGGTACGGTGGGTAAATACAATCGATAGACATTAGAGTTGTTTTGGTAGGGTGTTGGGAAAGGGTGAAATTTATATACGTCATAAGTGAGGACATCGAAAAATGGTATAATTATGAGGTATGTGTAGGGGCGTGGTCCATGTACAGTCCAGGTGTATTCTAGAAATTGGGGTAATTAGTGTGGTTGAGTGGGAATATGGGTGATAATTTTAATTGTGACTGGGCGGTGTGAATCAAGGACTGAAGTATTTCCCATGGTATTAGGGTGGAAAGAGTGATTTTTCCATGGGCTAGCTGGGTTGCACGCAAAACCTTGGAATGAATCGTAGTTATTCGTTGTAAGTATTTATCGATTAGGGTTACTTGTAGGTTCATTATCTCTATTAATTCTAGATATCTTTTGTGTTCTTTGTATTGAGCTAACATGGATTCAAGGTATGTGAATCTGTCCGAAAGGGAGTGGAGGAAGCGATTGTTTTCGTGTAATGACCTAATAGTTTGTTCTAACATGTGTCCATTATATTGTCGATTTCGCGCGAAGAGATTCAATTTAAGTTCAATTCTTTTAATATCTTCTTCGGTTGCTAATCCGAATAAACCTTTGAACAGTTTCCCTCCTATATCTATCAGTCCCCTTTTACTTCTTTGGTTAAAGTTTTCTGAATTTTTAGTTTCAGTTTGTATCCATGGTAAGGCTAATATTTCTGATAGGGCGCGTGCTGTAGTTTGAATATTTTCGAGGGTATTTTCTAACAGAACGCGACTAATCTGATCTTTTCCTTGGAAAGAATTCTGGACTTTACTTTCAAACGTTTTTAATTGGGTTTGTATCTGAAGGAGATTGATTTTAATTCTAGCAGGGGGTTGCAAATTTATATAAAGGTCTGCGTGCCCTTTCAAAAATTTACCTTCTGCAAGTTTTTCTATAACAACTCCGGTAGAAATTTTAATGCTAGGCTACAAGAGTAAATAATTTGGAAAATTATAAGGGGGACAATTTTATTCATTTCTACGCCTTAGGTTATACGGAGCTGGGGGTGGTTGTGTGGATACTTGTGTTTGTGGGCGAAGGGGTCGGCCTCGTTTTGGTGGCAATGGGGGTCGACCGTTGAGCTCGGATTCTGAGCGGGTTCGTTTCTTATGTGAAGGTTCTAGTTCACGTGGGTGATGCATTTGCGGGCGGTATGTAGGGTCCGTGCGTCGATCATCAATCGGTGAGGGTGGTGACAGAGGAGATGGTGGAGTTGGAGGAGATGGTGGAGTTCCACTGAGTGATCCTCTCGAAGGGGTTTCTCCATGGGTCCGATGGGACTCTTGGTTCTGGGGCCTCCTCTTGTTCAGAGATTGGCTCGAGTACTGGTGGTATTACGAGGTACCAATCTTCGTCATGGGTAGTGGTTCCCGCGGTGACCACTTCAGTTTTTTGATCCCTGCTCGATTTGTTAATACCTTGACCTTTTGAAGGATAGGCGGCTCGAACGCCTGGCAGCTGTTTTTGGGGAAGGTGTTGTTCGGAAGCTATCTTCAAATTGTCAGCGTGAATGATCTTTAGTTTGGAATGATCCCGGAGGTCGAGGATTTCATAACGATTTTTTCCGAGGTTTTTCATAATCCTATATGGGCCATCCCATTTTGGGTATAATTTGCGATGAGCACCTGGCGGTTTCACGCTCTTCAGATAACATCGCATACCGACGATTATAGTCCGTTGACGGGGATGACGCCTATGTTGCTCTTGCTCCATCTGTTGGTTTCGTTGGTCGAGGGCATAGCGGATTATGTCAAAAATCTTGAAAGATCGTTCAGCTAGTTGCTGATTTGCTTCTGCCATTTCGGAAGATGTTAGAACTGCCGGGTCGGTTTGGTCGGGCAAATCAAAAGGTAGACGCTTGTCGTAGTGATAGAGGACGAAATGAGGGGTGTCCCCGATGGACACATTATAGCCATTGTTGATGGCTGTTTGTACCATGGGAAGGGAATCATCCCATGTACGGGAGGATGCATCGACAACGTGGCGCAGGGCTTCAAGATCTTTCGATTGTGCCTTTCCACTAAGCCGTTTGCCTGCGGATGGTATGCCACAATGTGTGTATTTTTAATTTTACACATGTTACAGAGTGACTCGAACAGTTTGGAAGTGAAACTAAGGCGTTATCCGAGATTAGGATGGAAGGAGTAGTATGATTTGGATGACGCGTTCCACTAGGGCTCTTGCCACAGTTTCCGAGGTCTGGTCTGGAATGGCGGCTACTTCGCTGTAACGCGAGAAGTGGTCCGTAAACACAATGATGTACTGATTTCCCTTTGATGTTTTGGGAAATGGTCCCAGTATATCCATTCCAGTTCTTTGCCAGGGCCTTTGGCATACTGGATATTTATGCATCGGAGCTGTGGATGGTACGTTGCCCTTATGCTTTAAACACGACGGACATTCGGCGATGTATTCTTGTACCTTTCTGTTCATCTCGGGAAAGTGGTATCGCTCCAAAAGACTCTTGATGGTGCGATCCGGCCCCATGTGTCCATACAAAGGTGAGTCGTGACAAAGTCCAATGGCTATATCGACGAGATCCTTTGGTATCTCCACGAGGTCGTTTCCATCTTCGTTCCTGAAATGTACGAGCCCATCTTTGAGGTTGTACTGTTCTTTTACCTTCGATGGTTCCTTTTGTTCCAGGCGCGCCCGAAGGTTTTGGGTGTGTTGGTCCTGTTGTTGGGAGTATTGCAGACACTCGTAGTCGAACACAGGAAGAATTCCTATTTTATTCACTTGGGCGTCGGGCTTGAGTCTCGACAATCCGTCTGGAATAACTTGCAGTTTTCCCGGTTTGTATACGATTTTTGCTGCAAAGTCCTGAATCAACAGAGCCCATCTACTCAATCGTCCTTCAAGTAGCTTGTCCTTGAAGAGGTACGTGAGTGGCTTATGATCAGTCTTGATGGTTACATCGTAGCCATAGACGATATTTCGGAATTTTTTCAAAGCCCAATATACCGCTAGGGCCTCTCGGTCCGTAGTGGAATAATTCCGTTGAGGTGCAGAGAGAAGTTGACTGGCATAAGCAATGGGTAATTCCACACCGTCTACGTCCTGTAACAGGACGGCTCCTAGTCCATAGGAGGAAGCATCTGTGGCTATGATGAAGGGTCTTGTGTAATCAGGATATTGTAAAATGGGATGACAGGTTAGTTTATTAATTAAAGTTTCAAAGGCATGTTGGTGATCGGATTCCCAGTTAAATTTCGAATTTTTCTGGAACAAATTAGTAATGGGTTTAGCAATATTTGAAAATTGGGGGATAAAGTTCCGATAGAATCCGACAAAACCAATAAATGCACGGGCGTCGTCGATGGTTTTGGGTACAGGGTACCTTTCCAGGGCTTCGAGTTTGGCTGGATCAGGTTTAATTCCTGTGGACGAGAGTAGGAATCCTAGGTATACCAGGGATTCTTGTAAAAAATTGCACTTTGCAAGCTTCAGTTTAAGGTGTGCTTTTCTCAAGTGTGATAGCACATTCTGAAGGCGTTGAAAGTGTTTTTATGTCCGAACTGTAGACGATAATATCGTCAAGATAAACGAGAGCTTCGACACCTAATAGGTCGGAAAGGACTATATTCATCAACCTAGAGAAATTAGCAGGCCCATTTCGGACTCCGAAAGGTAAAACCTGGAATTCGTAATGGCCTCGGTTAGTGGAGAAAGCAGTCAATGCCCGAGATTCGGGACTGACCTCCATTTGCCAATAACCCGATGCTAAATCGAGGGATGAAAAAAGTTCGCTTTCCCTACGTTCAGAATTGTTTCCTGCATGTTTGGAATCGGGAAACGGTCTGGGATGGTAATGTTGTTCAGGCGTCTAAAATCTATACAAGGGCGAGATGTTCCGTCCTTTTTGGAGACGAGAATCATAGGAGCGGACCAGGGACTAGCTGAAGGCTGAATGACATCCTGCTCCAACATGTCCTTGATGTGTTCCTCAATAGTGACTAATTGGGAATGTGGAACCCGATAGGGAGGAATGAAAATGGGTTTGGAATTGGGTTCCAACTTGATTTCAAAAGGGACCAAATTAGTTCGGCCCAGAGGATCTCCTTTTAGGGCAATCACATCTCTATTTCTTATCAGGAAATCGAGAAGTGATTCCATTAGTTTGGGATCCTGTAAAGCTGGTGACTCCTGAAGGGAGTGCTCCAGACATTTCTTATATTCTTCTTTTAATACTGAAGGATTTAACTCTAAGGAACTGGAAACACGATTTATCATACTGATGGGGAAATCTGAATCTACTTCTACTGTGGAAACAGTTCCTATTTTCTGATTTGAAGTTAATTCTATAGGACTTTTTCCTTTGTTTAAACAAACAACAGGGATAGCTGAATTCTGACTCTGACTAAGGACTTGGGCAATAAGAACATCTCTTTTGAAATTACTTTTCTCTGTAATCAGAGTACGCTCTGACTCTAATAATTTTCCTTGACTGTCAACTACTTTTGCTAGGAAACAAATCTTCTCATAAGGTGCTACTGTTATATGCTCGGTAGGGCATATGAAAAATTGTGAATCTGACTCTGGTTCGGCGACTAAAATTTGCCTTATGGCTGAACTGAAGCTGGCTGACTGAACTGGCTGACTGGAAACTGGCTGACTGGAAACTGCTGTGTTGATCCAACTGGATTCAACAACTGGAACTGATTACCCTGGGGTCTGATTTCTGGAGCGGTTGTCCCTCTGGATACAACCGGCTGACTTGAACTGCTATCAAGTGGAGGGGGTTTCCTATTTCTTTCGGAAATCTGAACTGAACTAATTCTATTAGCATTAAGCTGTCTGTCATTCTCACGGAGATGGTGTGTCCTATTTCGACACTTTACTAACTTTCCGGCTGGGTAAATCTCCCATTGATTCCGGTTAAAAAAATCCATACCTAGTAGGATGTCTGTCTGAAAGGTGGCGACTGTGTCCACTATACAACATTTCGCGGGGTATACCGCGTTTCCAACTTCTAAATATAACTCAATTTCTCCGTATGTAGGTATGGGTGTGCCCGTAACTCCTCTGAGTTGGCAGGATGGTGCCTTAAGTTCATATTTGTAATTTGTACTCTAATAATTCATCTACACATTGTTTCTTAATTAACGTCGCGTGTGCTCCTGTATCTAGGAGAGCAGTTAAATCTTGGTTATCGGTGCTACAATTTATTATTAAATCTAGGAGGTCCGCACCTATTATCCTGATGGGGAGTTTGTGTGCGTATCTGGGTTCATTACTGTAATTTAGGAGGGAGGAGGTTGAACTGCTGCCTCCAATGTAGGGTCTAAAAAAGGGCTCGAATGGTCTTCTATGGGAGGACCTGGGTCATATTCTACGGGATTATCATACGCTGGAGGGTGTTCTTGAAAACTGTACTCTGGGGAAAATGATTCCTCCACGGGTACTTCTACGTACCGAACTAGCTGACCTTGCTGGTTGTACTGAGGTTTGTACATGGGGTAAGAGTGTGGTTGACCCTGTGGTCGTAATCTATTGGGTTGGTAGTTCGACTGAGGCTGGGAATGGACTGGTTTCTGGGGATTGGATGACTTTTGGGATACGTTTTGGGAACGTGGGTGGTTTGGTTTCTGAAAGTGGGGTCTATACCCTGCAGGGGCTTTATCAGCACACTTTTGGCGATCGCCACGGCGATGACCATGTTCGTGACAGTGGGAGCAATAAGAGGGATAATTACACTGACTTATCATGTGCCCAAAGCTATCGCAGTTAAAACACTGTGGAGGAGGGCGTGTATTCTGGGTTTGGGGGGCTTGTTTCGGGTGGTGTCCCTGCATTGGCCTCGATTTATAGGGTTGTTGTTGTTGTTGGTGTTGTGGCTGCTGCTGTTGAATGTAATGTACGGGGTTTCTCTACTCTTTCGGTAGTTTGGTTTGCTAAATCGGGGTAATGTTCCCGTGTTTTGTTTATGGCTACACTTACAGGTTTGTCAACATTTAAAAACTCCTGAAACTTTTTTTAGGTGCTCCGGGTAGGTTTTGGTAAATAGTTGTTGCTACTATTAGATTTCTTTGTTTCGAAGTGAAAGTTATGCCACATGCATTTTCTGCGGCACGGAGGGCTTCTCCTACAAGTTTATGTGTCGTGTAATAAAATTGTTTAAATCTTCGTGTTCCTCTTTCTTCCATTTAGCTTGGAAGACTGCTTCTAACGTGGCTAAGGGTTGTGCAAGTGTTATTTCTTTAAAAAATTCTAATAAGTTTTGTTTAAAATCGTCCCATGTTGTAGCTTCGCTAATTGATGGGACGTAGGTGACTGTGTCATGAGCATTCCCTTCTTTAGGGTCGATAAATCTTTTTGCTTCCCTAATTTTTATATCATCATCGGTAATGTTTTCGCGTAAGAAATGTTGCTCTAAAGATTCAATCCAAGGTCTTACGCGTGGTTCAAAACGATTATCTATGGTCCCCTTAAAAATTAAAACAGTATGAGGAAGGTTTACTAGTCTGCCTAAGTTAATGTATGCTGGGGCGGGGGTTTGAGACTGAGACATATTGGCTTGTTCTGGATCTGAAGTTTGTGTGTTTGGGAGTATGTTTGAAGGGCGCGGGGTAGGTGGAAAAATGGGTGTAGGTAAATTTTCGATGTCAGAAAGCGCACCGTCTGAATCGCTCATATGTGAAGGTACTTATTAATGTGTTCTAATTAGGTCTGCTTGACCGATCTTAATTTATGGAATGATCACTTAAGGGGTTTTCCTAACTACACTATCTAAAAAAATAAATGCACAACAATTTGCCTAACTGGGGAAAATTTGAAAAGATTGCAAACAAAATAATAAAAAATGTAAACAAGTTATCCTGGTACTATGCTGGTACATTAAATAAAATTATACTATACTAACTATAATAGTGAAAATAACTGTGAAAATAACTCTGACAATAATTCTGTGACAATAATTCTGTGAAAATACTGTTTTCAATAAAAAAAATGTATCACTGGTGTCTGAAGTGTTCACTGTGTTTTGTGTTAATTCTGGCTCAATATTAAATATTAACTGTTAATAATACTGACTTTTCAAATGTTTAGAGATTATTTAAAAAAGAGTTTTGTACTTAACAAGATTCCTACGGCGAAATCCTTAGAGACGTGTCCTGAAGACGTGTCTTGCTGGCCACTTGTTCTTGGATGAAAACTAGGCGTGGAGAACTTGGAGTCGTGACGCACCGGTTCAAGGGTGGATGTGACGAACTAGAAGTCGTGACACGCCGGTCAACTGGGTGTTGGTTCTGGTTCCAGGGTCTGGAAGACTGGAAGAATCCTGGATGCAGAAGTTGTCAGTCGTGAAGATCCTGGTTAAAGGGTCGCCAGTTGTTAACCCCTCCGTCTATGGCCCGGGTTGGTTCGAAGTCGACGGGGGTTCTAGTTAGGTGGCAGCAACGGATGTGTGACTTGCAGTAGTTTTCTTCTATATTACTCTCCGAGTTCTTCTATAGTGGCTCGGAGGACTCTGATAGACTTACTAAAAATGCTGAAGGTTCCGGACTCTTCTTATAGCGTATCCGGAAAGTTTAATGACTAAGTTCTTCTGAAGAGAGCAAGGCTCGAAGGATAAGATAAAAACTATCTTTTACTGTAATTTACTGCTAAAATGTACAGGTAGTGCTCAGCCTCTGAATTAGCTTCTGAATGACAATGGAAGATTTTTACTGGGTTTATATACCCAAAAACTGCTAACATCATTATTATTAAATGCTAAAAAGGCTGTATTATTTTTGCACAATATTCGAAAATAAAGTAAATTTTCAGCTGTGGTAAGGCTTGAACGAGTAAACAAAATATTTGAAGACGAAACCATATTTTTATCTTAAACCGCGACTTTTCAGATCTGATGTTATCATGATCTGCCAAGTTAACTAAAAGTGGAAATCGGACTATGCATCTTTACATTAAAATATGCATATGAGTAAAATTTTAAGGTTTAAGATGTACAATTTTAATGCTTAGGCAAGACATGATCTCATCTTTTATAACGAAAGAGAATGTATACAAAATATGAATATTGCAAAGCTTAAGCAGGATTCCTTATTAAGCGAAATCTAAAAAAATGATTATGAGATTTTAAAGAAACAACAGGTCACCAATTACACTAGGGAACAACATTTTTGTTTCTTGAAAAGTATTTGGTGTTTCTTATACAACGTTTGATGCTGATTCCAAATATGGTTTCAGAATCTTTCTATCACCCATAGTTTTCGAGAAAATAACATTTCCATTTACTCAGAGTTTTCCCAAAATATTAGTTAAAATTAAGTGTACTAATTTAATTTTACTTTCTTTTTTTTCCAGGTTAACTATATTTAATAGTATTTTTTGCATTAAAAAAATATGGCTATTTAAACAAACAGATTTTTAATAAAAAGATTTTTTTTTTCAAGTTTTGCTCAAATTTTAAAATTTTTCATAGCAGAAAAAATTGGTTTTTCATTCCAAAAAGTTTTCCGTGATTTCAATAATTTTCCGCCAGCATGAATGAATCGAAACTGTATTAATCCCAGAGATACATTTTGCTACGTATGTGGAGAACTGACCATAATGGCACAGAGGAAGACGATGACCCCACTCGTGAAGAAGGCTTACGAACTTTATTTTGGATGTAAGGTAGGCGACCAAGACAAATCCTGGGCACCTCATATCTCATGCATTTCCTGTGCCGTCACTCTTAGGGGTTGGATTAAAGGTACCCGCAAATCTATGCCATTTGCCATACCAATGATTTGGAGAGAGCCCAAGGAACACCTAACGGATTGCTATTTTTGTATGACTAACGTTTCAGGATTCTCTGCCAAAAATAAACATAAAATTCAATACCCAAATCTTGCATCTGCCATGAGACCAGTACTACATGACGATGATAACCCAATTCCAACTTCCCCAAAGTCATGGACACTGGATGAAGAGTCTGAAGTTGAACCAATGGAAATTGATGACACTAAAGATACAGACTTTCAGCAATCTGAATCAAATAAACCACGTATGATAACGCAGGTTATGTTGAATGATCTCGTGAGAGATTTGGACCTTCCGAAAAAGAAAGCGGAATTATTGGGCTCCAGGTTACGTGAATGGAATTTGCTGGCAAAAGATACAAGCATATCGGCGTTCCGCACTCGCCAAAAAGATCTGATGCAGTATTTCTCCTCGTCAGGTGGTTTATGCTACTGTAATAATGTAAATGGACTGCTGTTAGCTCTCGGTCATGAGCACAAATCTGAAG
Source organism: Bathynomus jamesi (assembly GCA_023014485.1). Lineage (NCBI taxonomy): Eukaryota > Metazoa > Arthropoda > Malacostraca > Isopoda > Cirolanidae > Bathynomus > Bathynomus jamesi. The sequence goes on along the minus strand of JAJOZX010000765.1, from coordinate 934,550 downwards.
ATTGGCGTTTATTTATTGACTCTTCGAAGCTAAGCCTCAAGGTTGTACTACTTCACAATGGAAATAAATACCCTTCCATTCCTGTAGGGCACGCTGTCCACATGAAGGAATCTTACGAAAATATGAAACTCATCCTTCAGCAGATTAATTATGACCAGTTTCGTTGGTATATATGTGGGGATTTAAAAGTCGTCGCGCTTCTTCTGGGAATGCAGCTCGGTTATACGAAGTTCTGCTGCTTCCTTTGTGAATGGGACAGCAGAGCCAGAGATTCGCATTATTTGTAAAGGATTGGCCACTTCGTCAAAAATGTATCCCAGGACTGAAGAATGTGTCTCATGAACCCTTAGTTGACCCAAGAAAATATACTTACCGCCACTTCACATCAAACTTGGCATCATGAAAAATTTTGTCAAAGCAATGAACAAGGAAGATGAGGCATTCAAATATTTGAAGAAAAAGTTTTCACGACTTAGCGATGCAAAGATAAAAGAAGGGATCTTTGTTGGTCCCCAAATCAGAGAGCTCATGAAAGATCAAAAGTTTGATGATGCCTTGAGAGGAAAAGAAAAAGTGGCATGGGAGGCCATGAAGAATGTTGTTACAAATTTTCTAGGGAACATCAAAGCCTCTAACTATGAAAAAATAGTGCAGGACATGATTGAAGCATATAGGTTATTGGGATGTAATGTCACTAAAAATCCATTTCTTGCACTCCCATTTCGATTTCTTCCCTGAAAACCTCGGCAACGTAAGCGATAAGCATGGAGAAAGGTTCCACCAAGATATAGCTACTATGGAGAAACGCTACCAAGGAAGGTGGGATCCGGCAATGTTAGCTGATTACTGCTAGACATTGATGCGAGAAGCTCCTAATGAAAACTACAAGAGAAAATCAGTGACAAAGAAGTTTTAAGAAGAATATTTTAAATGCCAATCTGCCACTAATATAATTTTTATGAAGTATTTCTACTAACTTCTATACACTTTTTGAAAAAATATTAAAATACAAATTTCTCAGTAACCTTGGGTGATAGAGAAATTCTACGGCTATATTCGGAATCAGCGGAAACCGACCTGTTCACTTCCAAGAAACAAAAAAAAGTTAAAATTTGTTCCCCAGTGTTATTTGGCAAAGTAGAAAGCAAATCAAAAATTTTATCCAAACTCGCGTTGGTCCTTATGTAAAAATGAATACACACACGTACATACATATGAGTATAGGCATTATATAAAGTTAAATATATATAAGAATATACAGGATTATAAAGGGTGATCCAGAGAAATGGGACCCAAAAGAAACCCCTGTAACTCTTAAAGTATAAGTCCTTTTATAAAATCATACGCATCATTCGAAAGAGGATAGTTACAAGTTTGTACAGGATTGTATAGGTTTTGACAATACAAGACAAGATAAGATACAAAACAAAATAAAAGTGTTAGTTAAAACTAACCCTTCAAGATGACTGCATGGACTGTGGAACAGCTGCGTTTCATAACTGAGCAATATTATGAGCATGGAAGAAGTGTAGTTTCAGCTCAAAGATCTTTCAAGACAAATTTTCAGATGTCAAAATCACCTTCTAAGAAAGTAATCCGTCGGTGTGTCATAAATTTTTCCCTAACTGGCAGCATTGGAAAAAGAAAACCAACTGGAAGAGTGCGCACAGCAAGGATAGACGAGATCATTAACAGAACTCATGAAACTGTACAGGATAATCCTAACATAAGCATCAGACGTGCTTCTCAGCTGTTAGGAGTTGGATATGGAACAACACACCGTATATTCAAGCAAAATTTAATGCTCTTTCCATATAAAATTCAAACAGTGCAACAACTAAACGATGGAGATTTCGCACGAAGACAATTCTGTCAATGGATCCAACAGAAGGTAAATGACACCACCAATTTTCTAGCAACTTTGATTATGTCAGACGAAGCCCATTTTCACTTGAATGGAACTGTAAACAAACAAAATTGTCGTTTCTGGGCAACAGAAAATCCATTGAATATTACCGAAGTCCCGTTGCATAGTCAGCGTGTAACTGTTTGGTGTGGTCTTACTGCATCTCAGATCATAGGGCCGTACTTTTTCGAGGATTCCACCGGAAACACGGTCACTGTAAATGGTGATCGCTACGAAAAAATTTTGACCGATTTCCTTATTCCTAAATTAAGAGATCTTTGTCTAGAAAACCACTGGTTCCAACAAGACGGAGCTACCTCCCATACCACGAGGAACTGCATGGCAGTTTTGCGTCAAACGTTTCCAGGCGAGTTAATCTCAAGATTTGGAGACGTTGAATGGCCCGCAAGGTCTCCGGATTTTTCTCCTAGATTGTTATCTCTGGGGATATTTAAAGAGTAGGGTCTACAGAAATAACCCAACGACCTTGCAAGAATTGAAGGCCGCCATCACAAATGAGATACAGGCCATACCACCGCACACTCTTGCAAAAGTGATGCAGAACTTACAAGCGAGAACACTGGAATGCTTGGCAACTAATGGAGCACATTTAAAAGGAGTCATTTTAAAAAAATAAATATTTCATAATAAACTTGTAACTCTACTCTTTCGAATGATATATAGTTTTTATGAAAGGAATTAAATATTAAGAATATTTTGCTTTTTTTATGGGTCCCATTTATCTGGATCACCCAATATAAAAACATGAACCATATAACACATGAATTTTTAAAATGGATACTTTTTCTTAAAATGGATACAAGAACTATATAAATGAATACAAGAATTACATAAAGAATAAGATAGTATAGGAATATGGGAATTATTTATGGTTCATTTATATATATATATATATATATATATATATATATATATATATATATATATTGTACGTGTACGGGTGGGCGGAAAGTAGCTCCCTAATTTAAATTACATATAAATTATGTATAAATTGTGATTGTATTGTTATATTGTTATGGTGTGTTCTCTAAAGTGGTACAATTGTAACGGTAATCTTTTTTTCTCTAAAGTGTTCTCTTTGTGTTCTCTAAAGTGGTACAATTGTAACGTTCATTTTTTTTTTTTCATTTCAGATTGAAGGGTAACATGGCTGAGCGTTTAACACTGCAGGAGCGTGCCCAGTTGGCGGCACGGTACGAAGTTTGGCAATCTGTCGTTCGAGTTCAAAGATGGTGGCGGGCCATTCACGGACCACGTGCCCAAGTGGACCCGAAAACAATCAAGAACTGCCACTCGAAGCTCATGACCACGGGGTCTGTGGCAGATGTTCGAAGATGTGGTCGCCCTTCGACATCCAGGGCCCAGGAGACGGTGCAGGCAGTTCAGGAAATGTTCGCACGGAGTCCACGAAAGTCAACTCGCCAGGCAGCTCGGGAAAGTGGACTCTCCCGCTACTCAGTGCGAACTGTGCTGAAGAAGGAGCTGAACTGGCGTGCGTGGAAGCCGCATTACTGCCAATCTCTCTCGGACGAGGACTGCGACATTCGCATGGAGTTCGGGGGGGTTCTTTGGGGGTGGGTAAAGGAAGAAGTCTACCGCACCAAACCGAGGACATTGGAAGAACTGGAGGACCGAATTCGGGAAGTCATGTCCTCCATCCCGCCGGAGTTCCTGCTAAAGTCAGTGGACGCCATTCCTGGGCGGCTCCAGAAGCTGGTGGAAAGAGTTGGAGCCCACATTGAATTTTAGAGAAAACCTACCATGTATGCCTACCTTTTCATATTATTTCTTCTGAAATAAATGGATAATATACGTATTTTTTTACCAATCCAAAATAGGGAGCTAATTTCCGCCCACCCTGTATATATATATATATATATATATATATATATATATATATATATATATATATATATATATATATATATATATATATATATATATATATATGTATATATATATATATATGTATATATATATGTATATATATATATATATATATATATATATAAATATATATAAATATATGTATATACGTATATATATACATATATATATATATATATATATAAATATATATGTATATACGTATATATATACATATATATATATATATATATATACATATATATTAGGGTGACACTTATTTTCGAAAATTTGAATTTTTATCGGGACGGGCGCGTTTCTGGTTCCATTTTGTCAAAAAATATCGTGTGTAAATATTTTTGAAATAAAATAATATTTAGAACTGCCTCAATACGGTCAAAGTTTGTATATTTTCTCGAAAAGTAGAAATTTTAGATCATGATGTTCTATGCCTCTAGCAAATAAAATATCACTTCTAGTTTGTTCAAGCTACTAATCTTGACCTAAAACATATAACTGGACTTCATACTTTCAACTCTAGGTCCCCCTCAACTCGAGTATTAGCCCCTCAAGGGGGGGGGTATCATGGGCGCCCATCTCCCTCTCATTGTTGCCTACTTTGCAGAGGTCACGGTGGACTTGCGGGCGGTTGGGAAGTCACAGCGGTGCTTCTCGACCACTTGTAAGAGGAACTGCCTTTGGTCTTCACTCTTGGTAAGGGCCAGGTTGAAAGACTGCATCAACGCCACCCCGCGCT